>BMAV01019091.1:0-424869 GCA_019973955.1 Trichonephila inaurata madagascariensis
TTTTTTGTTTTGAAGTTCTTTCCTCGAAATTTTTTTGAAATATTAGAGTTTTAGTTACACTTGGAAATTTTAAAATGAAAAATATTCT
Organism: Trichonephila inaurata madagascariensis; assembly: GCA_019973955.1. NCBI lineage: Eukaryota > Metazoa > Arthropoda > Arachnida > Araneae > Nephilidae > Trichonephila > Trichonephila inaurata. The sequence continues at coordinate 89 of BMAV01019091.1, forward strand.
TTTACTCTTTTTAAAAATGAATTCTACAGAACTTTTAACAATTACATAAAATATTCTTTTACTCTCTTTAAAAAAGAATTCTATAGAACTTTTAACAATTACATAAAATATTCTTTTACTCTCTTTAAAAAAGAATTCTATAGAACTTTTAACAATTACATAAAATATTCTTTTACTCTCTTTAAAAAAAATTTATAGAACTTTTTAACAATTACATAAAATATTTTTTACTCTCTTTAAAAAAGAATTCTATAGAACTTTTTAACAATTACATAAAATATTCTTTTACTCTCTTTAAAAAAGAATTCTATAGAACTTTTAACAATTACATAAAATATTCTTTTACTCTCTTTAAAAAAGAATTCTATAGAACTTTTAACAAATACTTTTTGAGATATTACTAAGCGTTCAAGTTTTCTGTAACATAGTTTTACGCATTTTATTAATAAATATCTACTTATTAATGAAAACTAAACGAAAAACAAGTTTTGTTAATTTACAAAGTAACCCTGTAACTGAAACAGCAACTTATATTTTTGAGAGCAAATGAAGAACATACTTAAATTTTTTATTTCTTTCCATAAACTGATGAAAATGATGCTTTCGTCATTCTTCTGACCAAATATTTCTACGAATTTCCTAAAATTTAATTCATTATTCATGTGTGTGAAAATGTATTACATATATTTATATATAGAAATACTATTAAAAATTTATCTGAAACGATCTTGTATGTGGGAACTATCTGATTTTATTACAATATAAAATTCACTGCAATAAATCTGTTGTTGTTGCTGTTTCTGATGCCACCTGATCGGCAAAGGCCATATCGAAGCCCACGAAATTCAAGGAATAAATCTAGGAATAAATCTAGTTGAGAGATTTTGCAATAAATTTATTTGTTGCGTGGAAATTCAGTTTAGGAACGATTTTATTACTATGAAAAAATTCGCACATTTACCTAGAGAATTTTGCAATAAATGTGTTTGTTTTGAAATTCGTTTCTCCAGAATACCAGGAAAGATAAAGAAATATTATTTATTTCAAAAAAATATAAATATTTCTTCTTTCTAACGTCAGTTTTACTGTACACTTAAAAGTGAGACTAAAAATGCCAGTTTTTGGCAATAGATATTGAGAAAAACGAAAACGAGTTATCGCAGGAAGCTATCTTAAATTTTCATTGTGTCCTGTTTACCTAGAGTACATAGAACTTTTATTTGTGAAATGAATTGGATTATTATTAGATTATTCATGGCTGTGTGTACAATGAAGTGTAGCCACTGTTTATGCCCTGAACAAAAGAGCGTTCCGTTTTTCAAGTATTGGAAGTTGTTTCGAATGTGTGCCCTACTTCTCTTATCGCGAAGTTGCTTATTTATTTTTCTCTTTGTTTTCAATTTTAAGGTTAGTCTCTTTTTTTTCTGTGAATAGTCTAAAGATTTTTTCCCTTGCAAAATTTTTGTTTCTGCTTTTCTTTCTCATGCACTAGTTCAATTGAAATTGACTGAAACTCAACTGTTTGTCTAATCTGTTAGTTTGATAGTTTATCTTATTTATTACTTTAAAATGTAAAAGTGAGGATATAAAGCTACTCAAAAATATATACCAGCTCAACCAATATTTTACTCTAAAGCCGTTGAACACAGATTTTATTTATTTTACAAAAATAAAACAAATACACATATAGCAATAAACTAAACACATGTCTTGAGGGGGAAAGTCTATTTTTTACTTTTGAATGGTGATTGAAAGTATTTGGTATAAGAGTTTTATAAAAGTAAATAAATAAATATAAATAAAAATAGAGGGGAAACAAAAAATGTTTGAAAGTACTTTAAAGATACATTTTAAGTAATCTGTATTTCATTGTTAATATTTAACTAATTACACTAAAAAGTAATACCAGATCCCGGGGAATATGTACTAGGTTTGTTATTATTATATGCCAATCCATAGCCCCATTTGAAAAAAAAATATTTAATTAAAAAGTAATATTAACTATATTCAGCTTGTTATCACACACATAAAAATAATAATAATGAACTCTACAATCTATATTCAACATCAGATAAGTCTTTTTTAAGGTATAAAATACAAAAGTATCACGAAAAATTCTTTATAAATAAAAACTTTTTTTTATGATACCAAACTCCACCTGTATTTTTCCTGCATATTTATGCTCACATACAGTCCTCGCCATCTAGTTATGAGTCAGAACTATGAGATCATTTATAAAAAATTTGTTGTATACTTCTTGATACGTTGAACAAATAAAACACAACAAAACAATAAAGTTTTCGCAGAATTTACTTCTCTATTTAATAATGACAGTTTTCGGATAGTTCAACATGTCTGTACGGAATATAAAAAGACAGTAAGCTTTTCTTTAAATGGATCGAAACTTTTTTAATATCTTGTATTTAAGAAAATTGTTGCAGCCCATCGAGACTTATTGGTATCATTAAACATCGTGTAGACGCCCAATTTGTTCTAACTACGTTCTAATGAAAAAGTAAACAGAAAAGATAAGAAAGAAGAGAAGTTATTTTTCTTCTATCAAGAAAAATCCTTAATTATTTCATTATTTTTATGAAATGGTCTGAAAACACTATACTGATTTTTATTTATCCATAATATGTTATTATCCTTTTTTAAAATGTTTACTCTATTTAATAAATTACATAGAACCCACTCATCAGAAGTCCTCAATAATAGATCATTTAATGGGATAAAATAAATACAAAAACACTACTTTTGTTGAGAAATGAACAACAGCAGACAGGTTTTTTATTGAAGTACATGCAAGCTTATAAACTATACATTTATACTTAATGAGAAAAAAGTAACACAGAAACATCTTTATACAGAATATTTTATTCATTCTAATTCCTCTCCGGAACGATCATTCAGCAGTAGTAAATATATATATTAAATTCGAAACAATACCCATTCTTTACGCTAGCGACAATTCCCAAAAGTGCAATACCTGAACTCTTGAAAGATAAAACGAATGGAAATACAATTTGTACAGAGCACTTTTCATTTGAAATATCTCCATATATAGACTACGTGAACAGATAAATGTGTACCCGAACTATTCTACCCTTCAGTTTGATATATCTTGCAATATCCAAACATGTGTAGAGAGAGTTCTCTATCAATAGCTCTATCATTAATATTTTCTTTAAATAAACTCATAAAATATTTTGTGTTTTGATAAAAATATGTCTAAGTGTAAAGCAGAACTAACGAAACAAATTTTTAGTATTTCTTGTACTTAGACTCATTTACATCTTGAGGAAATTGATCCGTTGATTTAGTATAACATAGCTCTAAATTAGTTTTGAAAAAAGGTTTTATGAGCAAAGCTGTATAAATTTTCTAAGACTTTTTTGAAGGCAAAAATAAAAGGTTTTTGTCATGAAACAAGAAAGTTAAAAGTCACGTATCATATATTTTACTAAAGTGCATTAAGAAATTATAAGACCCCTAACGTACTATAATGCATTCCTGTAAAAGACTAGTATGAAAATTAAAATACTTTTGAAATTGATTGTGAATTACTTTCCAAATCAGTTGCAATTTTAGAAATTAACTTAAATTTTATTGAAATCTACTTATTTTTCTCATAATTCAATAAGGTGTCTGAAAAACCATTATTAGGACAATCAGTGAATGAGTGAATGGGCACTATTCAGCTACACGATTAGGACCCTCAGAGAAAACTAATATATTATATATCACTTAAGAATCTTTATAAAATGCACACGTTAATATTTAGAGGAAACCTGATCTGAAAATCAAAAGTGCAGGTTTGGGTTGTATTATCTACGATTGATTTGAAGATGTTGCTGTGCAAAGAGTTACATGAGTGATAACTAAGAAAAAAAATGTTATTTTATAAAGGTGCTGTTAAATCTGAAAAAGAAATAGCTAGGTCAATGAAATGCTCTAAGACTGCCATTTAAAATGTCGTAATTAGAAATGATACTTCAAACAAAAGAAATGATCAGGGAAAAAAAGGATTCCGATAATAATGAAAGATTAAAAAAACTGTTAAACTAAGAACAAAAAAAATTATCTCAACTCTAAGAATTGTGAAGCATTTCAGACAAAAAAAAATTACGTGCCAGAATTTAGAAGAATCTCAAATCAATACAAAATGTAAGATGAAATTTATGAAATAAAGAAAACACCAAAATTTTTGAAACACAATCGAGAAAAAAAATGAGTATAATGGGCTAAGAATATCCTGTAACAGAACAATGAGTAGAAACAAATTATATTTTCTGATGTGTATGTGTGAAAAGAAATTTAACCTTGATGGTCCTGATGACTACAGACACTATTGGAATTAACTTGAGAAAAAACCCAAAAAAATACATGAGTCGACAAATGGGAGAAGGATCAGTAATAGTTTTGGGATCTTGTACTCATAACGGATTATGTGACTTACAGCAAATTTAGGAACGTCTAGACTTTGAACATTAAGATTTGTTATACGACCATCTGATACCGTTTAGAAATTTGCTACGTTTTGCCAATAGGATTCTTCAGCAGGATAATACCTCTTGCCATACATCTAAATCTATCCAGGAATGATTTAAAAGAGAAAAAAAAAAGTTATCATTTTGCCATGGTCAAACCAAAATCCAGACGTAAACTCCATAGAAAACCTATGAATATTAAATCGTAATGTTTATTTTAATAATAAATCCTTTTAATCTGTGAGGGAGCTGGAAGTACCCATTGTAAAAGAAATGCATATTGTTTCTGAAATTAACTAACTACTTTCAATTCATTTCAATGAAAACAGTGCTTGAGGTTATCTGGAAAAAATGGAGAATAATATCGTATTAATTTCCATGCATTTTTGTGCTTTTATAGACAAGGGTTCTTATAATTTGCTAACGGTGTGTTTTTCATTTATATCTAACATTTTAGTCAACCTAATAATTTACTGGATTTTTCAAAATCATTCAAACTTATGAATGTAAAGATATTAATATCTAATACTTCATGCGTTTAAATTATAATTAGTCTTTATTTCATAGTTTTCAAAATTAAAGTTACCATACAAGAGTTTTTGATGGAATTATTCATAAATGAGTAAACATAATAAAAATTCGAATTTTTATTTATATATAGCTATAATATATTTTATCTATATTATCAGTGTCATGTTATACTATATTGTTAGTGATTTACTTATTTGTAAGAGATATAGGTAATATACTTAGTTGAAATGGCGAAAACATGCTCATTACTGGATCTGATAATGGTTTTAATATTGTGAGAAATTCTGAAAAGGACTAAAAAATATCGTATGGAACACTATTTTCTCATCATATAAAATCTTGGAGCTGGTATTTAGTTAATCAGAAGCTTTACAATTTTCAAGAGGTCGTAATTCACTTACTTTAAATAGCTTAGAAATGAAATTAATTTTCTCATAGAAAAAAGTTAAATAAACACTATCTTAAGGTATCCGACAACGTTTGGAACCGTGATTTTGCAAAAGCGCATAAATGGATAATTTTGATGATATTTAGTGTCACTTAGATTAGAATACATGTATAAAATAGTTTTAAGGACACATTTTGACAAAAAAAATTATTTAAATACAATATTTTGGCAAAAAATTAACTTAGAATAATTTTTTTTCAAAATGTTCTCCTTTTGTGAAAAATGCTTCTATTATAATAATATTTTGCCTGTATATAGCTCAGACCCCTCTACAGAGGCTCAACTAGAAATATAACTTAGAAGTGGGTTTATCCATATTTTACGACAACAGAGGGGAGCAATTTTAAGAAAAAAACGTCAATAATTATATTTCAATTGGTGGTAACTCTGAAAATAATGTTAATTTTCCTAGCGTCCACACTACACCAAGTAAGAAAGGAGGTGGGTAAAAATTAGGCCTTTTTTCGCCCATCAGCAAATACATATTATATATATAAATATATATATATATATATATATATATATATATATATATATATATATATATATATATATATATATATATATATATATATATATTAACACTAAACCAGTGTTGAAATACGTATTCAGTTTTTTGTTTGTTTTTTTTCAAAAAATCTTTTATTAAATAGAGAAAAACAGGGAAAAAATACCAATATTAGACTATTTGTAAAAAATGTCTTCGATTATATTTCCTTCTAGCTTTCACTGGCTGAATTGTCACTGGACCATCCATTAGCATCGTCTTGAAGTGTATCAGCATATCCAAGACTTGGTGTTTTATCTGAGTGTGATTATGGCACCAGTATCCCAAGTACCGAAGTACAGATGCAACATGTGCACAGCAGCCAACAACTCTAGAACCAACTTTGCACTGTTAATACGATTTATAGTGTTTGGATTATGACCTATACCTGTCCTTATCCATATGTTATGCACTTTTGAACTTGTGTGTCTCAACTCTATATATATTTAAATATACACTGGTGTGCAAAACTTAAGTAACAGGTGGGTTTATTGCCATAACTTCACGAAAAATCATCTGAGAGACATGAAATTTGAAATAGGGAGAGTATTATGTGTACGTGTAAAGGATGACGAAAAGCATCGGCGCTGAAAAAAGGAAATCACAACAACGCATACGGTATGGAATCAAACAAAACAAGCTTTATTGAACTCATAGTATCGTGACCTTTATGATTGCTCCATTCAACAGGAAGAAACAACAAGAACATGTTCCTTAATATGGTATATGCCCTCCCCTTACTACAATGGTTTTGCACCGTCTCCGCATACTCAGAACCAGCTGGTGCAACATTTTTTGGAGGTAGGAGTGCCCATTCCTCAATCAACATCTGTTTGAGTTGTTGGCTGTACTCCGGATGATGTGAGCGTGTGGCAATACGTCTCCCAAAGCATCCCACACATGTTCGATGGGATTTAAATCTGGGAGCACGCTGGCCAATCCATTCGAGTGATATCTTCACTTTCCAGCAGCTCCTCAACAGCAAGAGTGCGGGATGTGGCAGTGCATTGTCATCCATAAAGATGAAGTCTGGGCCAATGGCACCCTCGGAAAAGACGCACATGGGGAAGAAGTACCTTCACAATAGCGATCCCCGGTTACAGACCTCTTGTCGAAAAATGGAAGCTCAGTTCCGCCGTTCAGCATAATGCCAACCCAGACAAGAACCCAGACCACCGTAACGATGTTCCTTCCCTGATGTTACTGGGATAAAACCGGGTCCCGATCTCTCCAAATCAAAACGGGCAAGCTGAGAATCGCTTCTGGTACTGAACCGACTCTCATCCGTAAAGAGAACACGACTCCCATTGATCAGTTGTCCGTAGCTTTTGTGTGTTTCTGTCCCACTGTAAACAGTGGCTTCCAGTGGGCCATCTTTCAACGGGAGGCAAATTGTGACGGCGGGGTGAACAGGCCCCTTTGTGAAGGCGTCTGGCCACAGTAAACCGCTGCTAATTCTGTCGACCTGTTGCTGCACAGAGTTTTGAGCAATGGCGCTGCTGAAGTGCTGTCGAACTTTTTCGCCTGCAGGATGATATATATCGGTCATCCCCTGCAGTTGTCGTCCCGGGCGGCCACACCAACCTTCTAACAGCTGTACCTGTGGTTTGGAACGCTTTCCAAGCGCGAAACGACACTCTTTTGATTCCGAACTCTGCAAAGCCGCCACCGTAAGTATTAAGTACGCCCCTCCTCCAGCTTTCCGATCATTCTTCCACGTGCGTGAAGTCATCCTAGATGATTTTCTAGCCATATTTCATGAACTGACCCACTGGCACTTGCAGAGTACTGAGGGTGAATTGCGTCTCCGTCCTTCATTTCATTCTACTGTTGGCAGCGCCCGCCGACATCACGCGTTTTCGCGTACGCCTCACACGCTTCTGGACATTTTGCCCTGATATTTGCATACGCATGACGTTTCTACTGACTTACGTGTTCACTGTACTGATCTCCAGACCTCCTTTTCTGCAATTTCATGGCTATCTGCTAAATTTTTACATTGTTGCTTAAGTTTTGCACACCAGTGTATATATATTATTAATATTCTACTATATTAACGAATGCTCACTCAACTGGAGTCGAACAACTGAGGAATCTTCTCGATTTACGTAAAGAGAGTACAGCCCCGATTGATTAAGGTGTTCGTAAGTGCATGATCGACTTTGCTTAAGCTTATATATCCCAAGAGTTAAATATCGTAGCTCCTCCCATGTTAATCGTGGAAAATCTGGAAGATCAAAGTCACTTAACGAAGTCCATATCTCCCTTTTTCTTGCCCAGCTATTTTCTTCATCTGTTTGTTGCAAGTAATTAGGCTTCTTCACTAAATCTATCATTCGTTGGGCAACTACATTGCCGTCCTCAATATTGTTAAGTCTTGCTGGGTGGAAAGCATTAATAATTGCACAGATGATTTTCACATAATCTCCAATATATGGTATTTGGACATTTGGGATAATATGGTTTAAAGCTCTCCACTTCTTGAGCTGGCCCTTTACTGCTTCAACTACCCAATGAATCGATGCCACCAACGTGTCTCGTTAGCATCTTCGATAGACAACTGTGCTTGTTTGTCGAGGAATGCAGGCATTTTAGGTACGAGGTCCATTTCTTCTAAAAGTCCCAAACAGTCTAACCGATTCGCGGACAAGCTATTTTGTTTCGTATCACATCAATGCGCTCGATGCACTAAAACAAATGGATGTCAGTTTAAAAGCATAGTTATTGTAGTATCTGGGAGACCCAAAAGTATAGTGGTTCTTAAAGAGCTTAACTGTTTTTTTTTTTAATGAAAGTTAGAAAAAGTACTTAAAATAACAAAATTCAACGAATTTGCCAAGTTTGATGACTTTTTTATGTGACTTGCTATTTTTTTTCCTTACTATTTTAGAATAAAAGTAAAGATCAATAACTAAAGTTCACTTAAATATAATAATATAACTAATAAATACTTCGAATTTTCAAGGCGGAAAAAGGTCGATCTTTACCCACCTTCTTTAAAAAGAGTCTCGAGTTCAGTTAACTTGTAGGAACATTTATAGTAGATCTTTCGTAAAATCATACGAGGCCTATTCGACTGAACTTGTTCCTTGAAATATTGACTTGATATGAATATTGCCATCCTCAAACTCTTCGGTTCAGTTAATGGACTGTTATTTGTTGTTATCAAAGTCTACAAAATGTTGTTTTACTAAATGTTACTAGTAACAGGCAATACGTATAAGTTGTTCCCTTCAGTGTAGCTGTAGTTGGAATGCTACGAAGTAGTTGATTCATTCTAGTACAAACACAAGAACAATTTTTTGTAGCTGTCATTCAATATTACCAATCGTGGTTATTGTTGATAACATTTCGAAATGAATTGTGGTTTGATTGTGTAATAATCGCACTAGAGCAGTGCTCATCAAATTTTCAATGTTCGCGACCCAATGTTCAATCATCATTTTCATCGCGCCCCCTCCATACAATAAAAATGTATTGAATTCAATAATACTATACTTTGACACTGAAGCTACAACAAGACTTAAATGTCTCACTCAGTCAAATATTAATTTTATGGACGTATATATACGTCTTTCCGAAGTATTATCTTTCTATGCATTGCTATCCACATAAAATTATTACGAAGGCTTTGGAATGCAATAAAAGAATCTTGACTGTGTTTGCGAAAAATTTACTTATTTCAGAAGATTTTTGCTTATTTATTCCTTTTCTTCTTACCCCCCCCCAAAACCCATCAAAATACGCGCATCCACGTAAGAAACGGTGGCATTGGAGAGCAAATCGCGTAATTTTGAATAGGCAGTTAAGGAATTAATTTATAAACTGCACAGAATCTCAAGATAAGTGTTAATACAAAAACATGGGGTCACTGGTAATTATCAAACTTGTTCTTAACTTAATATTGTTAAATTAATAATAAATACATTGTATAAAACTGATTCATTTATAAGTGTATTAAATCAGTGTAAATGGGTATTGTATATTTTATTATATCAGAAAGTATTTTGTTTGTTTACTTTCAGTAAATTAATAATTTTTTTAAATAATCTTTTGCTTTAGACTTTTCAAGATGCTCGCTCCCCCCTAATAGAGTTATCCCGCCCCCCAAGGGACGCGCGCCCCACAGTTTGAGAAAACGCTGCACTAGAGCAACACCACCGGAATTATCCAAGGAGTATTAATTTTATACCGCACTTAAATTCCTATAGCAGTTGGTAAGTTAATATCTGTAATCATAATTCCTAGTGGGAAGACATTTGGGCCCAGATTAACTGAAAAGAACCAAATAAAAATTTCAAAGACATAATACATCAACCCGGATCACTATTCCACAGACCATTTTCAAGTAATCAGTATAAATCGTTTTATTTTAATAACACACGAACTTTTATTTTAACTTAACATTTATTCGAATTATTCTGTATCTGTTTAGTATTTAAGCCATTTAGATATTCAGAATACTTAAATACTTCAGTATAACTTAATATAATTCTCTTATGTAATAGTCTAATTTAACCCTTTATCTACCGACGGTACTTATAAGTACCACTCACTTTAAAATTACATAGAATAACCAATTTTACGAATACTCTGATGATACTTAGTAGGAATATTCTTTGAAATCCACTTTTCTAAGATATATGGCAGCATGGGTTCTATGATGAGTATTTTAGCGGACAAAGGCGAATAGTTTTATAGCAGAAATTGCGTTTTCAGCGGATTGCGAAGATTGTCATTTTTGTTCCGAAAAAATAGTTAATGTCAAAAGATAAGTGTCTTATTTTTTTGTATGTTAATGAAGATCTTAGAAAACGATTGGACTCTTTATTTTAAGTAAACAGTATATATAATTAATTTTACAGTTGAATATTTTTAATTAATTAATTAGCTCTAACAGATTAAATTTCCCAAAGTTGAGTATTTTGCTTATGTAAATCCCTTAATTTTCAATGTAGTGATTCAAAAAAGAATATTGCATGAAAAAAAGCAAATCAGCTGCAGTAAATCATAATGCGGTATAGATAAAAGGTTAACATAGTTTTTTTAAATGAACTAATTAATACGTAGGTTTGTTTCTTATGTAATTACATAGAAAACTATGTGAATAGTTTGTGATTGTGTGGGAAGCACAGTTATCGATATAATATTCCCATGACTGTTGTTAACAAAATACGAGATTACAAGTTAAAATTTTTTTAAGCAAATTTAACATTAAATATATTTTATAAGGAATAAAAAAACGTAAGAAAAAAATATCAACCCCTATTCAAAATATCCCTTTTTTACTGCATGTACTTTAAGCAAAACTTGTTTTCCGACAGAATATAGTTAATGAATTTCAACACCAAAATACTTCCCCTGGTGTTTAATAAAAAAACTTGTTATAGTACGAAACAGTTGCTTTCACGAAAAAGAATGGAGCTTAGCAATGACGGGAGCATCTCGCTACTTTCTCGAAGTATACAAGCTAAGACAAATGCAGATTGCAGTTTCGAAACTCTCTACTTTTTTACAGTAGAATATTTCGGTATTCATGGAAACTCATGAATACAAAAATACACTTTAAAAAGTGTTGGGATTATTCTGAATTCTGTTTTGTCATTATTTTCATTCTCCAGCTGAAACTGACTATGCTTGAAATTAGATTTCTTTGCGCATTCGGGTGCTTCAAGCCGTATTCAAACACTACACAACTTCCACAATCATGCATAAAAACGCACACACATATTTCCCTGACAAATCGGGAAGACATTTTGCTTTAATGGGATGAAACTGTTTATCTCTACAACATTCTGTAGAAAGTTACGCTCTCTCATTTGTTACGAAGCAAGTGGCCACGACAAAACGAATGGTTCTGGTACGGATACAAAGAAAAGATTCTCCTAAAAAATGGAATTTTTATTCACAATTCGATACCCGTAAGCTTTTATCCAGTTTCTTTTCCTGCCAGGTTCAGATCTGTAGCCGGAAGTTTTATTCGAATAAGAACCTTATATGAAACAGGCCGTGCAAAAGAAACGGAATAATGTTTACGGAAAATACTAATGCCTCTTCCCTTGCTCTGAAAACACGTTTCGCTATCCTTACGACATTATGAAAAATGTTAAAGCGAAAAGTAGTTTAGTTTGGAGCTACTCATGCGAGAAAACAGACCTCGTAAAGTGTCGTAAAACCTTAGAACATGTTTTGTTCCATGTTTTGGGAGACAATTAATGGCTATCTAGTTACTGCAAAGCTTTATTCTGTTTTATTTAATGGTCAAGCCCTTACAGAACTGGGTATCTTAAAATATTCCACAGTAAAAAAAAAAGAGGGGATAACTTTTATATTTTTAAATTTTATTAAAAAGTAATGTTTTAAGCTTTTAGATACCCCAGGAAGCCTTGAATGTTATCCAATGCAAAATTGTTTTTAGAGTCATTATAAGAATAATGGGAAAGTTGTATGCCGTAAAAGTATCCAGTTCAGTATGTCATTTTTTTTAATGAAGTTGTAGTTATTGTTTTAAATGTTTTTAATAATGATGTATTTTATCAAAGTTACTCTAGTTATAAATTTGTATTATTCAGCATGCTTCATTCCTTTTTAAATTCTTGCATACGAATTTCCTTTTTTCTCATTTTTCTTTTAATTGCCAACTATCTTTTAGAGTATTTATCACTAAATATATATCTAATCAATAAATTACACTTTTTATGCATTTTCTTTTAAATAATTATTTTCATGACAAATTGTTGCTTCTTTTTCATCATTCTCACAAAAATATGTTATTTAAAACTAAATATTACACAAAGTATTATAGGATAGTAAAGATTAAATATGTATATACTATATCCCTTACATTTATATGTCATTTATGAAGCAATTTCGTAAAGTTCGCTAAGTATATATTTTATGCACACACACACAAAAACTTAATGCCTTCATTTATTTCATTACATTCATATTTTCTTACTTATTTTTTTTTACATTGTAATCTATTTTATATATTTTATATACAATATAATTAACTTTAGTAAGTATATTTTTTATTGATAATTTTTCATTACTAACTCTAATATTATTTCGGGAAGATTCCATTATAGTTAAAAACCATTAGATTACATTAAAATCTTTAAAATCCTTTCATTATCTTCGAAAATATAATTTTCATTAAAGGGGAAAAATTATGATTTGATATTAAATGCAATGGTTCTTTACTTTGTACATTGAGATTAAATTCTTATCAGATAGAAGCTTTCAGAAAATAATAAATTGGATAGATTATTTTCAGGAATAATCTATTAGAAAGCGGTTTATCAAAGCGAATCATAAGAAAGCGGTCATTAATGACCTGCTTTGTAAGGTTAAGCTCTTTTATTTTGTTAATTGCACATTGAATCATTAGGATCGGATTTCACAATTTTCAGCTGCTGTAGGTGATATTTATATTGATATATATCCCTTTCTAAACTTCCATATTATGACAATCGATTATTTTGAGGCCTTATATTAAATTTGATGGTGTGAGCAATTAACGTATGACGATATCTAGTAAAAATAAACTGTGTGATTCATTACATTCTAACTATTAAATCAATATTTTCTGAAATATGTCAAAGAATTCCTTGGTAACAATTTTCAAAGGTAATTATTAGTGGAGATGAGCGACTATTTGCTCAAATTTTCTTTCATAAAAAAAACTGAAAGTTGGAAAGTTTGTATTTACAATCAATATTGAAGTTGATATTCAACCATAAAGAATTAAGTATCGCACAGTAACTGATATCAGAATACATATAAGATTAACACTAGTTGCGACTTTAGATTCGGACATTTCTAGTATCTGTTTGCTCCAAAACGCTACTAATGAGAGTGTAAATACTCGTGCCGGTAGCTAAATTGTGCAAAACTATTATCAAAAAAGTAATGATTATTAAAAATAATTTTCATTTTATGCATGAAAAATAATTATTCTGCAACTACTCCAAATGAAATATTGAAACTTCGTTGTCGACTTCAGAGCATTGTGTTACATTTCATATCTAAGAAAGGATTGACACTCCTTAAGGTAGTAAGAAAAAAATTATTTAAAAAAATTATCTCAAAATCATTATTCCAAAAGAAGATATGAAATTAATTTAGTAGAAGAGAAACTGGTGCTTAACAGCTGGTAATATGTAATAATTCAATACCATTTCGTGACTTTTTTCCGGTTAACAACTTCAAAGAACATACATATTACTATACCGATTTATATATTTGATTGCACTGATATTGTTCTTTTTATAATGATGTTTCACTACTTAGAGAGAGAGAACAAACCAGCTATTGGTCCTGACCTCATAATTCCACAGCACGCTCAAATGATGAAGATTACACCTTAAGAGATGTCTTACTCTCTTATACTACTCCAAATAAAAGCTTTAAGACTCAATTCAGTTTTAATGCAAAGCAGCATTTCTCATTCTCCTCGAAAGATTTTTGATAGAATCCAATACCGAACCCACATTTAGATTTTAACGGAATAGACCACCAAGTTCACAGTTTTAACGAATGGCTTACCGTGACCTCTAACGTCTTGTATAAAAAACATTTGTATAATATATAACATTATATAAATAAATAAAAAAATAGTTCTATATATAAAAAAACTGTATAAAATAAATTTTTATATAGTGCACATAAAATTATATAGTTGATAAAATATATATTCATCTCGTTTTTAAAATAGTTGCAATAAACTTTATTTAGTCTTATACCAAATTACGTTTTTTTAGAATTAACATGTTAAACTCGAGGCCTAGTCAATATGATAATATGCAATAAACATTTTATGAAAAATTTCATCAATTTTTAACTAGTAGATTATGCATAATTATTATTACTTAATTATCAGCTTTGTCAATAAGAATTCACCTCCCCACACACAAAAAATTCATCAAAGTTGTCTTGCTTGTATGTTATGTTTATTCTTCAACTATGTACTTTTATATTTACAGTACTTGAAAATTTCACATATAAAATTATTTCAAAATGATCGGAAGTACTTATCATTTTAAGAGCAGTTATTTCTGCATAAGAAACTAAATAAATCTTCTATCAGATACAAAATTATTAACATTCACCTTTAATCCGTTTTGAAAGCAATCACTGCACAAATAATATTTTATCTTTCAAATAAGAAATAACTACGATTCCAAGTGCCAGAAAGAAAATATTGATACTGTCTTTGCTCTAGTTACTTTTATTCTATTACTTTTCCGGAATAAGCCAACATTTCTGTTAAAACTGAAGTGTGTGATTTGACCTACAATTATTTAAGCCTCGAATAGTGTTAGCGTAAGGTTTTGACATGTATTTTCAACTTCCATATCCAAACATTTAACTAGTTACTTCAAAAAAGCCATACAATACTGAGACGACAGATAAAATTTTCTCTGAGTTCAATTCTTGATAAATCTTCTAATCTTCATTTATTGTTTTATTAATGTTGTAGGAAAAACAACATGAGGACTGTTGGTGACGTATCTAGAAAATTTGAACCGCGGTCTAGGGACGAGGACGACATCTGAGAAGACACCCTTAGGTAAAATTCAAGCATTTTACCATTTGTGCAAAATCTTTTCCTTGCCATGTTTTAAAGCTGTAGTTTTTGTGGTACTACGGTATTGATCAGCACCATTTTAACAAATTTCTAGGATAATACAGGGAACAAAGTGTATTAAGTTATCAGGAGAACATTCCGGAAGCAAAACATTATTCTATCTTTAAGTTAAATATATTTTTTACGAAGTTTTCTCGAATATTTTTTCTATATTTTATTGTATTGTATATTTTTTCTGAGATTTTACTTATATAAAAGATTATTGTGACTATATATACAACACCACAAAAGAACCATAGAAAACTCGTACGTCAATGTCTACTTTTTATCAAAAGGCAAAATTTTGTATGTTTTTTTTCCAATACAGCTTATCCTACATATTTATTTCATTCTGTATATATATTTATTTTATACAGTATATATATATTTATTTTATACAGTATATATATTTATTTTATTCTGTATATTTATAGGAAAGGATTTAAAATTCCAGAATTTCATAAGTTAATTTGTTAGATTTGTTTTACAATTTTTAATCATCTGAATATATGAAAAAAGGTTTAAATATAAAAATACTTACCTCAAAACATATTCATTACTTCAAATTAAATACTTCTTTAAGTAGTTGCTTTATTTAAAAATGAAATTAACACAGGTAAAGCAAACAGACGTAAACAAATTTAGTGCTTCAACTTTTTAATGATAATAAAATGTTTCATTTGTTTCAGCTATTGAAAACATAAACATAATAATTTTTCATTTTTATTCAAGAAGGAAGAGTTCATAATTCCTCTTTCCAGTTTTTATAAAGAGTTTATTAGGAACTGAGAGTGTATTTATGAATGTTAAATATCATATTTTATTACATTTACGTATTTGAATTCTTCACATCTTTTTTAAATATATTATAAAAATTAAATATTATCCAAACACCTTAAAATAAACTATTGATAATGTTATTTCGACTAATTAATGAAAGGAGATATCAAATACCGCGCGCGTTGTACTCAACATAATAAAAGATTTTTCTTGTGAAGGAAGCATAAAACAAATTGTTCCTAGAAAAAAACATGTAAGTCTTGAAATTAACTTTATAAATAATCTCTATAAAAATGCCTCACCGACAACTATTCCTGAGACTTAACATAATATTTTCTAAAATAATATATCTGCTTAGCTTTTAAAATACGTTTAATATCTTGTTTGCTTATAGGAGGAAAACTGAATTATTTAAAAAATATTTCTATAATTCAATCAATTGTTATTTTTGTGGAGACAAAATAAATGTTACATTAAATTTCAAAATACCTAATACGATACCTTATGATTTCAAATTCAATTGAGTTTTTCTTTTCGCTCTAAGTCTTTAGATATTATAGGAATGCATAGCTAAAAGAAAAATCAGTGCATTTTTACATATGGAAGTAAACTATTGGTCGCTGTACAAGAATAAAAAATGATAGTTGTAACACAAAAAATAAATAAAGAAAGAAATATATGTGTGTGTAAGGATATTAAACAGCACAAAGTACTTTTTTTATAAGTAGAAATTATAATTTAGAATATTGGTGTTAAACTGACATTTTTATTTTTAGCTTCAAAGTGGGGATACTTCTAATATTTAGCAGTTCGGGAAAAACTTCTTAAGAATTAAATTCATTGTAAAATTTTTCTTAGAACAAAATTTATAAGGGTAAGAAATACTTAAAAAGTTATTTAATAAAAAAAAGAGATAAAAATTCTCCACAATCAGGAGTTTTCCGAAGATAACTGAAAATTCTAAGAAATAAATATTGATGAGAGACAACTTCAAGTATATATTAAAGTTTCTAAATGCAGAAAATAGGGTCATTTTTATGCGTTAAATATGTGTACACATTATTTTCTAACAATAAATATACATACGTATAGTTGATGTATAAAAAAAAGGTATAGAATATATTGTACTTTTTCTAATGGTGACATTTCAGCTGACAATATTTTAAGTTAAGTCTTTTTTCAGCTTAAGACATTTAGATAACTCACAAGAACAATACAACACTGATACAATTTTAATAAATTCATTATTTTATAACAAATGTATTAAAATTATAATCCTATTTTGCTTACCATAACCCATCCTACTATATTAAACGCTCATGACTGAAGTTTCGAAGGCCTGAGAATGTAGAATGACATTTTTAGTCAGATATCTGGTTTATTAATTATTGTATAAAATATTTTACACATACTTAATAAACTAGTCTAATTCTAAAAACTCTATAAATATTCTTGTTTTTTGTATAAAAGATACATGAATCTTGCTAGAAATATCCTTATACTTTCAATATAAGTAATATTCTTGAATAAATACTTAAAATATAACATTTTTGATAATTAAAAAAATTAAACTGACGGAGTTTTTAATATTTTCATAATATAATATTGTATAATTAATTCAAACATTCATATACTTTTTATAAATGTTTGTCGCATGTGTTTTCCTTTAGAACCGTATATCAATTCAAATCAGAAAATTTAGAACTATAGAAATATTTTCTTAAGTTTCTTGACAAACCATTTAGAACATGAGTAACTTATTTTCCTCCCCAAGAATCCCAAGCAAAACGTTCGTCTAAAAACTACTGAAAACAACCAAAAAATATAGAATCATTTAAAGTTATTACGTCAGCCTCTTATTTCAATTTAGTACCAGTGAATTTACTTTCCTCTCCCTTTCTCCCTGAAGATCTGCGAATAAAAGACGGGCTAGAATCACCCAAAAGAACTTCACCTTGTTTTCATTTCACGTTCCCATTTCCCAAACACGAACATTCTCAGGATTGGAAAAGAAACTTTTATGGCTACCTCCTCAATGATTTATTTGAGTCTAACTCGCGACGAACATTGGACTTTTCTACATCACAGATGAAAAAAAGAGAGATCTTTATTTCTGGATATGGAGGAAATAGGACGAAAAAGTCTAAAATTCTATCCCTAAGGGTGCGAGGCATATACTTCACTTGCTAGGGAAAAAACATGTTCTTGAAGCAAAATGCATTTTGCTTTGTAAAGGAATAGTTGTATAAACGGTTGTAGAAGTCCATGGTTTTAATAATCTGATGATTAGTTATAGCCATCTGATCATAAATGTAATTTCTGTAGTAGAGATATGGGACTCAGGGCAAACTTTTGAAAGAATGTAATTTTGCAAAACACGTTATTTGAATTTTATGAATATATTTGTTTTCTTCTGCATGCCAATAAGGTAAGGGCAGCTTCAATCAAACATAATATTAATTTGAATGCCCTCTAAATCAGTGATCGGCTTAAATTAAGTTGATATTATTTAATAAGCAATTACGTAGCAGTTATATAATTAAAATGTACTTTTACTCTCCTCATTTACTTAATATTACAGCCTGTAAAGCTAGTAGAAATTGAAAACATTTTAAAATTAATGATAAATATCGCAAAGACATAGCAAGCGAATTCGTACGTTTTATTAACTGTACTAGTGCATCACCAAAATTTTTTGATTGAAGCCTCGTTTAATACAGATGAATTAAAATAATCATAATCTGTTAAAAATAGTGAAACGCAACTTTCCAACACATACAAATATATCCTGACATCTATCCATGCATTGAACAGGCATTTAACATTTCAATGTATATTTATTGAGGGTTAGTAAAGATGTACATGTAATTATAAAGTAATTGGATAAGATAGTAGCATCAAAAAAGTCCTCCTGAGCTTATTTCTTATTTATATTTTTTTTGGGGGGATTGTATATGTATGTTTTTTGTTCTGATATCGTAAAATGAATGTTACTATGATTCCACACTACAAGTAGCTAAAAGTGTCAGTGTAATTTCAGAAATTGTATGGTTGATTGATTGATTTGAGTTAATGTCACCTGATGCCTATTAATAACGGAATCCATAATTTTGAGCCCCATGAAGTGATGATGATAACATAGTGTAACTTGGTGCACACATTATTTCCATACTTTCTCAATGAGCTTTTTAAGACCATATTAAATTCGATCCACAGTACCCATCATCCTTATTAATTGGAAAAGGGACTCTGAAACCCGCGGTACTCGAGATTCACGTCACTGACCATGGAACTTTCGATTTTAGCTCTACCAGAATAAAAAGGCTTGGGATGTAATTTCGATATTTTATCTTTTTCTGAAGTATAATTCAATCAATACATTTTACTGGGATTGAGGATAAAAATGAAAACCTTATAGTACTACTTTTACTTATATAATTATGCAAATATACCTATTGTACCTCCAATACATCTAAGAGTATCTACTAACTACATTCTATACTTATGGTTGAAACAAATTAACCGATTTGAAAACATTTAAATCAAATTATCTTACCAATTATTTTTTGCTATATTTCCTACCTTTATAGAAGAAACAAAGAGGTCTTACGTAGGAATTATTCTTTAAATGATAAATATATTACAGCAATGGTAAAGGGAAAACATTTGAAAAATACTAACTGGGGGGGGAGGGTACTTCCTGTACTGCGGACCAACCCCCGTTGTACAAATTACTCATTTTCATACTCATTGCTCAAATTGTAAAACCGTAATTTACATCTATTATGCAGATCTAATTATTTGTTCTTCTTTTTGTTAAATTCGTTCTTGGTGCTCCTCTTCAGTTAAATTTATCACTGAAGCTGCATCACCCAACACTTCATTGATAAAGTCCTCAGATTTTGATAAACCTGCAACTCTTGAAGCTTTTTGAAAAGCTGAGCATTTAGTTCCGTTGATTGCTAGTTAAGTCTTTGTAAGAAGCAACGCCTTTCCTCTCACTCAGAGATTCCAGTTCATGTAATCGTACTATCACAACCATATCGGCGACATTATATGAAACGATGCGCATGGTTGCGCGTACGACACATGCGAAATCAAGGTTGTCTACTTGGCGAATTATCTGGAATGTTGGCATTGTTCCGACAATACCAAGAGATGTAATAAATAAATTTATTACAACATCACGAAAAACTTTTTTTTTTTTGTATAGAGAGAGAGATGAAAATGTTTATATATTATTCTATAGGTTTATTATTTAAATATTAGAGAAGCCATGACTCAAAATTTTATTCACATTATCCACTTAAATTTTTATCTTAATAAAGATTTCGAGAGTAAATAAGGAGCGTTTGTGTTCTTTCTTCAAAAGTACCTTGAATACTGAAATCTCTCAAAACTTCTAATTTAAATGCATATAAATTTTATATGTAGTTAGTAAAAACAAAAGATATATATATAGTTGTGCTATTTACTATTTCTTTAATCCACGCTTATTATTATAATTTTTTTAAAAAATTATATCCATAATATAACCAAATTAAATATTATTTTTAATGGTGCAAAGTCACTATATATTCTGTAAATAAATATTTCGCTTGAAAGCTTTTGTTTATTTACATTACTAATGATCTTTTTACAGTACTCTGTAAAACAGCAATATAAAGCATATTATCTTTAAAAAAATTTCTACTATTTTGTATCCTTTTATGTTTTGCATATTTTAAAAAGCAAGCCTATCTATATACATTTTAATAACTTGTTTCATGACACAAGAGATTATGTTTCATTTATTAATAAATGTATATTATTTTAACACATTTTAATAACACTTTAGCTTATACTCATTAACAAGAATATGTTGAAATAATTAATTAAGGTGTTTATTAAATTAAACAATTAAATGTCAATCACTGTTGAATGTTTATTTATTCAGTTATTCGGGTTCCTTTTTTTTCAATATATTGCTATTGTTTTACAATGCCATCTTTTCTAGGATTATTACTTAAGTTTCTAAGAGCTATCTGCTCGTGGTTAAAAAAAGCCACATCAAAAGATACTTTAACTTGTCTGAAAAATAATATGCATATATATATAACAACGCTTAAAAAATACTCTTATAAGCTTTAATCTCCAATTTATTAAAAAGATTCCCTTATAATTAAAAAACTGATATATCTCTCAATTTTCAAAATTATTTTTGATAATTCCTCTTTTTTCAGAGAAAAATAAAATTTATAAAAAAAAATATGTTGTGTGGATAACATTGTCGCGATAGAAACTGTTATATATCGATCAATTTTCATGAGGATTAAGTTGTCAAATTTATTCTCAAAAATTAACACAACAAGTAATTTTTTTCTCATTTGAACCTTGTAAATTTTTTTTAAAAAAAAAACTCTTTAACCAGTCATTTGGATGCACAAAAATAATTTGCAAAAATATTATTTTTGTACACCTAAGCTAATTTCTAAAGAAGAAGCTTCCATTTTTATTGCATGTATTATATACGTAAAAAATACATTTCTTATATACACATCAAATTACTTTATCAGAGTTTTTCATTTTTCTTTCAGTAAAGGAGCTTTCAGCATTTTAAGGATTATTTTATTTTAAAATATCACGTCTTAAGAAAAAGACTATGCTAAAGGTCTTTAAAAGGCTTAATAGAATAGAGAACCTTAAGCATAATTAATATAGTAATGTATAAAAACTTAAAGTCTCTGATTTTTTAATAGCTATATTAGTACAAGTTTGGGAAGAACCTGGTAAAAGCTATTGACTTCAAAGCTCAAAAAGTGCTACGTTTTATCGTGACAGGTTTCTAGGCACTAACGTGAGACCATCAACACCTGGTAGTGTTTTTCTATTGTGATAATGAAAGAAAAATTCGCTTTAGAGTGTTCAAAAACAATTTTTCAAAAAGAACGGAAAAATGGTTCAAAAAGAAACAACTTTAATAAGAATAAAAGCAAACTGTCAATTGGCGTCTTTTAACAGGATCAAAAATGGTCGGAGAAAAATTAACTAGAAGACTCAGAAGCGAACAAAAGAAAGCTTTTATTTTCGATAAATGAAGAAAGGGCGTTAGGTGCATATTTGCCTCGTTATTAACAATTAAATCATCGCTTTTAAAACGAGACGTCAAGAATAATAAATGTAAAATTTATCGTGACATCTCTCCTAAGTTAAAGAAAAAAGTATCCATTTTTATTTTAGCTCTGAAGCTAAGTTCATAAAGAAATATATTCAATGGTTTATTTAATTTGAAAATAATATTTGATGAAATGCTAATGTTAATGATAACAATAACGTTGATGAGATAGACATGTTAATAAATATCTTTAGAATTATCATTACAGAAATAGACTAGAATTAGTTTCAGTAGACTTCTAAAATAATATTTATCTAGTATCATACATTTTTAAATTTAATACCAAGCTCCAATTAATTTTATTGTTATCTTCATATACTTAGGCTCAGTAAAAAATTTCATTACACTTCAATCAATGAAGTGATTTTTCAAATCATGGTAATTCAATAAAAAGTAATGCGTATTAATAGTAAAGATATAATCTGGCATCCAGGTTTTGAACAAAAAAATATTAAACAATAAGGGTTATTTAATTTTTAAAAAAAAACAACTTTTTTGTATCGGACTCATTTCTTGTTCAATCATTTAAAAATAAAAAGAGACGGAATTGAAAACTTAATAATGGTGTTTATATATACCAATTAGTCAATACATTTATTCTCTCAAGGTGTGTGATTTAGAATACCCCCCATAATGAATAATTGAATATAATTGCTGTATCTATCTGCAAGAAAGTGCAAATATTCACTCATTCATTTGAATTTGTAAATGTTGACTATATATTTTAGCAAATATTTCACAAATGTTGCCATTCAATTAATGTTAATTAAACGCATCAGTATACAAAGACTAAATCTGTGATAAATTTCGAATTACGTATTCAGGACTAAAAATATCAAGATAAAATTTCACTGTCAAACTTTCTTAGAAATGGCTTGAGATGTTATATCTAAAAACACAATATTTCCTAATCATAAGCAGTTGCGTCAAAGAATAAGCAGTTACAGTAATAAGAATGCACTTTTCTTTTTTCAATTCCTACTATTAGTTCGCCCTCTCTCTATATATGTTTATTTATATATTTATTTATATATAGATCTCGTTCAAATTTGCAATCGTTAATAAAACGCTTTTTATTCATCCATTCGAGTTCAAATACATTTTTTTAAACTTGTAGCGGATGACACTTGATGTTAATACATTTTTTAAGTATTAATTCATTAATTAAATTTTAATTAATGAATAAATAGGAAAAAACAAAAATTATAGTCCAACACCATATATAAAAAGGAAAATCGCTGGTTGTATCCCTGTAGCACAATGGTATTCAAATCCGAAGATCGTGATTTCGAATCCTACCTGAGTTGGCCTAATTTCTAAGAATGCGATTTATGAATGAATAAATAGTAACAAACAAAAATATATGTATAATAGTCCATAGAAAGGAAAACCGCTTTCTGTTTTGCCACTTAATATTGTGATTATGTCATATGTATATACATATTTATATTAATTGTAATTATTTAATAAAAAGTAACTAAAATAAAATTTTTCTTTGTTGACCTAAGTAGGAATTAATTTTTTAAAAAATTTTATATTACTCGTTTGAGAGAGAGAGAGAATTTTTATCCAAAAGGCCTTTTTGAAAATTACTATTAATTATATGCTTAATGTATATATTTGATCTTTATAATTAATTATATCTAAAAATTAAATTCTTAAAATTTATGATTTTTTTAAAAAAATTGACTATAATTATTTTTAGAACTTACCAAAACTACTAGTAAATGTTTAAGTTGGCTTATATTAGAAGAATAAAAAGATCAGTTTTTTTCGGTTAATATGTATACTGTAAAAAGTTCATCAGTTATTCTCAGAATAATTGGTAAAATCAGAACTCGAGCCTACAGCCGCTTAGCCGACAGGCTATCTGGGTACTTATCATTGTTGTTTTGTCCTCTAGTTCTGCTTGGTGTAGAAAATGAGCTTTATTAATTACTTTGTATAGATAAAATCCAATGTGTTCTATATATTTCCAGGTTTATTTCTTACTTAAATAGGGAATAGTTATTTTTAAAATGTTTTCTAACAAAAACAAAATAAAAATTAAAAACATCTTATTAATCAAAAACAAAAAGAAAAGAAAAAGTTCATTCAAAATTCCGTTCAGTGAAAAACATCGTACTCTGTGAACTTTTAGAGATAAATATTTAAATAAGTAGATGTAATACTTAACATGAAAACCTGAGCTCGACAGCATTATTTTTAGAACTGTTTTACACACAAAAACAAGTTGTTCGTAAATTTCTGAAGAGTGAATTCGGCAGGGTATCGTGTTTATAAAAGCTCTCCTGGAACCTCCTAGATGTTCGGAATTTTTATTCCCTCGTATTTCGAAGTAGAAGCATAAATCAGATATGGAAAATGGAAAGCCTCTAAAATTTTTGAAATTTCCAAGTTTTATGGCGTAAACTCTGAATGTTGTGGTTTCACTTTAAAGGAAGTTCTCAGAAGAAACTTTTATTATTCCCACTGTTTCCTGACATTTTTAAAGTCTTATCTTATTTTTCCAGATTCCGCTCCTTTTGGAAAAACTTTTTCACAATACTTTTTGATTTTACAAACCAAAATGTAAGTCCCTTGAAATTCAAATGAAAATATTTTAATATTAATATGACTTATAAAGTGAAGATTACTTTTATATTCTCATATGATATAGTATTACTAGTACAAAATAAAAGCAAAAAATGTTTCTTATCTTTCATTAGTTTTAAATAAGATATTAAGTTTCTTAACTTTATTACAATAAATAAGAAAATAATTAATTAAAGAAAAATTTCACCAGGTTTCTCTTTGATTTGAAGGTATATATATAGATTAGGTTTTGAAATTATTGAAATTATTAATCACTAAATTATTAGTTTACGAAGCATTCTATTCGTTATTTTTCAAATTCTTTTATCAAGCAAAATAATGCAATTATGACACTAATGAAAATTTGATTTGCGTGATCTTTGAAAATGATGGTGACGGAAAATGTTTTTTTAATATATTTATGTTTCTATATAGAGTCTACATCAGAACATCTCAAACTTTCAATGTTCGTGACCCAATATTCTCTCAATAATAGTTTCCCACCCCATACAATAAAAATGTATTGAATTCAATGATGCTATATTTTGAAGCAAAAGCTACAACACCACGTTAACCTTTTAAATGTCACACCGGCGTATATAAACGTCTCGCTCAGTCCAGAGTTAATTGCCCAGACGTATATATGCGTCTTTCCGAAGTTTTTTGAACTGCTATCCATAAAATAGTTTCGAAGGCTTTGGAATGCAATAAAAGGACACTGACAGTGTTTGCGAGGGATTTAATTATTTTAGAGAATTTACTTATTTTTATTCCTCCCTCCCCCCCAATATATCCCATACGCATGCCTACGTGGAAAACAGTGGCATTGGGGAGAAAATCGCATAACTTTAAATCAGCAGGTCGGGGATTAATTATAAACCATACAAATTACTAAGCTAAGTGTTAATTTTTGTATATAATTTTGTATATGGTAAGCCCATGGGGTCACTGGTAATTACTAAACTTGTTCTTAACTTTAGTATTGTTAAATCAGCTGTGTAAAATACAATGTGCAGTACTGATACATTTATATACTGATACTGATACAAGTGTATTATGTCAGTGTATAAATCTTTATTTTATTTTTTATTATGTCAGAATGTATTTTGTTTTTTTACTTTCAGTATAAATTAATATATTTTTTTTAAAAAAATCTTTTGTTTTCGACTTTTTAATATGCTCGTGCCCCCTCCCCCAGTACAGTTATCACGCTCCCTAGGGAGGTACGCCACACAGTTTGAGAAAAAAAAAGAAAAGAAAAACGTTGGTCTACATTTCTATCAAAACTTTATTGTTATTTAAGAAGAAAAAGATAAAATTATTTAACAGTATTTATCGTTATGCATAATTTATATTTTTTAGCATAAATAATTTCTACAAATTACAAAATTTTCCATCTGAACCCTTTGAGAGGCACATTTTAATATGGTAAATTGTAATGAAATAATGCACTAAATCTACTGTTATGATCATGTGGAATAAGAACACTCATTAAAAATATTAAGAATCACCTGTTGTGTTTGAAAGGCTGGATTTAGGGAAACCATTGACCATCTGCAAAACTGAAAGATGAGATCACTCTCTTGTCTAGAAAAAAAAAATTGCAGTCGAAACACCCTAGGTAACGAGATCTTCAAAATCTTTTTCTGTATAAACAACCACTACATATTTTAACAGATAAATCCTGCATACGAACATTCATGATGATATAAAAAATAATATTACTTGATTGCTTTGGTACATGAATATAATAAAAAAAAATATACGTGGCAAAATTATAAATTAATTATTTTTAAACTTCTAAAATTAATTAAAATTAGCAGTAACTACAAATAAAATATATTACATTCCTCAAACCGGTATTAGTTGATGCGCAGTTGGACTTCCATTTAACGAAGTCGCTGAATCCCGAAAAAAGGTTCGTTATATGGAAAATTCGTTATATAGGTTCAAATTTAATATACTTTATAAACCACACATAAAACAAATTTTAAATTCATAAGCACTATAAATTATAAAAAGTAAATACTCACACCTTTTTGTAATATCTATTTATTTTATATATCTTGCCCATAAAAAAAAAGAAATAAAGAAAAACTGCAAGGAAAAAACAAGAAAAGGGAATGTCGAGGGATATACTGTATTTTCAACATTAAGAAAATAATTTTATAATAAAATTAAAGTATCCGACTACGTTCGGAACCGTGATTTTAAAAAAGCGCATAAATGGATAATTTTCATGATATTTAGTGTCACTTAGATTAGAATACATGTATAAAATTGTTTTAAGGACACATTTTGACAAAAAAAAATTATTTAAATACAATATTTTGGCAAAAAACTAACTTAGAATAATCTTATTTCAAAATGTTCTCCTTTTATAAAAAATGCTTCTAAAATAATAATATTTCACACACACACACACTTATATAAAGTATATAAGAGAATCTGAACTAGGATTTTTGAAAAATTCACATTATTTTCCAATTGAACCACATTACCACCAATTGAAATAATTATTGGCGTTTTTTTCTTAAAATTTCCCCCCTCTGTTGAAGTAAAATATGGATAAACCCACTTCTAAGTTATATATTTCAAAAATTCTAGTTGAGCCTTTGCAGAGAGGTTTGAGCAATATACAGGCAAAATATTATTATAAAGAAGAATTTTTCACAAAAGGAGAATATTTTGAAAATGGGTCATTCTATGTTCATTTTTTGTCAAAATATTGTATTAAAATAATTTTTTATTATAATAATATTCTTAAAACAATTTTATATATATTTTCTAATCTAAGTGACACTAAATATCATAAATATTATCCATTTATACGCTTTTGCAAAATCACGGTTCCGAACTTATTCGGATACCTTAATGAATTGTAAGGACATTTTCTAATTTAAGGCCTACAAGTAATTTTAAGCATACATTATTTTATAACTAGAAATTCTAAATATAAATTTCCACATGCGTTCTTAAATTTAATTACTGATAAAATCTGTTAATTTTGTGTTTTAGCCTTTTTTTTATTTGGAAAAAGACTGTTTCATACTACGCAGGGGCGTAGCTACTACCGTATCAATGATGGGGGGCCCAAGCTGGGGCCCCCAACATGTTTAACTACAGCCCCAAAAAACAAAGCCCCCTTTTCCCAAAAAAGGGGCTCAAAAATTTTTGAATGGGGCCCATTCAGAACTCATCATAAAAAAAAAACGACGCACCAAGAACGAGTTGCCCGGGATAAGAAATAAATTGGTGGGTGAACGATTAGTACATAATAGAAAATGGGAAAAAATTTTGAAAATTGAATGATTTATTTCAGAGTTATATCGTTGCGAACCTGGGTGTCCCCAGACGAACATAAAGTAATAAAGCACCCTGATGGTCTCCTGCGGTATTTTTGCCAAATTTGTCCAATTGTCAGGCCAGGTCATCAACATTACCTGGCATATTCAATCGTCTTCACATTATATCTCAGACATGCTCGACTGGAGAGAGATCTGTCGATCTGGCTGGTCAAGAAATTGTTTTACAAGCTGTAAGATAGTTCATAGCAACACGTGCCGTATGTGGTCTGCATTATCTTGCTGAAAAAAAGGCCAGAGTACTACAAAAGGAACGGTAGCAAAATAGTTCTCAGAATGTCGTAGACTTACCACTGCGCTGTAAATGTGCCTCTAATGACAACCAAAGGGGTCGGGCTGTCAAAAGAAATGGCACCCTTGACCATATTTCCTGGTTGAGGGTTTGTGTGGCGTGTAATAGACACGCTGCCTTGTGCCTCTCCAGACGCGTCTTCGATGATCGTCAGGACACAGTTTGAAGTGGGATTCGTCGCTGAACACTATATGTCCCCAGTCAGCATGATTCCAACCAGATTGAGGAGCACCACTGTAATCTGGCTACACAATGTGCAAGTGTGAGTGGCAGGTGGCGTAGTGGTCGGTACTAGCGTAAATTTCATTCTATCAGCTGTCTGTGAGTGGTCATGTGACACTCGTGTGCGGGTCACAGGTCTGACGATTAATAACGATTAGGGATTGCAATATTGGACTAAAAGTTCAATATCGGTATTCGGTATTTCTTAGGTCTTAATACCGGGATACCGGTTTTAATACCGGAAGTAGAAATTTTAGAAAAAAAAAAACGCAGGTGTTTCTTTTTTTTATTTGCCAGTTTTATTAAAGAGTGTAAATATCACGAAAAATAATGTGTAAATATCACTATTCAGTTTGTGGTTTTCATCATATAAATAATGGAACCAAACCGAAGTATTATCAACGGATTTCTTATGTTTTTTAAAGTTATTCTTATTCATTATTATGGGTTATTATTTACGAGTATATATATAAGGAATCTGAAAAAAAAATATTTTAAACTCTTAAGTATGATATGCAAATGCAATGTGAATAACAAACTCACTAATTTAAAAAGTATCAAAATATCCCGCGCTTTCTTCACAGATACAACCTTGTTTTTTCACAGATACGAATATCAGACTACGAATCCTGGGCGTGCGCAATATCGCTCTGAGCTGTAATAGGATAGTTTTGGCCCGACTTTTTGGATGGTTCGCATATTTTATCACTTCTCTTGATTATACTATGCAACTTTGTATTCACAGTCTAATTAATTTCACCCGTTAAGAAGGCATAAAAGCAAAAAGGTATACTATTTTGCTAGGGTGGCGATGCTGAACACAGAGAGGAGACAATTTAAAAATTTTCTAGTAAATACCGAAAAACCGGTATTTAAACTTGTGAATACCCGTATTACAAAATTTTACAAATGGCTCAAAATACCGGTATTCGGTATCTCGTTATACCGGTATTGCAATCTCTAATAACGATGAATCAGGCACTGTGACAGCTGATCTGACAATCAGTCTGTCCTCCCGATCTACTGTGACCTTAGGTCGACTGCTACCATCATGACTCTGAAATCTGTCATTGCCCACCCATTCTTGCTAGAATCTTCTAATGGCCTCTTCACTTCGACCCATATGACGAGCGATTGTCCGATTTGCCCAACCTGCCTATTTCAATCCAATGATAGGACCTCTTTCAAACTTGGACAGTTGCTCGTAATGAGCTCGAATCCTGCGGTGAAGCATTTTTTCAGTCATTGACAGGTATCCTAAATCGCAATGCAATGGTAATTTTGTCCAACAGATTGAGAATCGCTTCTTATACACACCTGCTGAGTGTGCAGTTCCAATGCGCTGTAGTTTTCGCTATTCATTCATTGGACACCAAATTTTAATCTTTTGCATGTTCGGTACAAATTTTTCGAACGAAAAAAAAAATTTCATTACAATAAGGCAACCCTTCCCTGGTGCGTCATTTTTGTTATAGAGTGTAGCTATGCCAATGATAATACGCCTCATATCTTTGCAATGCACCCATAATCCCATCAGGTGTATTTTTCAGTGTCTTTTCTTAAATTTTTCTAGCCATTCATTGTTACCCAAAAATTGGTCGTATCACAACGCTTTCGCAAATTGAAGAGCTTTCTCTATTAGGTAAGGTCCAGAGATCGGAGCATTTTTACCTTGCATTGTGTGTATCCACTTCAAAACTGCCTCGTCGATATCTTCATAAACACATTTCTAAAGCGTTTTGAACAAGAATTCGATGAATCATAATTTTGTAGATTATCTCGATTTTTTATTACAGTTGATAAGCTGTTTGGAGGAATACCAAGTTTTAAAGCAATATCCCTTTTCACTCTTAACGCCTTTATCCACTTCCTGAAAAATTATATTTTTTTCTTTGATGCTCAAGCACTTACGTTTTGACATATTCGAGCTACAAGAAACGAAACTACCGGTACAACTGATCAACACTAGAACCAAACGGAGACTAGTTCAAGGACACGGGTCACGAGACAACCCCACTGAGGGTGAAGAGGGATATATCTCTCTCTCTCTCTCAAAGGTGTTTCTAGTGAACTGAACAATGAAAGTTAAAGATTACATTTCTTGGATGTAACCGCCAGAATCCTATTGCTCTCGGCGAGTTAGGCACCTAATAAAACCAGTTCAAATTTATGACAGCCATAAAATGTGTTAAAAGAGGGAACAACTTAAAATGTCTAGAAATACTTCAAAAATAAACTAAACTAAGCTAAATTCAGTGGTGCAACCTCCCACGAGGGCCAAGGCCTACTGTGCCCATCTTAGTATACGTGACCTTGGACGCTGAGGTACATGAGCAGATGTTCCGGTCAAGTGGACAGTCTGACGTGAAATCCCCAGTGTTTAGTTCCCAAGCAAGACTGGTACTCACTTATCAACCCACTGAAGGGATAAAAGACTGAATCTACCTTACCCAATCTGGGATTTGAGCCCCGGACCTGCGGCGGGGTAGCGCGAAACGCTACCACTCAGCCACTGGGCTTCACTTTAAGATTAAGAAGAAAAAAATGGAATCGCAAGGAAAAACTTTCGTTGTATAGAAAATTCAGGTTGTTTTACGAAGAAAATTACATGATCTTGTTTCCAGAAAAAAGTTCGCTATATAGAAAATTGTGCAATATAGAGTTTTGTAATATGGAAATTCGATTGTATATTGGTAATAGGAATAAAATGAAAGGTATATAATTCATTATATAACATATAATTATAAGAAACAATATAAGAAAATATGATAAGAAAATACATCCCAAATCAGTAAATTTCATACGGTATCTAACAACAAAAGAAAAATAAACTGAATTACTAAAAGGAAAATAAATAGCAAAAATGGGTAAACGAAGGATGAAAATTTTCAGATACTTTTACTAGAATTGTATATATATTCTGTGAAGCCTATGTGTGCACGTGTTACTCATCTATATATGATATTTATTGTTTTATTGCACGTCATAGTTGCGTTAGATCATTTCCTTTATTTAAAAAAAAACCCTCCACAACATTTTTTTTCAATCGTTTCCCTTCTCTCAAAATTCTCTGGAATTGATCTCCGCAGAACTGATTCAAAGTATCATCGATGGGACAAAAAACGCTACCTCAGACCAGCAATGGTTTCACTATATGAAACCACCTAGGAAAAAGTTATAATAATAAATATTTAAAGGAATTTCACAGGGTAATGAGTATTTTGAAGTTGTTTAAGATCCAAACAGTGTGTGAGTTTTGCTTGACATTTTCTGTGGTTTTTGTATTTTCACATTTAGGTTAAGTTCTTAAAAAGTTAAAATACAAAGCTTTAAACCCTTTATCTACAGCATTATGATTTACTGCAGTTTTTTTCATGCAATATGTTTTTTTGAATATTCACTACATTGAAAATTAAGGGATATACATAAAAAAAATACTCAACTTTCGGAAATTTAATCCGTTAGAGCTAATTAATTAATTAAAGATTTTCAATTGTAAAATTAATTATATACACTGTTTACTTAAAGTATATAGTCAAATCGTTTTCTAAAGTTTTCATTAACATACAAAAAAAATAAGACACTTACATTTTGACATTAATTACTTTTTAGGAACAAAAATGACAATCTTCGCAATCCGCTGAAAACGCAATTTCTGCTATAAAACTATTCGCCTTCCCCGCTAAAACACTCATCATAGAGCCCATGCTGCCATATATCTTGGAAGAGTGGATTTCAAAGAATATTCCTACTAAGTATGGTCAGAGTATTCGCGTAAAAATGGTTATTCTATGCAATTTTAAAGTGAGTGGTACTTATAAGTACCTTCGGTAGATAAAGGATTAAACAATGTCAGAAGACCAATATGTTAGATGAAGTCAAAACGCTTAATTTTATAATATGTACCAACTGTAAATTTTATTCAAAGAAAATATCATATGCAGGCTAATTTTCAATAAATGGGTCTGATTTTTATGTATGAAAAAACATCTCTCTCTCTCTCTCGCTCCATAAATTATTTCACAGTAAAAATACAGCTCTTCTAGAAGTTCATAGGACTTTAATTAGTAGATATGAAATGTATTTATACATGCTGAACTCAGATCTACTTTATTTTAAGACTTCTGATTCGAACATTAACTTCTCAAAATTATGATTTCAAATCTTCTTGGAAACATTATAAAACAAAAAATGAAATATTATGTGTTCATATCCAGTTTTGAATGCAAAGTTTAAAAGGATGTACTCGTGGTTGGATTTCTCTGGTCACATATGTCCTGTAATTATTCAATCGTTTTATTTCTTAGTACTATAACGTATATTACTGATGAATCTCCACACCCTTTGGAAATTCTCAATTGTATTGATCCGAAAAATCAATAGGACTAAAGATAAATATTATTCTTTCATGTGATACTGCATTCCTGAAACACTCCGATGCTTTAATTTTTATGTTTCACTTTCAAACATCGGCTTTTGTTTACTCGATACATTAATTCAGAAAGATTTAGCTTAAATAGTTTATTTAGTAATCTGTTTAATTTCACACTGATATTTTTTCCTCCTATTGTTTCAGCCCTATTTTTCCAGTATTCCAGATAACCAAATAAAATTAGATAAATATTCAATTTATGCATCTTATTTCGTCGTCATAGATATTTCACGTTTATTACTATAGAATAAAAATATACTGTCATTTATATATAGCAAAGCATTATATATGTGTTAAGTAGCGAAAAGAATTTTTATAAAGCTCTTTTCGAGATTGATGTAATTCTAAGCGAAAAATTTCAAATCCCTACAAATGAAAGATTTAGTTGTCTGAGGTAGTTAGATTTATTTTGAATAATAAAAGCAGGATTATTCCTCAAGTAAAGAGAGGTAAGAGCTGAAATATCTCCAGAAATAAACGATTTGGTTGATTTAATGTGAAGTCCCTAGTTTAGTTTTTAATAAATGTAATTGTAATTGTATTGTGTATAAAAAAATCCATTGTACAAATAAGTTCACAGAAATTTGGTTGGTATAGTTTAATAAAATGCCTTTAAAGAATCATGGGAAACAATTATAGAAACAAAATTATCTTTATTTTTATACAATTACACAGTACAAATTTCACAAAGAAAAGGAGAAATAGACTTCTGCTCGATTTACTAGACAGTTTACTAAACATTTTTAGAGATTCACATTACATTTATGAAGACATTTTAGTTTTTAGATGGGAATAATCCTTACTTAATCATGTATCAATAGTCTATCGCACCAATTAGACCAGATACAATAACTATCGCAAAAACTCAGCAAACGTTTTTTTTAAACAAGACACAGAAAACAATACAAAATAAAAAGACATTTTGCGCAGCATACCGCTCTGATATTACTTCAATAGGATTTGGCGATACTCAAGAAATTTCGGACAGTGCAACTTTATTGATTAGTACGCTCGTAATGTAGCACGTTAACATAGCTGGGGAAATTTGTAAATTTTTAATTTTAATTAACATCTCTAGACTCTTGGCATTAGATCATGTAAATTCAAACTACGGCCAAAGACGACACATGAGCTAGTCTCACCACACCACAAGTGAGCTCTTAAGTCTAGGTGAATTATACTTGCAACAACTCCATTATTTCCATAACGGCCATTGTAAGAATCTGGTTTGGCTTTACCAGTAATGAAGCTCGTGCTCTTAATCATTAGGCTACCACGACAAGTATATTTTTAGTATAAAAGTAAACTCTAAGCACGAATCGACTTTCAGTAACAGTAATCTCTCACATATTATTGCTTAAATATAACGTAATATGTAATTATTCAAGTCATTGCAAATAAAGATTTGATACATTTCAAATATCTTTCTAGATCTATTGACAGTCTATCTTTTGTATTGGGATTTTTGACGTCCAGAACTTCATTTTTATCCTATGTAAGAAAATATTACTTGAGCGATAAACCTGCCCTGGCTTCTTACACACTTTCCTGTATAAGTGATTCTTAGAACTCCTACTCTGCCGCGTCAAGGAGCTCAGCCGAGCAGGGCAACGAAGTATTAGGAGCATCCTATGAAATATTCATAATCGAAGATGAAAGAAGCTAGAAGTAGCATCTCGGAATCAATAAATTGCTTACCACAGTATACCAGAAAGCCATAACCGACTGGAATTACGTTGCAGGTTCTTTTATAAGTTATATTGCTGGTACACTGGTAAAAAGAAACGCGTGAAAATATTTTTTTTCTATCTGATGTCAACATTAAGGGCTTTGAAAAGTTTTTTAAAAGTTTTGGTGACATCCTTTAAAAGTAAATAAAGAAATAGGTGAAAAATCTGGAAAGATAAATAATTTTCAAGTTATTCATGAAATATTTAATTTGGGCAAATATTAGCTAATAGTTATGCCCAGAAAATAAATACATTATTAGTTAAATCGGTAAATTCTACAATTTTAGAATAATTCGTAAATTTGTGTGATAAATAAAAAGCAGCCTTAAGTAATCAGTCATCTTTTACCCAGATTTCCATACATGGATTTAATGCAGCGTTGAACAAAAAAATTTTATTTGTTTTCCTTTTACTGTGCTAACTGTATTCTAATGAAACAATTCGTGTTAAAAATAATGGTGAAAAAATTTAGATTACACTTAAATAAATTTTACTCTTAGGGACGCTTAAAAATAAAACAAGGCCATCTTGTTAGTGCGTAATATTTTGAATTATACTAACAAATAGTATTTAAAAATCAAGAAAGAAAAAATTAAATTATAAAAAAGAAACCAGTTTTATATATGATGTTAAAAAACAAAGAGGGTGGGGAGTGAAACTCTGGAAAGAAATCCATCCCAATTAATCCAGTGAATAAAAATCCTGTATATAAAAAACAAATATGAGCTACACTAGATTATAATGCATAATTCTCAAAGATTTTTATGTCACTACTTTGCATTATTCCTCGAAATATACAGGAAAAATTTGTTTCTCAGATTAAGATAAAATATAATTATTAATAGAAAAAAATATTGTTATTATTTCATAAAAAAAGAGATTCAGTTTTTTGCTATAACTCAAGACCATTTGCTGAAGTTTTATGCATGAAAAAATATCGTTTTATTGTTGAAAATGTGTCATAATACAATTGCATATTTTATTTTTAAAAAAGTATCGCTTTTTAACAAGATTTCCTTTTAAATCGAATAATTCTAAGACCTTTTATAATCTTTGTTTGTTTTAAAAAAATTTACAACATATATTCACCTAAGAAATACTAGCTAAAAAGTACAATTATATAATTTATACATATAAATAGTTCTTACTATTGCAGCTAATGAATCCACGTCACTTGACCATGGTTCAAAATTACGTAGTCCGTCGCCAAAAGCCCTCGTGTAGCTGAACAGGGTGACGTTAATATTCACTCACTGTATGCTAATGAAAAAAGTTCTGCAAAACTATCATATTAGTAGCAAAAATAATAAAATATAATCCTAAAATAAGAGTTTAAAAAGACTATTCACGAAAGACGCGTCATTTTGCTGTAGTTTTTATTAATTGAGATGCAATAAAATATACGTTTTATGATTGTTAATAATAATTCATTGTGTTTCCGGATGTACAACTGCTCCTAGGTATAAAACATATTGGTTTATAACTACTAATTGGTGAAGTACTTAGTTATATAGACTTGTAGAACATATTTTATAATTGGCATGCAGAAAAGTATGAAAGATTAATAGCTTTTATACACACTTAATAGCTTTTTATGACGCACAATTACTTAATAGATACATTTGAATAACATAAACATTGAAAAATGTAGGTATATTTGTACACTCTGAAATACATGGAATTTCTTGTACTAATAAAGAACAAAAATAAACTACTTACATATCATATACATCCATTAAAAAAAATTGGTACTTAAGCGGAACTCAAAATTACGAGTTCCAATGACAATAGTCATATTGTATATTTTCTCCAACACTTTTATTAATTCAAGTAAAACCAAACAATTAGAAAAAAAATCTACCGTTCTTCACTTATCGATCAAAAAATACCTATCCTAACGTGTTGTTGTTTGCGTTGTTTCTAATGTCACCTATCTGACGGGGTCAGATCGAGGCCCATGAAATTCATCACGGTAAAGGACTAGAAATTTACACCAGTCGTTATCCGTAGCTTTGAGCCCCATACAGGTGACACTGTGGTTTGGTTTGGTTCCATCCCAATTTTGAGGAAGAGCTACCTGAGGTGGTCAAGGGACTCCCACCTCTTTCACCAACCTCACAAGAGAACTTGCGGCTCAACAGAAATTTAGAGCCCCCCTGCCGCAAAGGCACTATATATTGACAAACATCAATTCCTTCTCCAGGATTCGAATCTAGACCCAACGGTACAGCTGTCAACGTCACTAACCACTATACCGATTGGAAATTGCACCTAAACAACTGCAAAAGTACTCCGCAACATATGATTGGTTTTATTTATTCCAGCAGCAAAAGTTCAGTGTTAAGGTATCCGGCTACTTGCGACAACATTTTTTTAAAAAAAATAGAGATATGGATATTGTTTTGTGGTTTTTAGATTTATTTAATACACTATAAAAAAATTTAGCTAAAATTAAGAAGAGAAAAATAAATTATTACTACTAAAATGGGAAAAAATAGATAAAAATTGGTAAAAAATATAAACGGAGCCTGCTCTGTACAAATAGTAAATGAACAAATTCTCAATTTTTCAATTGTGATGTATTACCTTGTTATTCCTTTTTGAAGTGACCTTCACGATAAGAGATATTTTAATTTTTACACAAAACCTAGAGCGCTTTATCTTAGTAGTTATGAAATTGCTTAAAAAAAACAGTGATTATATTCACATAAAGAACTGTAAATTTTGTAATAAACCAGTGATTGATAAATCTGATAGTTAAAACACTTCTACTGTTATACAGAACATATGCAAAAAATTTCAATGAATTATTTTAAAAACTTCTTGAGCAATCGCTGTCTCCGTTTGAGCTTTTCGGTAAAAAACACATTTGAAGTAAAACGCATTTTAAAGTTTGACATCTTATGTAAAGTTATGGTATCTGCTTTTACTACAACCCTTGTAGTTTTTATTCTAGTGAATGGAAAATAAAAAACTTGGTATTTTTGTAAACTACTAAGATGACCTTCAAAATAAAATCATGAAAAAATTTGTCAACTTTTTAAAAAAAAAATCATGATTTTAGGGTAGTTGGATACCTTAAAGAAAATTTAACCATTGATTATTTAGTTATAAAATTAAAGTTTTATACCAGGTAATACATTTAATGGATCAGTCATCCCATCATCTATAAATGCATTGAAACAATTCAAAAGGTGTAATAGACGATTCGAATTTAGAGTCAAACAATCCCTTTTGGATTTCCTTCCACCCCAAAGGATCAAAGGATAAAGTGTGAGTCTTATTGAAAAACCTCGGGGTTTTTTTATTTCCTTCTTTCTTTCTTCCGTTTGATCAGAATAGGAAGATGCAACCTAAATCCTCCATTTTTTCAGTGTCATTTGTAAAGGAAAAAATTCAGATATCAATTTATCTCAAAGGCACTTTAAAAATCTTTTTTAAAGTTAAGCGTATTGGAAAGTACATTAGGGATAATGTATAGCAGTATTGAAAGTTGGTCGTAATTTATTTCACGACAAATATTTTGTTGAAACATTTCCCGGGATACTTTCTCATTTGTTGAATAAAAAAAAATTCCTTTTAATACATCTCAATATTTCTCTTTTACACTGTAAAATAATTTAAAATATTCATAATATAAACTTACGGCCAAGTCCATTTTTTTTAAATTAAAAATACTTTTCTTCTTTTCTGAGTAAAATCATATTCATATAATATAAATTGTATAAGTGATTTATGTTTGTAAATTAATTACAAATTGAAATTTCAAACACGAGAGTATCTTTAATTTTTAAATAATGCTGACTTTAATTTTTTAAAATCCTTTTGCAGCGTTTTGAAAGTTCAAGAAATCAATAAAAGAAACATACTCAATATACCATAAAACTTTAACAAAATCTATTCAGTGATAAATATAATTTGTTCCTTCTCTTTTTTCATAATAATAAATGACAAGTTAAGAATTCTTCAATCCTGTTAATTCTTTTCCGAAAATAAAAATAATAATTCATATGAAAGAAGTTAAAAGAATCTAGTTCAAATCCTGAAGAAGTTTTTTGACTCTGTTTACTGTGAGATAAAAGTTTTTAAAGATAATGTCAATCCTATTACGAAGTTTTTGACATTTAAATAAATAAGTAGGTAATTGTGAAAGAAGTAAAGGTCGAGGCAATTCATTTTTATCAAAAATGGATTTTCGAAGAAAGTCAATTATCTTAAGTACTCCTTGTTCTCAAAAATAAAAAAAAAGGAATTCTAAATTTAATCAGCTAATAAAATGAAATCGTACAAATCATTAACAAAAAATTTTTAAATCCGAAGAAATGAATATTTTTTATACGTTTTACCTGCAAGAAGTGTTATTGTAAGTGATAGCAGTTATCTTGCTCAAATTAGACACAAAACACATAATTTTGTACTAAAAAAGTGATAAAAAGGTTAGTAATATTTTAGAAAACTGTTACTCGCGTGTTTTAAAACTGTTTAAACGCATTGTGTATTTTATTACTCGTCCAAATTATCTTATGTAAAAATATAATTCTTGCATATATTGCAGCAATTTTGTTTACATTTTAAATGTTAATTCTAAAAACAAAATACTTACAAGAAACGAACGAGGGATATTTAGAGACGTCTTAAGACCTCTTGAGGCCCTGGATCCCTTCACAAAAGTAGATGCTGGGCCTCTACACAAATGTAGGCCCCATCTATGACCCTTAAAAGTAGACATAACATAGTATACGTTGTAAAAACTCGTACAAACTATAACCCGAAACAAATAAATGTGCATGACTTACAATCGCACAAACCAGCTGGACCGACTGCCACCTTTTGATTGATTGAATAATGATGGTGTATGGTGATAGGCTCAAGTCTATACGTGGACTATGGTCATCACATGTAACCAGTTGACATGTTGTCCAGAATTCCCGGTTTTTCAGAGAATACAACCAGAAATAGCATTTGATCGTTAAAATTATTTGAATCGTGATCTTATTAAGGCTGAATCGAGAACGAGACGAGGCCCCCAATGAGACCGAGGCCCTGGACCCGGGCTCATCTGGCCCATGTCTTAAGACGCGTCCCTGGGGATAATCAGCAAACCTGTAATACTTATACACCATTCTGAACTTTAACATAAAATGAGCTATTAGAATATGTTTCTTCAAAATTTTTAAATATTCCTCTTAAGTAATAATTTTTTTTTCAAATTAATAAAAAATAATCACTGAAAACTATGGTCTAAATATAAACTTACAAGACTCTAAACGTAAATAATAATCACGTAAAAATAAAAAAAATTCCTCTATATCCTTCTTATATCTCAAACAATCTCATATATTTTTATTCAAACAATTATAGATCCAAACTTATGACACAGATTAATTAAAAAGCAAGCTTCATGTTGATTTAATTTATATAAGAATTCATTAAAATCAGGATACTTTAAATCCCATGAATAAACTTCAGTTCCCAATCCTTTTAGGTTAGAATCAAATCAGGAATCATCTAGGTCTTCCCTGTAGACGAAACGATCAGCTATTTCGATTTGCAGCAACGTTTCAACTAACTAAACTTTTCTGGACAGAATAAAAAAAACATGCCTATATATGAATTTCTTAGCGAAATTATTTCAAATGACCTTGAATGGCTTTTTTCTTGATTATTTTTTATTTGTGCCTCACAAGAACTCTCTACAGCAAGGAAATCTAATTTAACTAATTCTTAGAATTACCAGTGTTCATGAATGGCGTATTTTTCCGTTTTCAAGTAAATATTGATCTCAAACTAATAATGAGAAATATTTTAGTTGAATTCGAAAAACACCACATGTAATCTATTGGAAAATATAATCCATGTTATCCAACAACTTATTAGAATATGCATATATCTTTTCATTTCAATAAATTCTAAGTTTGATTTTGAACAGAAGTTAAGATATTTAAAAGTATTAATAATAAAAATAATTGGATTTAATGGCTGATCTGACATATCCGAAAGAAAAATTTCATTTAACCTATAAAAGGATAGTTAATAAATGTTCT
Organism: Trichonephila inaurata madagascariensis; assembly: GCA_019973955.1. Classification (NCBI taxonomy): domain Eukaryota; kingdom Metazoa; phylum Arthropoda; class Arachnida; order Araneae; family Nephilidae; genus Trichonephila; species Trichonephila inaurata. The sequence continues at coordinate 41,326 of BMAV01019091.1, forward strand.
TAGTAGTATAAAGAATTGTTCTCAAAGTTCAATTTATTAGCCCAACAATAGCACCATCTTAATTATACATAGAAAGCAAACTTCCTTCGTACTATAAACTAGAGCTACCTATTATAAATAGTAATACCTCTAAAACTCATAAACTAAAATTGGTTCAGGTCCTAAGCCCATTTAACAAAGTATTATTCATCACACTCTCATAAATTCTTTCTGCTTGTTCATTAAAAATGAGAAATTACAGCCACTTTATATCACTGAATTTTCTTTCTTTACATTCACCGCGCTTCATCAGCAAGAACTATTAATTTTTCACGGAAGAATTATTTGAGCATGACAATCTCGGCATCTTAATCCATCAAATAGTGATTATTTTGAAACGAAAAGTGCTTTTGTGTATTTACCTCTGGTGTTATTCTTCCCCGTATAAAGATACGCAGCGAAATATTTTGTCATCGGACTATGATGACTAAAAGAAAATAATGACGTTTAAGAGACAATCCTTCCTTTATTTCAAGTCTCCGAACCCTGACAATATTTCACTCCAAGTGAACAATAACTTTCTGGAATAACTCATTTATTTATTTTGCGCGTTTCAGTCGGAAATTGGATTCGTCGTTCAATAATTCGATAAATCTAAGTACAGATTTCATGTGTGTTGGGTAATTCTCCGAAGTGTTTCATTTTCAGTATTTTTGGAGGGGGAATAATGCGTTTGGTATAATTCGATTTGAGATTTCTTGGCATTCAAAATAATATATTGTTGCTTAGATTTATCACAATATTTGAATTATCATTATTTCGTAACATACACATGATATAAAAAGGACAAACTTAATTAGTAGTGGTAATCTCGAATTCCAGTTGATGCTATTTTATTTTTATGAATTGTGAATCTGTAATTACTTTTAGGTGTGAAGAATGGTATATAATGAACAATTTTCCTTGATTCATCAAAGTTAAATTTGCAAGAATATCAAAAGCATAATTATTAGATGGAATATAAATTCTAAAATTTAAAGAAGTGTGATGCAACAAAATTGTGTTTTACATTAATGCAAAACTTCTTTTGTATTGGACATGTTTAGTTTTGCTTATTTATATGATTAATTTTTACATAGTATAACATAAATTCTCTAAACCTTATCTGGACTCATTATTATTTTTTTTTTCATTTCCATATATGAAGCATATTATTACATATTTGGATGATAGGTAAAAGTTAGTACATATTGAATATGTGCAATAAATGCTGCTTTCCTATATGTTTTCTGAATTTAAAATAAAAGTATTTGTAATAATTCACTTAATAAAAGTCAAGAACATTAACCCGAAGACAGGGCTGCGTACCAGTGGTTAAGGTATCACCATGGCAGGGCATGTCATGAGTTCGAGCCCTTATACTAAAGACCCGCCGTTAGGGCAGCGATGACGTTAAATCTGTCGGACTGAAAACGTCTCCTGTTGGTGTGGTGTGGTATTAGGAGAGGGGTGAGTAGGTGTCGTCCACGTCACTTGACCATGGTTCAAAATTACGTGGTCCGTCGCCAAAAGCCCTCGTGTAGCTGAACAATGCGACGTTAATATTCACTCACCCGGAAACAGGCACTTACTCGATACTAACCTTAAAGGCCGGGCTGGGTTACTGACAACCCTTTTTTTTATAATTATTTTTATTGTACACGACAAAAATGATTATTCCAGTGAATAATTTAACTAAGAGAAAGTATACTTACCTACTTTTAAGGATTTGTCAATTTTTCTCTGATAATTTGAGAAAAAATATCAATCAAACTGAACCAAGAAGTTTCAAATGCGCGAGACTCTAATAAAGGACACAAATCATAGACACTTTTCACTAACATTACAGGAATGTTATTTGCAGGCAAAATTGTCATATTTTGTTCAAGTAATCGTAGTTTTATTGTCCTATGATGATCGACAAATAGCATGTTGAACTTTTTCTTGCTTATGCTTTTTTTTACAGAGTGCAGTTTGTCTTGTTCTGCACTTGTGACTTTATATTTTTCTTGGTGGAGTTCTTTAGGAAGCATTTGAAAATTTTCCTTTCAACTCAAACGTTCCATGGTTATCGCTTTTCTCAAATTTACTTTCGCTATCATGATTAATATACATTATTTCAGTAGGTTCTTCCCCTGCTTAATCAATTTCAATTTCCTACAATAGAGATCACAGATGACCATCTCCTATTTTTATATTCTGCTCATTTATATTTATAAACCATAATAATTCGTACAACACAGCAATCAAAAACACTAACAAGAAGAGGGCATGACTAAAGAAATTTATTTGGGGATAAGGCCTTATGCAATAGTAGTACTCCTTTAGGGTGCTCAACCCTCATGTAAATCCACCGATATATTTTATGTATTATTATAATATTTTATTTATAATACATTGTATTTCATATTATAAAACTATTTGTTACAAATTTTAATATAAAATATCATTTAATATTTATTATATATTTTTATAATAAATATTACTTATTAATAATTATATTTATAAAATATAAATATTTATATAATTGCAGTAATTATTTTACTTTTTAAAATACAAAATAAACTTTTTTTAAATAAATTTATTTAATTGTAAGAATAATTAAATAAATTTAAAATTAAAACAAGAAAAAAAACGATCGTGCGACTCAAACCGAGGGCGACCGCGTAATAATCAGGTATTCTACCAACCACGCCGCAGAGCCACTGAAAGAAGTTAAAAATTAATTGTATAAAAGCTAAACACGAATTTTAAAGGCCATTTTCTCCGGATTGACTGCCCATTCGGCGGAATTACATTGAGGGTTGAACATCTTAAAGGAGTACTAATATTGCATGAAGTCTCGCCCCCAAATTAATTTCCTTAGTCGTGCCCCCTTGTAACTTGTTCAGAGGGGGGAAATGTAGCATATTCATAGAAAATATTTCGGAACAAACGTGGTCACGCGGGGAACTCAGTAAAAGCAAGTATCTTAAGATTGTACGAAAACGTTTGCCACTCCCAAAAAAGGGGGGAAATATGTGACCAATACTATTTAGTTCCCATGAAGTTCCATGTCATATAAGAGGATACTGTCAAGGTCATTGAGAATAAATAAAAAGTTTTCCTAGAATTAACGATTTCGTGAGCCTGGGGTGACTCTGTAACCCACGCGTCCGCCCCTGGATTAACGCAGTAATCCTTTTATTTGAAAAATTATTTCTTAATGAGTCATCTTTATAAGAAATTCATGTAAAGAAGATTTTTTTAACTCTAAAATGGCTTCTATCTATTTTTAAGAATATGAATTCGAAACAACTTAAAATGTCATTTAGAAATATCAAATCATGCTCGTATCAATGGGTTGAAAAAGTAATTTTTTTTAGTTAATTATTTAAAATATTTGCATTCGTTTTGGAATCTTCATATAAACAAAGCAATAAAACTTGCAATTCTGTGTAATCAAAAAGTTGTAATAATATGGCATTCAGAATTATTTGTATTTGTTAGAAGTTACAAAATTTCAACATAATGATGCTTCAGCAAATCTTCCTTATTCTTTTTCTTCAGAAAAGAAACGTTGAATAATCCTTTTTACAAGAAAATGGAAGAATGAAGAATGAAATAAAATTCGTGAAATTGATGTTATCAGAAATCTTTGGAGTTTAAAGAGTGAATGAGTGAATATTAACATCGCAGTGTTCAGCTACACATGGGCTTTTGGCGGTGGACCTCGTAATTTTGAACAATAGTCAAGTGACGAGGACGTTATCTGAGCTGGCACCCCTTAACTATCACTCTACACCAACGGGAGGACGTTTGAGCTCTAGACAGATTTAACGTGCATCGCTCCTCTATACGGCGGGTCTTTAGTGGTACTGGACACGAGCTCATGACGTGCGTGCCATGATCCGATACCATGATCACTGGGCTACCGCAGCCCTTTTGGAGTTCAAAAAGTGCTCAATAAGTGGTACTAGAAGGGTAAAACAGTACACGGCAACATTTAAAGGCTGATTGCTCTGCCTACAGCAAATATTAGGAACGAATCAGAGGCTCTGCACTTCATTTACTGCATCAGAGCTATAGTACTTCCATCTAATAAGGGGAGGGTGGATTCCATCTAACAATTACTTCATAAAATACAAAATAATTACATAAAATATCATTTAATATTTAATAAACCTTTAAAAATAAATTTATTTTATTTTAAAAAATAATTAAATGAATTCGAAAAAAATGTTTATCGCGTGAATCGAACCCTAATCTCGCGCATAGTAAACAGATGATCTACCAACAAGGCTACGGGCTCGTTGGAGGGAATTAAAACTTACTTGTATAAAAGTTAAGCATGAATTTCGAAGGCTAATTTCTCCGAATTAACTGGCCATTCGGTGGAATTACAATGAGGGTTGAACACCCTAAAGGAGTACTACTATTACACCAAGTTTCGACCCCAAATGAATTTCCTCAGTCGTGCCCTCCCTTTGTAAGAATAAAATTCACTGCGGAGATTCTTGTATAGTATTAAATGGAAAATTGGAAGGTAACGTTGTTTGAAGTAAACACTAATATATTAGGAGTGAAGACAAATGTTTAACAATTTATTACAAATGCCGTATGGTTCTTAAAAACAGCAAGGAATTTGGTGTGACGAACAAAATAGGATATAAATTATTTATAAAGATGTATTTTGGATATATAACATCAAAGAAGAAAAATGGCTAGTTTAGGGAAGTTACAGCCTAAAACATTCCTCTAAAGTTGAATACGTTCTTTTAAAGTCCTGAAACTGTGCTATATTAGCAATTGCTTATAAACAAAAATTTCGTGAAGGAGTAATTTTTGTTATGCAATGCTTATTTTGTAATTTTACATGCAAACTATTTAAATTGTTCATTCAGTTCTACTTTATATACATAAAATTTTTAGGTTTTTTCTGTTTGAAAATAATTTACAATTATTTGCAAACAAAACCAGATAAAATACCTAAATGAGATAAAGTTAAGTAAGACACATTGTTCTTGATAAATTTAATAATACTCTCAGAAAAAACCAGAAATATTGCTATACTTTAGGTGAAAAGTGTCTAATTTAATTACACGTTTGGCACTTTCTAGAAACAAATATTTGATAGATTACATTATAAACACAGAATTAATTCGAAAATCAAATATAAGAGTGACTTTCACATCACAAGAAACTTTGTTTTTATTTCGTTAATGCTATTTGATATCTTTCCTATGTCGATAAAAAGAAGAGAAAAGGCTTATTTTCTAATGCTACTAAATATATGGTAGATAAAATAAAGTAAACATTTACTGTAAAAGAAGATCTTGTACAAAATTTTAGTGTTGCGTAGACATTGCTGTTATATATAGTATATATATATATATATATATATATATATATATATATATATATAATATATATTATATAATATATATATATATATATATATATATATATATATATATATATAAGAAAAAGGTAGGAATTCAACAATTTACTGTAAGTGGAAAAGTTATAAATGTATAAACGAGATACATACACAAGTTTTTGCATTTCGCAGCACAAAGCCATTAACTAAATTATTATATTTAAAATAACTATTTAATAACTACTCTTAAGATACTGCATAACAGCAATTTTTGTAGCCGTTTAATTATAAATATTTTTTCACAAAAGAAATGCATAAAAATTTATATATGTACATTGTCTTTCATTTTTATATGGACTAAATTGTTTTCAAATGAGGCTTACGTACAGTTTACTTATAAATAGAAAAATATATACACTTATACAGATACTTAACTGAAGTGTAAATAAATATTTAATACGTAAGAATTCAAATGTATTTTTTATTTCTCTTCATAGCAAACAAATATTGAAAATAAAAATGTTTTTATCCCTTTAACGTTAAATAAAAGAAGTAGTTACACTTTTTTGCTGGCATTCTCTGTCGGTGACATCCATAAAAAGTTTCTATTGGCTGTCTTTAGCTGCCTTTCTTGAAAATTTCCTTGTTTTTCTATTTTCAAAAAAGAGTATTTTTCCTCAAACTTAAGTTGAATAGAATAAATCAAACGTCATAAAAGTTTTTTCAGACTCGTTTAATGTGCACCATAACGAGAAACAAACAAAATTTTTCCCAAAAATGGGGGTTTCCCCCTTTTTAAAACCCAAAAACTCTAGTGTTTAACCCAAAATTATATTCATTAATGGAGATAAAATTACAAAAAGCAACATCGTTTTTTTTGTTTCATAAAACCCGTTTTTAACGTGTTATGCGAGCACGATCACAATTCCCCGCCGTATTATACGATTCTGTTTTATATTGACCCATATAAGGAATCTCAGGAAACTTCCTCTCGGGCGATGAAAATATAAACAATTTTCTAATAGACATAATTCTTTGAAATTGAAATTAAATTATTCGAATCTTTTACATATTATTTATAAAGAAATGAGTTTCAAAAAAGTGTAAAAAATTTTAAAACGTAATCAAAATTTAAAAAATAATAAGCATATGAAAATAGGTAACAATTCTGTAAGAAATATTAATAAAGTTTTATAATTGCTCATCATATTTTCTAAAATAGCTCTAATTACTAGCAATAAGTTGATTTATAAAGTTAAATGTATACTTATTACACTGGTAGCTATTTTTATATAAATAGAATAATATATTATATTTAAGTACAAAAGATATATAAAATACTAAAATTAGGTAGTGTTTAAAGAACATGATACATTTTATAATTCTATGAAATTTTGTACATCAAAGGCTAGCTACTATTTTAGAAAATAGCATGCGCAACGTAAAATTTAATATTTATTACAGAAATGTTTCTTAATTTCATATGCTTATAATTTTTAAAATTATGATTATATTTTAAACATTTTGTTCTATTTTAAAACATCATTCCTTTATAAATAATCTTAAAAATTCAAATTTTTTAATTTTTAATTTAAAAGAATTTTTAAAAGAAAAATTGTTTGTTTTTTCTCCCAAGTAAACACTCTTGAGACCCCACAAAACAGGTCTATTAAATATAAATTTAACTGACTGTTTCATTTTATGCTATTAATAAAAAAAGAATATGTTGTAAATTAGCAATAAATATAATTATTTTAAAGAGAAACTTTTAAATTCTTTAATATGAGTTTAAACAAATAAAAATGTAATAATTAGGATTAAAATTTTTAATTCCTTACTATTTAGTCATCAAATTTTAGTAAATAAGAATCCAGGCATATTTAAGTTTTACAATGTTTAATTAATGAATACTGAAGATTCAACGGTGAAGTTTGATTTTTTTCTGTAATTAATTAATTTAATCATGTGGCTTCGGATAAATATATTTATTTTACACTTCGAAGAATTTATTGATTTAATCATAAAATACAATGAAGACAACGGCCATAAAAGTTAACGAGATTATGCTTATAAAACCCAATTCGTCAGACATAAATTGATGCGTTAATATAATTAAGAAAAAATAATGAAAGGAACATTAGCTTGGAAAGTAATTGAATACTTAGATCAATATTTTAATTAAATATTTGAATATAAATACATTTAAGGTAAAACAATTGATCATTTTTTGTTAAATAATTTTAGTAGGAATTTATACATTTTGTTTGATTATAGTTTTAAGTGTATATCACATATGCGAAAATACATAAAGAGAGAAAACAATTTAATTCTTTTAATTTAAGGAATAGAAAATAAGAATGTGTATAGCAAAAAGGTATAATTCACTAATTACGGTATCATATGAATAATTGCAAAGTTTGTTATAATAATTTTGCGACCAAGAGAAACTGATGTTTCTCTATCTTTTATCTAAATTGTAACTAAAATTTTCACTAGTATTCAGTCATCATTTGAGAGAAAATTAGACTAAATAAATTAATTACAAAAAAGGCAAATCATTCAGTAAATTCAAAAATATCCAGTAAATATGTTTATATTTGCTTAAAAACAAAACAAAAAACCCGAATTGAAAAAATCAGTATGGATCTCTACACACACACACACAACACTGTTTAAAATTATTTAATTTTACTTTCCGAAACGTATGATTCTTAACTCTATCAAAATTAAAACATTAAAATTTACTTAGTTACATATTTACCAATGAACTTTTATTCTTGCGAGAAAACTATATTTGAAGATTATATATATACGTTCTTTCTTATATTTCCAATTCTTTTTATTTTGATAGAATGCCACAAAAATAAGTGATACTATAAACTAATAAAAAAATTCAAATTTTTTTTCTGAAAACTGAAAGGCTATTTTTGGATTTCAAATGAATTTTTCACACTAGTCTTAGTTTAAAAAAATCCAATGCTTGGTACAAAAATAAATTTTTATGTAGAAAAAATAAATAAAAAAAATTGATTTTATAGGAATAAGCCCCCCACTTGTAATGCTTTCTTGCTGCATTAAATCTCCATATTTTCAACTATGTTGTAGAATACTTGAATGTGTTGACTTGATTTGAGTTTTTTATTAACATCACACTTTAAAACTACACGGGAGCTACTGGCTACATACCTCTTAATTATGAGTATCGGTCAAGTAATGAGGATGACTCCTGAACTAGCCCTCACCTACCACACTTTCACACAACGCCTTCGTGAGGACTCCTCGAAAAATTTAAAGTGCATCAACCCCTCTACATAGTGGGTTTTCAGTGGCACCGAGACGAATTAACAACGCCGGCCACGTTTGGAAAAAAAATTTTTTTGCACAAAGCCACACACTTGAATGGGTAACAAAGAAGTTATCAAAATCGGAGGAGGACTTAAAGCAACCAACTATCTGCCGAGGCAATCCCAGAGATGTTCTATTGGATTAAGAACCGGATATCAAACTGGTCATTTAATTTACTCTAGACCTTAATCCTTATGAGACCATCAAGAAACCAAATATTTTCAAATCGGTCACTATCCCCTGGATGATTGATTCGATCATCAACAATATGTAAATTTTTGGGAATAGAGGGTATGGGAAAGGGGGTATCTTTCTGATATTTAGCAACATTTAATGTTTAATCACGAAGCAAGAGATCAGTGACCACTTAACCCGGGTCCTCACGCCCGTTTTGCTACTGTTATCCGGGGGGGGTAAGAACACCCCCCAAAATTTAAACACGGGGATTTAATTATAAAAAAAAAATTAAGTCATTATGTCAAATTTTTAATGTACAAGATGTTTTTGTATAAAAAATAAAATTATTAAATTTATTGATACAAATGAGACTAACACATTAATTTAAACTAAAATTCAAAATTTTCATTTTTAAAAAACATAATTTTATTTTTTCATAAACCTTTTTATATATAAAAACATTACCAGTAATAAATATCTTTTTAATTAATGAGATAATGATAGTAGAAAGTAGAAAAATTTTTTAATCTTTTCAAACATTCAAACAGACTGAACAAATGCTCAACTTCTCGGGGAGTTCTCAGCCCCCAGATAAACTTTTAAAGGTCATTACATTCCAATCGTTCGAGAAAAGGATTGCTGGGCTAAAGGTTAATGACCTAAAAGGGAAACTGCAAAAAAATCGTGGTTCTCCCATTTTTTTTAAAATCCTGGGGGGGTTTTCTTGTTCTGGGGTGTACGAACCCCGCGGGGTGATCGCGGGTTAAACTAATTCCAACCAAATCATGATTCCCTCTTTTCTATGACTGTGTTTTTCGACGATATTAGCTTGGTAAAACTGATGTTTTGTTCTCTCTAGATCAGCACACGACCTGAATCACTCTTCAAAGTAAAACGGGTTTCATCGGTAATGAGTACAGATGCCTATTGTCTGGTTCAGGTAAGGAACTCTTTCACTCAACGTAAATCAACACTTATGGGTCATATGTAAGAACACACACAAGAGTCATTTTCCCGTACTCTGATTGTGAAAACATTGCACAACGTAGTCATAGACGTTCTTTTTGATATTGGCGTTCTTTTGAGGTACAGTGGTATGAAACACAGCATTGTTCCTTCTCTTTCTGGCTGAAAAAAACTAGCAAACAATCTGGAGCAGGGTTTGCAGTCCTGGGAGCTTAGGAATGGTCTTCTTGATACTAGATTTAGGGATTCATTTTTATTCCAGAAGACATTAATACGTTTATCAGCATCAGCTTAATACATCCAGAATTAATAGGGTAAACAACATCTCTCCTAGAATATCTAACAATATTAACAACAATTAAATTACTCGCTCCCTTAATATTAATTTTTTAACTTTTGAAAAGGTGACTCTAGAAACAAAATGTTCAGTGCAACAGGATGGCATCAAACAAACAGTTGCTTTAATTCTTAGCAAATGTGTGTGTTTTCAAGCTATTTAAATTCCTTTCCCCTCTTCCCTTGAAAAAGAAATTCAGAATTTTAAATCGGGAATATTAAATCTAATCTTTTCTCCAGAAAACCTTTATTTTGTTTAAGGTGACAGATAATAACTCGTATAAGAGTATTTTTCATTTCATTGTGTTACTATTTTCCTCCCCCTCTCTCTTACCCTATATCTTTACATTCTTGAAGTTTAATTTTCCCGTTCAGAAATCTTTTTATATGAATAGCACACGCACGAATATAAATTCTTTTATTGGTTGCTAAAAATATCTCTTTTTCTTTACCAACCATTACTCTATTTATTTTTTTCTTTCCTTGCAACCTTTTTGTTTCTTTTTCCCTTGTAATTTTATTTTCTCACATTTTACTCTCTAATTCTAATTTTCTTCCTCTGAAAACTTTTATTTATTTAGTAATAACTACTATTTGAATCAAAACTATATTAAGTGCACACTTTATTTTTAAGAACTCTCGTTGGGTCCATTTACCTCAGCTCCTTATTTTATACTCGCAAGAAAGTTTTCAACTACATTTTTTTTTATTATTATTCATGATTGTAGAATTTTTTTTTCTACTTAAAAATACTAACTCTTTTTATTTTGATTGAAATTATTCCTCCTGTTTCCAAAAAGGAAAGATAATATAAATCTTTAAAATCTTGGCATTATTTTTAATATGCAAATGTATCATCTTACCATGTAAGTTATTAACAAAGATTTATAAATTAAGTATTCGTCATACAAGAGCTTACTAAGTGGGATATTACGCGATAATCCCGGCTCTTTTTGATAACTAGTTTCGAATATTTTAATTATTCATTGAAAGATGAATTAGATAATGAATAATGTATAATGAATTTCTACACCTCGTGTTATTTGATCTTTTTCTGTATAAATGAAAAGAAGAAATGGTTCATTGTTCTAGTACTACTACAAAAGGTAGATCAAATAATGGAAACAAATCTTGAAAAGAACGTGTAAAATAAGCTTCCGTTCAAATTATAAATAAAATTTCACTTTTTAAAATAAATACACGAAAAGGATACAGAACCAACTATCTATAATAAGCTGTAAAGTAAAATTAAAACACAATTTATGAAATATTATTTTAAATGCCAAATGTATCAGTAATTGATCGAATGGTATGACAATTGATTCTCTCCTAGTAGGGGCTGCATGTTTGAGCTGAAATTTCAAAGGTGGCAAGTGGAAGTGTATCTAAAATTATAATCAAGTATCAAAATGAAAACGATACAGTGCATTTAAACGTGGAAACTGAACCTCAAAAATAAAACTGTCAGAATAAAATCAGGGAGAAATTGCAAGAAATTTTAGCTGAAAAACGTGAATCTAAAGCTGATTTAATAACAGCAGACTTAAACACATCGGTCAAGCAGGTACCAATTTCAATTAGAACAATTTATCTTGAAATTTACCGGTTATATTTTTAATGCAGTGTTGAGAAGCATAAACTCTGCCCTACTGACGCTAATGCCTAAAGATTATATTGGGATGAAATAATCATCCAAACTAGATTCCTAATGCCTGGTAGGAAGTAATTTGATCTGATGTGAATCGTCTTTAACATTTTACTCATCTTAAGAAGAGTTAAAGTTCAGTGATGCCTCGCAGGAATCATTCCATTCTAATTATTTGGTTTCAAATGTAAGTCATGGAGTAAGATCTTTGTTGATTTTGGATGCTTTCATTAGCATTCTTTAGGACCAATAGTCAGTTTGAATAATCGAGTAACAGCCAAAACCTATTTGAACCTACTTCAGGATCACGTTCCTCCAATGGTGCTGACAATATTTCCTGGTGCCCACCCTATGTTTCAGGTAGATTTTTTTTCACCTTTACAACAAAAGGCATTACAACATGTACATGAGAGTAAAATGATACTATTTTCTTACTTTTTTTCTTCTCAATAACCAGACCTTAATTTTATCGAACATTTATGAAAGTATCTTGAGTGACAAGTGAGGGAATGTTTCTTCCACCTTCATCGCTGATAAAATTGGGAAATATTTTACAATAGAGAAATAGTGTTAAATACCGTTATCTTACATGAGAGATATAAACACATTCATTCTACGACGAATTGTTGCAGTCTATAATTCTCATGGTTGAATAATACCCTTTTTAAAAAATAATAAATTAGATCTCACTTTGAAAATTACTATGTCCTTTTCTTTCATTATAAATTTATTTCTGTAATTTTTGTTTCAAAAACTTTTTGAATTTATGAAAACTATTTTAACCACAAATTATATATTTGAAACGCTATCATCAAAATTCTCATTATACAATAATATTTATTAGCTTATTCATCCATTATTACTCTGCTATCATTTGAAAATAGCATTATAAAGGATTTTTCTCGTATACAAAACGATCTAGTAAGTTTTAGATAGCAAATAAATAAAATAATAATTTATGGATAGATTAATGGATAATTTTGATCATGCAGATGCTTAATATTTATTTAATCCTAGTATCTTGAGGAATAACAAATAACAGTATAACATGTCTCATAAATCCTCTCTTTCTTTTTCCAGTTTTTTTCTATTCATTACTCGATTTTTTTGCCTCTATTACCAATTCCACTCGAAGTGTTTTACGTCTGACCTCCCGTGAGAGTGATCAGAAAATCGTACTCATATATCTCTGAATGTACGGAAATTAAGGACTAAGAGGACTATTTACACTTTTTTTTATCTCATTGTGTAACATAGTATTTTTTTTCTGAGTAGATTATATTGACAAAGAAAATTTTTTTTGCATTACATCTTACATTGACATAAAATGTGTAAGCATTTACTAATAGGAAATAATTCTGCACTAATTTCTTGAAGGTAAGAAAATGTAATGTAAAAATTATTATTAATTTTTTCTCTCGTGTTAGCTTAAAATTTGCCTATTTTCAGTTTAGATTTCTTCAAAATCCCAGATCTAAAGCTGATTTATTGCATTATGATTTATTATTTAAACTTGGATTTCAAATTTATTGTATAAAAGTTTCTAGCAGGGTTAAAAAATCTCTTGAAATTCAAATTATAATTTGTAATATTTTGATTATTTATATGTGAAACAAGCTTTTTAAACTTTTTTCATTTTTTTGTTATGTAAAGGCTTTTTTTTTAATAAATTTTGCATATATCCCAATAGGTTTGCTTTCCTTTTTTTCAAATATTCGGGAATTTTTTAAAATTTTAAAATATGTAGAAAGGGTTAATTAGGGGGTTTGGGAAAAAAAAAGAAATATTTTTTTTTTACGCTAACATCAAGACTTTATTTAACATGTTTCAGATGACCAATTATCATCATAAATGCATCATTTTGTTCTATAAGTTGTTGCCATTTTAAAGGTAGCTTCATAATGCCTCTCTCATAAAAGTCTTGGTCCCAATTGGCAAAAATCCTAATAATCGATTTCAACAATCTTCTCTCTTGATGCCAATTTCTTATCACTAAGTAAGAAAAGAAAAGACACGGAAAAAGCGGTGCTTGGTTTCCCGGGCAATAAATTTGGGGACATCAAAACTTCCCAAAAAAAAAGGGTTTCTGGGAATCCCTTACAGGCTTGTATGTCGGCGTTTTTCCAAGGGAACAAAAAAACCTCCTGCTTTTTTAGTTCTGCCCATTTTTTGGCCTAGTAGCCAAAAAAAGGTTTCATTTTGGGGATTTAAAAATTCAAATTTTTGGCCATATGGAAGCAACTTATAATAAATAGTTCATTTCTAGTCCCACCAAATCAACAGCAGAACCCTCCCCAATTTTGGGCCTTTGGGTGCTTAACGCCCCATTTTTAAAAGTCGTTTCCCTTTAAAAGGTTTCGTATATGACCCATTGCTTATCCCAAGTGAACCTCCGCTTAAGAAATGGGTCCATTTCATTCCGTTTTTGGCCGGGGGTTTCCAAAATGGAAATTCGACCCATCATGTTATTTTGGGGTTAATTTGTGGGTTTTTAAAAAATCGGGTTTTTTTTTTTTAAACAGAAATTTATGCAAATGGTCTAAAACTGTTGTATTTCAATCTTTGGCCAAAATTTTTCTGACCCAACAAAGGGTGGTCAACTTAAAACATTTCTGTGATTTTTTGTTTTTTAAAACGGGCCTTCCTGGGAAAGGAATTTTCAAAAACCAAAAATTTCATGAATTATCTGTTCAATGGGATCATAAAAAACCATTCCAATTTCCCGCCCCTGGCTCCCCCGCCTTTATCCAAAAGAAAAAAAATAATTTCCCCTTTGTTGTGACTTCCATTTTTAATACTCTGTAACTCACAACTGAATGGATCAAACAAAAAACAGCAAATAAATTTCTTAGTGGGAAATGACATCTTTCCAATGAGTATAAGTTTCAAATTGTTTAACTGATACTTTGCAAGATATTGATCAATGTAGACATCTTCCTAAAAAATAAGGGATATCTTTTTTTCTCGAATCTCATATTTACTGTCTTATTCATTTTGTCAACCTCCAAACAACTGTTTCTTTTTTGATTTGGTTTTCAGGCCATTTTAACTTAGAAAAAAACGACACTCATGGTTTAAAACACTTATGTGAAAATGCATAACTATTCTAAAAAAATCTAAATAAATGTGTATAAAACATTCATATTCCAAATTCAGTTTGATTTATACTCGGGTATACTACTAAGTAAAAATTTCCCCGGTTTGGGTCCCCTAATTCCCCCGGGAGTACGTTAAAAATATCTCTTTTGGAGGTTAGCAGCACTAATAAGGAAAACACACAGACATGTGGAATTCATTTCTGGTACTGTCGGGGTTAGCTGCAGATCACTTCTGACAAAAGAATTTTTACATTCGTTGAATTTTGAAATGTCGCTTTTGGAGCAGCGGAAAAACGTCTGATTCTGCATTTTTCTCGATAAATCACATTCTGAGACACTCGAGATGCTGAACGATGATACAGAAACGATGCTATGAAAAACCGCTTTCAATGGGATAAGCGTTTTCGAAAAATCGCACAAACATCGGTACCCGGACTCAAAGGGACCCCTTTCTTCGACCACAGATGAGAATGTGCAAGTTCGAGAAATCGTGTGTGCGAATAGACCAATAACCATTGATGTTATTGCCTCTGAACTTGGAATTTCACATGGCAGCATTCACAGCATTCTTCGAGGTGATTTGAAAATGAACTACATTGTATTTGTTTGCACATGGTTCCAAAAATGGTATCACCTGAACAAAAAGAAATTAAAGTGGACATGTCCAGGGATTTGATTGACATGACTGGTGAAGATGACAGCTTCTTGGGAAAATCGTTTGGTGATGAGACATGGGGCCCTTTAACAACCCCCAGCAAAAAATCACCAAGTGAATGGAAACCAAAAACATCACTAAGGAGGGAAAAACTTCGCTTAGACAAAAGCCGAGGGAAAATGCGATGAAGCAATAAAGGACCTCTCCAAAAATAGATTCCAGGAGTGTTTTGAACAATTATATGAACGCTGGAACAATTGTGTGGATGCAGGAGGATAGTACTTTGAAGTCTAATAAGATTAAATTATCGTTCTCTTTTTTTTTTTATTTTATAATTTGTAATTGACCTATTCCGGGAACTTTTTGACCCTTCCATGTATATTTCGTTAGTGGCGAAGAACACATGAGCACAAAATCTCTAAGCAAGTTAATGGAAAATGAAGATATCTTTTTAGGAAAATTTATTTCCAAATAAATTAAATTCTCGGTTTTGTTGCATGGTAATGAAACTAGAAAATAAGTAATCCACCTAATTCGAAATATCGAGTGGCAGTGGTAAAGAAGTGGCCTTGATCCCGAACTCGTGGCCGGCATTATTTCTGTTGAGTCGTGGGACACGAGTCTTAGGGCCACTAAAAATCCAGTGTACAAAAGGATTGCATATTAAAACATTCGAGGCTTGTTTTCACGTTTGCGTGGTGTGGAAGTTTCGAGAATGGGATCTCAACTTAAGTGTCTCCCTCATTTTACTTGACTACTATCAAAATAATGAGATTTGCTTCCGATTGCCTATATATTGCTTTGAAATGCGACATTAGTAAATCAATCCACCGAAGTTGCCAATTTCCGAAACGTATATCAATATATTATCTTAATAAAATTTTAAAAGTTAAAAATGGTGAATATGGGTATAGAATCAATATTTTTCCTTTAAAATTACTGACAACTTTTCGACTAACTATATTACAAAGTGTTTATTAAATGTTTGAAACATTGAAGATTCGCGTCCCTTCATTTGTTACTCAAATAATTAAACAATTTAATCGCTGTATAAAAACTAATTTTCAGCGTTCCTTTGTTGGTTCTGTAGCAATTTTTTGAGCATAGATTCACAAATCTCATGTTATAATTTACGTCATCATTTATTTAGTATTCTTAAGTATTGAGTCTGCTTGATGGTAACAAATTTGACTTTTAAATAATAAAAGTTTCTTTTAATTTTTAAATCTTTAATAATTTAAATTATTTTGATTTTTGTGCTATTATTCTTCGAGAGATAGATACAGCGTTTGAGTCGTTTTCGATATTTTTATCAAAATACGGAGGTGTATATACATTCTTCGCATGGGTATTTGAAAAATATGTCATCGAAATTAAAGGATAAAAAAAAATTTTAATGGTGTTAAATTTTTAAGTAATATTTTGAATAATTTTATGTGAACTGCTAATTAGAATCCAAGGAAAGAACGATTTAGTAAATAAAATAACAAAGTCAGTACTAGTAATTACCTGATATTTCCCTAAAATGTCAGATAAAAGTGATACAATAAAGGTTAAAAGAAACAAAATCTAAAAGAGAATTCAAAAATGCATTTGTTTTTACTAATACTTAGCAAGCAAAGAGATATTTTAACATCAAATTAAAAAAGGGATGTCCAATAAAAATCTCAATCAATTATTTGTGGAAACACAAATAGCACAAAACCTCTATCAAGTAAATTGATGTTGCCATCATCTATTGATGGCAGAAAAATAGAATAAAAATTCACCAAAAATAAATCGGAAACTTTTTTTAGGCAGAAATATGTTTATGACTCCTTCAAAGTATCAACGAATCTCCATAAAAAAAATTTGGAGTGATACAATCAAAGATGTAGATTTATATAAGATACAAATAAAAAAAATACACAAAAAAACATTCCTATTTATATATAATATTCGAACTGTTAAATAAATCCCTTCACCTGTTTCCCATGTTTCATTTTCAATAAAACTGTACAAAGTCTAGCCTTTAGATATTATTTTAACTCATATATATTTAAAAACATAATTAATTCATGGAAGTAATAATTGCAATGAATGTGCATTAATTACTCTATTTTTAAGATACCCTATAAATATACTAAATTCAATTTTTTAAATAATTATTTATATATATATATATATATAATAACGTATTCTTTGATTTAATACTTACTTAGAAATGTATTTAAATGGTAATATTCAAATAATTCTAATATTATATAAGTCCTGGGAATCTTATTTGTTTTAAGGTGTTGAACTGTAGTTCTGAATGCTTGATACGATTTTCAGACATATTCAAAGTTTCCGTCTTTGAGTTTAGGTATCTTTTTGAAAAAATAAATATTGTTTTCGCTGGATAATATGGGTTCTTTCCTAAGTTTTTTAAAATTAATTTTAATACATACACATGAATATTAAAATAACAGTGAGTTGTTTAATAAGTTAATCTTCTTATTTCTGAAAAGAAAATACTCCGACTAAAAACAATACAAAAGCAAGTTTAACTTTACTTGAAAATGCCTCTACCTTAGAAATGTGAGCAAACATCCAAGACAGGCTAGAAAACTCAAAACTCGGTAAATATCATGCATAAAACATGAAGATGAGGATATCGAATTGACAGTATCCTATAAGAATATTTAATGGGGAAAACTGCTTAACATCAATTCCATTTCAAGAGTAACTGGAAAGGATTCGACTAGCTTTTAGTTATTGAAATAAAAGATTTTATTTATTTATTCTTAATATTTTTATATGATCATTCAGAATAGTGTCAGGAATATAATTGCATTGAATTCCCATTTAAATAAATCTTAGTTTGTTTATGCAAAAAATATTTCAAAAGTTAGAACTTGGGATAGATTTTCATATCTTTCCAGACAGTGGAAAATCGTAAGTTGTATTTTTCTGCAAAAGTTCTGTGTGGTCAAATAGAAAAGAAATACATAGAAATGGTTTTTGCTCCTTATCTGTTAATGTAATTTTAAAATAAATATAAGATTCCATTCGATTGCTATGATACAAAATAGACTCTAGGTTGGAGAAACAAGTTTTAACACATCAATGAAAATAAAATATAAATCATCATCAAGATATAAATAAAATCATAAAAGATAACAGTGAGATAAGAGGTGCCTTTGAAATAAATTTATCATGGACTTGTGATCGATACACAATACTACTTTTTTTTCCAGAAGAACTTCGGAAGTAGAAACTCACATATCTAATGACAAAGAGCCTACGTCACGAAAGTAGTTTTAAACTGAAGTTTTATCTATCACCCATAAGGAAAGAAATGAAAAATATTAAAGGAAATGAAAACCATGAAAATAGAATACTATTTATCTCAGAAAAGATGGATAGAAGCCATTTTTCTTGAAAGTTTCTTGTGCCAATAATACTAACATTTTGAATGCTGATGAATTATTCTTGTGTGAATAGGTCGATTCATATACTTCTACTAACACTAGCTAGTTCATTTATTCTTATTTTACTATTTAAGTTCAGCTTGAAAAAGAGAGGGAAAATAAGTTAGATGTCAAAAGAAGAAGTTGAGTAATTTTTCTTTTTTTATATATATCGTCCAGAAAATAATCTCTTTTTTTTATAATAGATTATTTAAGAAATCCTTCTTCAGATGAGTGATAAAAAGTTTCTGTTAAGTATTTATATAAAGTACTGTTTATAGCTGGTTGTATATTTCAATCAAAATATCAGGAATAGAATATGAAAAGTATTTTAAAAATTGTCGTATGAAAACATATATATCATATTTCCTCAGTAAATAGGCACGATATAGTCATTTATTTCAGAATGTATCATTTTTAATCAAATATCTAGGTTGCATTAAATACTTAATCTTTTAATTACATATAAATTTCTATTGCATATAATGTGTATTAATAGTTGAAAAATCACAAGAGCACGCTCATTTTGTAGTAAAATTTAAAACCTTTGCTTTTATAAATTAAAAACCTGATTAATGGACAAAAAGAAAATTTTTTATGATTTATAATAGCTTCCTTTTAAAAATTTTCGTATTTATATTATAGAGCATTCCCTTTTTTCATAAATAATTCCATGTTTTTGCCCCAATTAATAGTAAAAAGTTAAAGCTTTTTGCAAAATTAAAACTTTTGGTATTACTGTATATAGCTCAGACTCTCTGTACAGGGCTAAATATGATTTTTGAAAAATTACATTATTTTCAGAGTTACAACTCATTGAAATAATTATCGACTTTTTTTTCTTAAAATTTCTCCTCTTTGTCGTAACATTTTAAAACCCCACTTCTAAGTTATATATTTCAAAACTCTAGTTGGCCTCTGTACAGAGGTCTGAGCTATATAGACAGCAAAATATTATTAATATAATAGAAGCATTTTTCACACAAGGAGAATATTTTAAAAATGTCATTTCTATGTTCCTTTTTGTCAAAAATTGTATTTAAAAAATTTTTTTATTGTAATACTATTCTTAAAACAATTTTATATACATTTTCTAATTTAAGTGACAATAAATATCATAAATATTATCCATTTATACGCTTTTGGAAAATTACGGTTCCGAACGTAGTCGGATACCTTAATCAGGAAAATGATAGCATCCCTTGAAAAAGATTTAAAAAGTTACTCCTGAGCACAATATTTATAAAAGCATCAAAATTTCCAAAAAATAGTATCAGTATTTCTGCGAATTCTAATATATATTCTCGTAAAAATTTTTAGCTTTAATATAATGTACACAACAATGGCAATGTATTAGTTTTAAGTAAATACAGTTCTAACAGTTGTATTATTTTGCTTCCAAAGTTCATTACAATCAATATCTTTTATCAAAATAATATATTTCAAACTATTTTTTTTAAAATGAAACAAAGCGTTAGTAATTAAGAAAGCACTTTTTCTCACATTGTGCTCTACTATTTTTACATTGTTTGTATTTTTCCCCCGAAAAAAACCCTTAATTGCATACTTGATTTAGTTTTAAATTTCCTCAGTGTATAAATACAAATTAAATAATAGGAGTTGTTACAAAATTAAATGTAAAAACAATGTTTCATTACAACGCGAAAAATTCAAACTCTGAAACTTAAAATTGTTGCTGCAAATGCTAATCAATTTTTCGCCAATGCAATTGCCCTAGTTTTGTTATTTTGCGGCATTACAAAAGTTTATAATTGTATCTAACGTTAGAAGTCGTAGCCACAACGATTTAGTCGAGTTGAGTGTTTGCGTACTGATTTCACTTAGGATCCAAGATCCGACGTGTAGAGATGATGAGGCATGTTAAATCTGTCGAGGCTCTAATCCTCATGTTGATGTGGAGCGAAAATTTGGAGAGTGGAAAGCCAGTATAGGTATCGTCCTCAATAATCCGATCTTGATTCAAAATTGCGACGTCCGTCGCCTATAGCCATCGTTAGCTTCAAAATACGATGTTAATAAACAATCACAATCAACTTAGGATTCAAGGGCAGAAAAGTTGATACACGCTTAATTTGTTAGGTATCTAGGTCACCAATTTAATGAAGTATGTATATGGTGAGGAGGTGTCAACTCAGTGTAGGCCTCATCATCTCCTCCTAGCTCAAAATTATAAAGATTAGCAGATGTTGTGAAAGATAGAAATAAGCTCCCGAAAATGAATAAATAAATATGATATATTACATAAATCACACACGAACACGTATTTAGATAAAAAAAAATCACTCTAGAAATTTTCGTATGATATCTTGATTTTCAGTATCAGGTTTCTTTTTTTTTATTCCCAACTAAATAATAGAAAAAGGGGGATGGGAGGTTGTACTTGCATTATCGAAGTACTACCCCCCCCTTTGTTAAAAAAACGTGAAGAGGGGGCCCCCATTACAGCTTATATAAGTATTAATAATACATAATATATACTTTTGTATAAAATAATAATGTGATAAAAGAGAGAGTTTATTAATTTCTATATTATCGTCACACACACATATTTAGAAGAATAATGAAGACTATTGACACTGGATATCGTAATTTAGAACCAAAGTTTAAAAGTGTGGGGGGGTTGAATTTTTAACCCCCTGGAAAGCCTCATTTTCTGAAACCCCTTCCCAAACATGGACCTAAAACCCAATATAACGCATCTTAATGCATTAGAAATCTGCTTTTCAAGAAACTTTTTCAGAATCCTAATTTAACGGTAGTACACAGCTATCAAGATATGAAAATTGTATTTATACAGGGTGATTCTAAAATCATGGGGGAAAACTTTGAAGGGTGGTAGAGCTCACTAAAACAAGCAATTTTTGTTTTGGAATATATGGGTGAAAGGGCTTCGTTGAGGCACAAACAGAAAAAATAACACAATAACGATAACATAAAATGTTCATTAGCAGCATACTTAAAGAGTGATTCCGTAGAGTAAATGTTAAAACAGTTTTAGAAATTGCATCCACCATCCGTCAGGCAGGTTCACGACCTTCATAGCGTGGTTAGCTGACAATAGTCGTGATAGTTGAAGGCAGAAAGGCGTGTGCCAATGATCAGCTGCACCACCAAAATCGAGCCAAAAACAAAGCGTTTGAAATTTCGGTCATTATGGGTTATTTTACTAATAGCAAAAAGGCAGACATGCATCTAATGTACAGTGCAGTTAATGATAACGACAGAGCAGTGCTACGGCTGTATCAGGAACGCTTTCCGTAGACCCATACCGAAGCACAAAATGTTTCAGCAATTACATCGAGAGATGTGTGAAAATGGTTTATTTATCACCAGTACTGATGGAAAGGGTAGATCAAGGACTGTATGACAAACACACCTGGAAGAAGTCATCTTGGAACATGTGAACGAAACACCCGGCACTACAAGGGCCATAACATGTCGTCTACACGTCAGTCAACCAACCGTTTGTAGTTTTACTTTTGGAGTGTTGGTGGATGCAATTTCTAAAACTGTCTTTTAACATTTTCTGCACGGAATCACTCATTAAGTATACTGCTAATGAACGTTCTATGTTTCCGTTAATATGTTATTTTTTCTGTTTCTACCCACATACTCCAAAATAAAAATTGTTCGTTTTAGTGAGCTCTGCCACCCCTAAAAGTTTGCCTCATGATTTTAGAATCCCCCTGCACAATTAAGACTTCAAGAATCCAAATAGTTGGGCATTCACACGAAGAATGGGGACAATAGCCTTAATCCCTCGAAAACTAACAAATCAATCAATCACATGAAAAATGCACCTCAAGAATACTGGAGAAGTCATTTAAAAATAACTATATCCTCCTTTTGAGTTACATCCAAGTATTATCATAATTCTCAAACTAAACTATTTCAAACTTTACTAATATATCTTAATTTTTTGTGACGATAAATAAGTAAAAATTCTATAAAACAAATATCTTTCTAAATTTCACATACATATTCTCATGTCTATCAATAGTCATTCTTCCGATAAATAAATTTACAAATAGAAGATCATATTTCTAGATAATTTTATGGATTGTGTAATCCTTCTTCATCTAACTATTTTTATACTGAATATTGTTATGAGATCTTTCTGAGTATTAATTAAAACTATATAGTAATGTGGAGAAATTTAAAGAAAATTTTGAAATATTGTCATAAAAATGCATAAAATATTTGTATTATTTTGATTCCGAAATCTTTTTCAAAATGTTAAAGTCCAAAATATTTGAATTATCTAGTGCGAGCATTAAATTTTGTATATATGAATCTCTCCAAATCAAAAAATATTCTTCCCAGATCCTTCTGCCTCATAGTTATTCAACTGTTATTGTCTATATGCTCAAACCTGTTTTTTCGGAGATGGGGACTACATAAAAGAAAATGCATAAGAAAATATCCTGAAACTTTATGAGTAGCTATAAAATATATTGTTTGCAATACACTTGAAAATTTAAACGGTAAATAGGGACTGGATAAAAGTTATTTTACATAGAAAATATCTAAATCTAAACCTCCCGTTGTATCTAGAAGTAGGTTTTCCAAACAAGAAAAAAACCGTACAAAAGGAAATTTTTTAAGTTTTTTATTTGTTCAAAATACTAGATGTATGTTTTTTTTAAAAAATATGCACGTGAAAGCTATTTTCCGTTGTCGCGACTTTTTCTTCTGTGAAAACTGTTTCAAAATCAATTTCGTTTCTTGAAGATGCTATCTCACTCTCATTCAGAGTTGACATTTTTTGTGATACAATATAATATAGGTGATCCGTTTTTGAAAAGACGGTTTATTGGTTAGCCCTTGTATATATGTTGTGGTAACCAAAAATACAAGATTAAAAAACTATTCTGGAATTTAAAAAGTTTTTTTGGGGTTTGGTACATTGAAAAGAAAGGGAATTCTCCAGTTTATTCTTAAGTTGAAGCCCCGTATGTCTAAGCAAAATGCATAAGCAATTATTTTATTTGCATTCATAATATGCATTTGATTCATAATAAGCATCTTTTTTTATATACTGCATAAAATAAGTAATATAAAAAAAAAATTTAAGTCAATTCCTACTTAGATCAACAAAGACAAATTTTCTTTTAGTTACTTTTTATTAAATAGTTACAAGTAATATAAACATGTACATATATATGACAGAATCACAATATAAATTGACCAAATAGAAAGCGATTTTCCATTTTCCTTTCTATATATGGAGGTGGACTATTTTTTTTTGTTTTTACTATTTATTCATTAATTAAATCTAATTTTTTAAAAAAAATAGTATTAAAAGAAGTAACATTTTCAAAAATTTGGGCCCTTCCAGGTGGGATTCAAACCCCTGACCTTTGGTTAGGTCCAACCCCATCCCTTGGCTAAGGGGGACAACAAAAAAATTTTCCTGTTGTATATGCTGTTGGACTATTGTTTTTGTTTGTTATTCTTTATTCATTTTTAATTTATTTAATGAATTAATATTTGAAAAAACTGCATTAATATCAAGTGTCATCCACTACAAGTTTAAAAAAATGTATTTGAACTTGAATGGGTGAACAGAAAGTATTTTATTAACGACTGAAAATTTAACAAGCCTTTCAATATAATAATCCAGGTGGCCCAAATTTTTTCCTTTGAAAGTCGTCTCAAAAGCATTCGTCATTTTACGTCATTTCGGTTTGGGGTCTTATAATTGGAAGGTTGAATTTTCAATCTCCAGTAATTATTTTACACGTAAGTGATTTTTTTTTAATTTTATTATTATTATTCCTCTCCTTGAGACATTCATTATTGTTCTCTTTTCTTAGCTTCATTTTAATATATTAGCAGTTTTTCTTCCACGTGTTGTATTAGGCTTAACTTTTCAACTTGGGTTTTTTCCCCCCTATTATGTCGAAAGTTTCTGCTGTACGGGGAAGGTTGGATCCATAAAGCATTTCTAACCCTAATTCGCTGGCCTAATTCAGCAACAGCTTTAGAAATCATAATAGGTCTCCAGTTTAGTCCAAAGACTTTTTTATACCTACATTTGTTGTGTCTTGTGAATTCCAATTTCTTCATGCTTTAGCACTGTAGGTTCTAGTACTTCTTCACTTTTATTTTATATTATATATACATATAATATATATATATAGAGAGAGAGAGAGAGAGAGAGAGGTAGAGAGTGAACTAATAGTAGGAATTGAAAAACACACTTAAAAAAAGCACACAAAAAAGCATAAAATTTATTTCAGTGTTTTATATTTGATTTTTTATGTATCAACTGGTAATATTTGGTAACCACATTGAATAATTTTTTGAAATGTGGGGAATTCTTTAATCCCTCATTACGTTATAGTTGTTTCAGAAAAATACCTAGCCTTAACTTGACTTTTGCTAGCTCATTATTCTTACACACTCACACACACACAATTCCTTTTTATCTCTTGAAAGTTTTGCAAAACATTTGCCTCAAATATTTCTAAACTTTTCCCAGAAGTACTTCAACAAAATTTCAAGCTGAATGATAAATGTTTCCATTTACATCAGTTATATGATTTAAAATTCTGATTTTATTTTATCAAAGATTTAAAAAATAATTTTAAGAAATATTTTTGTCGAGTTTCCGTTTGTGTACAATTGCAATGCTTTCTTTACAATAACATCTTTACAAATTTTATGAAACGAATTGCCAAGTTTCAAACTATTGTACATGTGTGTGTGTTTGATTCCTTGTCTGGTCCAAATAGAACATTATTGCTAAAATGTATAGTCCAAAAGTACGAGGAATAACATTTTAACATTTTTTTATACGCCATACTACTTACTTAGCACTTCAATACTTCCATTCACAACTCTTTTCTAACCCTGAAGCTTCTTCTGTTATGCTGCTTGTGGGATAGAAACTGCTTTTCTTTGTATAGAAAGTGAAAATACCGAACAAAACCCCTCAGGTCTTAAGATTATATTTTTTTCCAATCGATAAAAAAGGCATTTCTCTTTTCACTCAGTTTCATTCAGTGTGATTTGGAGCTTAGCCTTTTTACCGATTGCAAATTTATCAATAATAGTGTTGTTTTAAAATGATTACAGCTTGTATTGGTTGTCCAATATCTAGCTATAATGTGAATTTCAGTTTTCAAGTTAAAAATGCCTTATTCTAAAGTTCAATTACTCTAGAGTGAGAAATAATTCACATTGAGACATGCCAGAAAACTTAATAAATGTATCATGGAGCCAACATCCAGTCTTTTGGACCTATGAACGAACTGAAAGGGGAGTTGAAGCAGGTAGACGAGCAAAGGACGTCCCTGAGTAAGTTTACGTAGAGACTAGAGGTATAGTTATGATAAATTTTAAATTTAAATGCGAAATGACATATATGTATGCTTTAGTTATTAACCCTTAAGTGGCCAATTTTTTTGCCCAAAATGTTCCAAAAAGAGGGCACATTTTTTATTGCATGTATTTAAGTATAATACTTACCAGAATGCGAAAATGGAAGAATTTTGATTTGTTTTAATTTTAAAGTGTTCATACTATTTTTTATTTTATAATTGTGAAACACAAAAAAACTCTCAGTATTTGCTTTTTATAAGTACACTTTGTATGCTATAAAGAGAATGTTTCATACATACTAAGAGAATTTCTCGCATACTTACAAAAAAATTTCATGTTCGTACCGCTTTTTCAAACGGTAGAGGATTTTTTGTTTGTGTGAATATATGTATGCACACTCAGTTTGAAACATGGCGTAATACTTAGTCTTACATTGCAATGGGTACGGAGATAATATCGGCTTTTTTGTTTATCTTTCCATTTTCATTTCTTCTCAAGTAACAAATTGCACATTGCCTTGCCAATCCCTTTTTTTCATCGAATATTTTCAAGAATTTGAATTCCGCCTTCACTACAAAGAAAATCCCGGATGAGAAGTATTTCAGTTCCACATGGACGAACTGCATCTCCTAAAAACACTAATACTAATAATCTCACTGTAAGAATGAAAAATATGCCCTAATCAAAGATAGAAAAAAGAAAATTTCTGTGCTCGTACAGCGTATGGACAAACAGGTTGTGGCCAGCTTTTGCTAACCCGTATGGTGTATGGGCAAACCACAGTTAAGATTTAATCAAGATCACACAATATTTTCAAATAAATTGATTTATTTCAAAAAGTGAATTTATAAGAATAGCATGTACCTGAGAAACAATATATGAATTCTAAAATTATCTCAGCTTATATACATGGTATGTCATAAATAGCGGCTAAACTCTACGCATCCAAATTTCTTGTTGGGAGAACATAACAATGCCTTAAGAACTGTACCTATACGACCCATAGTTTACGGAGGAAATACGGTAAATCATGATGCATGATGGTTCATGATGGGGCTCCAGCGCATTTTTGTGCTCCTGTTCGTGATTAGCTGGATATGTCATACTTCGGCTGTTGGTTTGGATGTGGGGGTCCGCCATGGTCACCAAACATCCCTCTTTTCCTGTAGGTAAGTCTCAAAGAATTGGTGTATCGAGACGTAGTAACTATACACAAACGGACTCAGTTGCTTGTCTGCAAGCTGCTTGTACTTCGGAGGACATCACGCTGCTGTGATGTGTGCATTCATTCATACAGGAGGCTCATGCACTTTAAATCTGTCGAGCTCGAAGTCCTCCCGTTGGTGTGGTGTGGTATCTTGGAGTGGGGGTGCCAGTTCAGGTGGCATCCATTTGACAGAGGATCTTAATCACGAGGTCCATCGCCAATAGCTCTCGTGTTGTTTTACAGTACGACGTCATTGTAACTCTCACTCGCCACAGCCAGTACGAGCTGTAACTCGGCTAGTTTTCTCCTTTTGTAGGATTGTTAGCACACTTGTTTGTTGAGCTTAGCCTTCTTTGATTGTTGCTGCTATTTTTTATCATATTTTTCATTCTTCTGCTTTTTAATGAGAAGCGCATTTTTCACTGGAGTAACAATGAGATGCATGGAGGCCAATTTCTTTCTAGCTTTCCTTGACGTTTTGTCCTGCATGGTTAAGAAGAGGAGAAAGATTTGAAAGTCAAGCATGCTTTAGGTAAAAGAGGATTGGATAAGAGAGGAGCTCCTCTAGATATCGGTAGATCAGAAGGTGAATCGAACTTATCAAGCTAATTATTACGTGAACGGATTTCACAGTTTCAACTTCCCCACATATGAAGTATTTCAGTCGAGAGGGAAGGAGAGAAATCTTCAGTGAATATAGATATGTTAAACGCCTCAATTCATGTGTCTGCAAAACCCTTGATAGCGTTCTCGCATTTTCAATTTGGAATTATACTTTAACAAATATTCCAGCTGCAACCCTGATAAAAACTGTATAGGTTGGATTTGTAACCCCCACTTTTTTCTCCCGTTTTTGTTGATATATTTTGCTCACTGGGAATATCCTGAAGTATGTACTGTGGGCCCTAAAAGCGAAAACCTTTAGATAAAATGCATTAACAGGAAATACACATTTGAAAAGAGTGTCAATCCTAATATTAGTTATGAAATAAAAATAACCACAATAAATAATATAACTAAATCGGAAGAGTCTAAGTGACAGCCAAGAAAGGATATAACTAATTAATTCAGTGCTTCTCAAACTTTCAATACTTGCGACCCCATTGTCAATCCTAATTTTCATCGCGTCCCCCTCCATACAAAAAAAATGTATTGAATTCAATAACAATGTATTTGACACTAAAAATAGTAAATAATATAGAAAGACAAAACTAAAATATTGTTATTCGGTAGTGATAGCCTAAAATATGTGAGACGTAGAATATCAGATATTCTACATCCTGACTGCATCCAGGCTACTGTGAAGTACCCACATAGTTTTATCATTTAGTCATTCATATCAGAAGATGGCATCAGTCGCCTTCATATCATCGATGGGACACTGAATATCATAAAATATATTGACACCATTCTAGATCCCAAACTTCTGTCTTCCCTAAGGGATCTATTTACCAACAATGCTTCATTTATTTTTCAGTAAGATTCTGCTCCTTGCCACACAGTAAAGTAATTGAAAGATTGGTACCGTTCTAAGATCATTAAGTTGTTGTCCGGGTCATGAAACAGTCCTGACCTCAATGCTATCGAAAACTTGGGCACCCGTTTGAAAACTCTAGTCTGAATGATGTACCCATGAAATAAAAAAGAACTAATTGAGGATATAATTGTTTCCTGGCATCATGTAATAATGAAAGAAGAGCTTAAAACTATTTTCAGCTCAATGAAACACCGATGTGAAGCTGTAATAAAGAATAAATGCAACCTCACTAAGCTTTGATAACTCACTGCTATCATCAGTATCCAATGTATATCGACAGTTATTGCAGCGTAACTTTTTTGCGTTGCAAATATTTTAATTTTCTTTATTGTATTAAATTCATATTAAGTTCTCTTTAAAATTATATAAAATACTTAGCATTTTGTGCTACGTAAAATTTTCTATAAGCATACAAAGTTAAAAAACATAACAAGTTAAAAAATGTCCACAATTTTCCACCGCAGTACAATTGCCCAACTTTCACAAAGTGAATTCATGCTGGAAAAGAAACAATTTATAAATACCATTGCCAATCAGTCCCCTTCCACCAAAAATGCTTTTTTCAGGTCCTGAATAACTTAAGAAATGGATGGAAAAGAGAATTTGTGTGTGTGTGTGTGTGTGTGTGTGTGTGTGTGTGTGTGGTGTGTGTGTGTGTGTGTGTGTGTGTGTGTGTGTGTGTGTGTGTGTGTGTGTGTGTGTGTGTGTGTGTGTGTGTGTGTGTGTGTGTGTGTGTGTGTGTGTGTGTGTGTGTGTGTGTGTGTGTGTGTGTGTGTGTGTGTGTGTGTGTGTGTGTGTGTGTGTGTGTGTGTGTGTGTGTGTGTGTGTGTGTGTGTGTGTGTGTGTGTGTGGCTCAAATATATCATTCTATACATCACAGTACTCACAGAACCCCTATCAAAGGCATACATGTTTGTTTATACGTCCGTCCGAATTGATGCTTACCTAGATTTCGTTGCCATACAAGTCTCTTTCTAGAACGCTGGAGAACATATATTGGATTGCTGGTACTCGCCAGTTAAGGATACATCTAGAATCAGTGATTAGTATGAATCTTGATTCATTTCTTAGGACAACCTTCCTTTTATCGCTGTTCCAATGGCGGTATCCTCTTCACTATGCTAAACGGATTCTTCTACACATAGAAGTAAGAGGGACGTAAGCAGCAGGTCTTCTTAACGTACAGACTTCTCTTATGAAGCCTGCTGGAGGCATTATTGTTGTTCACCTGACTCTTGGATAATCTTTTTTGCCTAGGCCTTTACTTTATGGATCCTGCCCTCATAAGTTGTACACAATGTTGTGGGCGTTACACTGATGTCTCTAGAAATTTGCACTTAATATTGCCCCGCTTTAAGTGCCCCAATTATATTTGTCATCTTGTTCCATTTTTCAAATTTTAATGGTTACTCATTTTAAATGGGATTTTTTGAATTTCACCGAATGTTGCAAAAAACACTGTAGTCTCTGAGAAGTGTAAGCGAACCAAGCGCTGTAATTGGTTCGTGCACTTACAAAGCATTTTTCTTGGAATGCCCAACCCAACGTATGCTTAGGCGTACGAAATTGGCATTAAAATGTGAATATTTATTTGAAAATGTTAGTTTTACCTTTCATTCAGAACTTTTCGAGAAAAAATTTAACACCAATAAACAAATAAGTATTGAACATAAAAAAGAAGTTAACTATAGAAATTTTTGCCTCTATTCCAAGGGGGGAAACGTGTTTTTTAAATTGATGGGGGAAAAAAAGCTCTCCTTTTTTTTTTTGCTTTTGTTCCTTCTTTTAATCGAATAAAACATCTTGAATTCAAATTTTCTATCCCTTATAAATTAAAAGCAGTCGCTATTAATTAATTAACTTTTGCTTTTGTAAGTATAAAAAACACGCGTTAATTCAATTTCACAAATTAGAAGTACTCAAGAGAGCATAAAAGATTTCTCTTTTGTATAGGATAAAGACACAAAAATACACAAGCGCAAAGAATATTTTTATAAAAGAAGGTATGAATATCTTACAGACTTCCTTAGTTTCTCAAAACGTTATTCTAATTTGTGTACTTCTTTTATTTAAAATCATAAATTATTATATCAAATTAATTAAAGCTATGAAACAATGTAAAAATAATAAAAATTTTATATGGCACCGTAAAGAGAAAAATACGCAGTTTCATTACAAAACAACTATTAAACATTAAGAAATTGGATGTTAAAATAAATTTCGTAAACACACACACACACACAACTAAGATAGAATATAAATATATGTCACCAACCTATTCAATTAACATTGTTAGGTTTATAGAATCTGAGAGATTAAGATTTGAATATTTACATTTCCCAGTGGGATTCAAACGTATACTTTTAACCCACACATTTCATTTCACTAATACAATTTTATAATAACAAAAAAGTTTCACATCAACTTGTTTTGTTCTGCTGAATCTCCTAAGACTTAGATTCAAAAAAAAAATCCCGTACATGGTTCTTGTTCTTTATGAATAAACCCTTTTAAAACACGTAACTATAACCGATACTTAGGGTATGTCTTTCATCATTATCGAAGACATATTAAACTGCTCGTGCTGAAACAGAATATTCTGCGAGCTTTCTGTCTCAATTTCTGAATTTTCTTTTTCATAGTAAGATTGTTTGGATATCTTTAATGGAAATATGATTTCAGTAATGTAAGCTCTATGACTGAGGCTTTTAGTGAACTACTTCATGGATAATACAGAGAAATTCTACTGGTTTGCGCATTTATTCACAGGATTATTTTGAAAATTATGATCTGCTATTCATTGAACATGGACATGCATTGAAAGAGAAATATAAAATATTCATTGATATTTTTCTTATTTATACACCGTAAGTAGAGTTTCAGCTTGTTGTTTCTTAAGAGGCATAAGCAAATATGCAACTGAAAGGTTATTATCATAATTATAGCTACTCAACAAACTTTTGTGGTGATGGATCCTCTAATTTTGAGCTCTCGGTTCTAACAAGAAAAGTAATACATAAACTAGCATCTCATTTTCCACCATCCTACACAATGTCTGTTTGTTGTAATTTAAGAACTAGAACATTCAATGGGCGTAGATTATTCTAACCACATAATGCTTTTAGGAAAAGGAATCCTAGATCTTCCAGTTACCAACCCCTTTTTCGGATACTATGACACGAAACATTACAAGTAACCTTTACTTGTTACTATATCAGTATCTCAAAAAGCATTTATTCTCAAAAGCTTCAGAAAACTGTTGAAAGACTATTTTCCTTATGTCTGTGAAAATATTAAGAATTAAAAAGTTTTGAGCATTATCTTTACGAATTGAAAAAGAATAACTCATTTCTAATTTTTTTTATTCTAAGGATATGGTTCGTAGAAATAAATTTCCAAACTTACGAACTTGGTGGATTACGTTTGAACCCTGCTTCTTACAGAGGCATGACGTAGATTTTAATCGTTAGATATAGTCATACCATTTCTAAAAGAACCTAATTTGAGAGCAAGCCTTTCTTTGTTACATCTTAAAATTGTTCAGAATAAAATTGAAGTAATTGCTACAATACTATTGCATAAAGAAGAATGAATGCAACAGCGCAGTGATGTTCAGAGAGTCCCAAATAGACCTCAAAACCCCCCATATACTCACCAAACAATAGTATGATTATTTTAAACTAGAAGAGAGATACAAGGTCTATCCTTTTGTGAAACTTTGAAATCAATAAGAACTTTAACAAGCTGCACCACCTAAAATTAACTAGTTTCTGAGGATATTTTCAGCTGAAAGGGTATTTGAGGTCCTTGCAGATCATTAACCAAGCTTTAACATAAAAATCCAATACCAGACGTTGTTAACAATCGAATTGGAATGCGTTTCAAAATAAAATTATAAAAAAAAGAGAGAGAGAGAGAACGGAGACTAACACTACATAAATGAAATCGTAAGATAAATCGATCAGTAAGCCCTCCAGTTGTAAAAGGTAACTTGATATATGTTTCTTATATTCTATATTTTACTGTCTTTAATCAACAATATATCACAGAACATTGATATGAATATGTAAAGTACCAGAAGAAACTAATATGAATTTTCCCAAAGGTATATCAAGAATGTTGATTAATAGTCTTTGTAATAATTCATTGTTATGAAACTACAACAAAGCAAAGGAGGAGTTTAAGTGCCATAAAAGTTTCTCGAACACGTAATAATTTATTTTTGCTTTTTTTTCTCTTTATTGTCAGTTGAGATTAGTTTATTAACCTTAATAATGAGGAATCGGTTATTTCTTTGGCAATTACGTTCATTAACAATTCATTGTCATTCTGAGTAATAATCGCACGGAAGATTTATTGATTCATGTCAATCTCGTTATGCCATTTGAAAAAATTTTGTTTTAAATATCATGTTATTTTGATAGCTTTAAGAATTTTTCATAAGTTTAAATAATTTGAAAGTTAAAATTGATAAAAGATATATTGAAAAAACATTTCAAAATGAAAGTTAATTTTTAAAATTTCAAGAACACCTGAGACTGTATCATTTTATTATTTCCATATCAATTAAAACTGTCTCATCAATTAAAAAAAAAGCATTGCAAAGCATCTTATCAATAGTTTCAAAACATGTGAAAAAATTTAAAAAGTTTTTAATGAAAAAACTGATATATATGTATATGTATTTTAAAATGAATCCAAATGAAACAGAGTAAGAGTCAGAACGCAATCTGTAAAATAATCAAGGTACACACACACAAATTTTAAAAAATAAAACATCAAAAACAAGAAAAAAGAACTAGACTAAAGCTCAAAAGTTTATTGTATTCTACAGAATAGTTAATGGCTAAATATAGTAATGTGTAGAGTAATATGTACATTTTTCACCGCCTATTTATACGAAAGGCATTTTGAGATGGGCTAGCTTCATTGTAAATTAGAGAAATGATACTTTTTTTTATCTTTTAAGCGTTTACTAAACTCTGATTAATCCATAACAAAATTAATTAGATCTCTAGATCGTTTTAACTTATCCGAACTTTGTCAAATAATAATTACAATGTACGCTTTACTTATCTTTTGATCTCTAAGCAATAATCTCTTAATACCAAGACCCAAATCCTGATTTCTAAATCTCTTCCAATAATACTCCCAGATCTCAACTGCGTATCTATAATGCAGACGTGTGTGTCGAACCTTCATTTATCCAGTCCGTCATCTTTCATCTCCCTTTCATTCAGCCTTCTCCCTCAATTCCATTCAATGCACTTTTACTTAAACAGTAATGCTCATTTGAAATAATAGTATTTATAGTACTGCTAAGTTCTCATATAAGCAACGTAGTTAAGTATCCCATAAATTAATTAAGGAAAATATGCAAGAGAAACCACTACATTTTTTTATTTTGAACAAAATTAATTACTTAGTAATTGCAAGTTTAAAAGTATAAATAATCTCTCTCAAAATATAAACAATAATACTCGGATTATTATTATCTTATTAACTAAAAAAGTATTTTTGTTTCATCTGTACAAATAACTGAAAAAGATTTAACTTATGTTTATTTTCCAACTTCTTTATTCTTAAATCTCCTTACTTCTTTAAACACTGCACTAATACATTTTTAAAAGAAAAAAATTTGAGTATCGACTATTACTGCAATAAAATCTTCCCTCATATGTATAACGAAATATTAAGAAAAAGTATTATTGAAGATTCACAAATTATCAATACTCCTGATAAATTAGTTATTTTACAGATATTTCATAACATGGTATATTAGAAAAAAATTTATTATTTGAGTCAAACCAAGTTATTTTTTGCTTAAGAATAATGAAATACATAAGAGGTCATTCAAAATGTAAGAAAAAGGCTTGAATATTAATACATAACCTGAGAAGAGTTAATCAAAATTATCTCCATTGAGTAGATATACCTAACTAAATGAATACTTATTAAAGAATTGCAAACAAATAACTGCAAAAGCAAACAATGAATAAATTCTCTTGAAGAATATTTCTCTTTCCATGTAAAAAAGAAAAATTTCAACAAGATTATCTGGATAATTACTGATAACGATTGTTTTATTTCTCAATGTGTAAACAAATCGTAAATACATCATTAACCTAGTTTTCTGTAACTTACGCAACTTTTCTTAATTTCATTTAAGAACAATACCTCTGAAAGCAAATTAGATTTAGCTCTCATATCTCGTAACATTTTCTGGGTATTCGTTGAAGTGTCCATTCTCTTTTACCTCTCGACTGTTTATTATTCAGATATTTGGTTAAAAGTTTCTTACTGAGCGAATGACAACTTGACGACTTAAATGGTCGAAAATTGCAGTATTCAAAGGGAAATTGTCATAATTACGAAAATTGCAATAATTATTTTATAGCTCTGAAAAGAAGATCCAATTTAAGAAAATTGATTTCGCTAAAAGAAAGAAACGTATTTCTCTTTCTAGCAAAAAGAACCCAGCTTTTTATTTGGTTCATACAAAAACAAGAATGAACCTTTAAAATGGTTTAAATTTTTAAAAATTTCATTTTAGCAGAAAATAACCGAAAGATAAAGCTTAACCTCTATGCCAGTCAATTTTTTTTAACCCAAAATGTTTTTAAAAAATGTACAATTTTTTAATGTGTATGACTAAACACCATACTCATTACACTGGTGAAAACAATTTAAGGGACAAATGGTTTTTTTTGCAATAAAAAAAACTAACAAAGCAAATAAAATCAAAGCTGGCAAAAATATCATCGGATATAAGACCGATATATGGGAAAACAAAAATGGCTACAATCGGCTTCCTAAATAAGGAAACTGGTCACTTGTCCAACGCAGAAGCTGACCGACACCCTGTAAGTAAGATAAAAACTTGTATTATATATATATAGGGTGTATGATAGCCTTCAATAGCTACACAGCACTCTCATCCGTGTTTCATACTGTTTACCAGGGTCCTATCAACCCCTGTGACAACCGCCCTCACTCTTACACCAAGGCGCTCTTGAGCTCAGCTAATCTTCGAGCTGTAATTGAACGTCCAAAGATTTCCCATTCGTATCCGACGGGATCAAGGTCAGGAGACATCACAGACTCCTCCATCTGTTGAAAATCCTCCAATTGGAGGTATTTGTCCATCAGCTGAGCCCTGTGTGGGTGTGCATTATCGTTCAAAAAGATGAAATTTGGTCTTATGTGCTCCACGGAAAAGTCTGATATAGGTAAGTGTTAATTAATTTGTTTTTTTTTTAAAAAAAAACATTCCTCTCTTTAATTTATTTCACCAATGTAGAATAAGAAAATGGAAAAACTTTACTATAATTTTAAAAAATTTTGGGGGGGTTTTTTACAAAATTTTATTTTGAATTGTGTAAAACAAAAACCCCTTTAATGTTTGGTTTTGTTTAACGTCATTTTGAAGAGTGTTTCATGTATCATATCTTCGGAAAAAATTTTTTGTTCATACATTTTCAAATAGTTGAGGGCTTTGTGAGAGTGTATGTTTCTCTGAAGAATAATCCGAATAATTAGTAGGCAGTTCTGAATTTGTATCCAAATTTAATTCATCATTTCAGACACAAAAAAGTGTTTTTGCTGTTTGTGTTATCCGTAACTTTAAAAATCACAGATCTGAATGCAAAAGCATTACAAATTTTACAAAAGCATTACAAAAAGCAATAAGAATTTTTCTATTCGCATTAAAAATCTAAATTCCTGCTTTCATGAAAAAAAAAATCCTGTCTTAATCACAAAGAAAATGCCACATGAAATGCATTTCAGAATTACAGTCAAACTGCATCGCCTTTACAAAACACTAGTACTAAATAATATCCCCATAAGAACTAAAAATACACTCAAATCAAAGAAAGAAAAAAAAATATCGGACCCCGTTTCAGCTTACGGCCCAAACTAGTAGGGTTAAATTTTAAATTTTAGGGGAAAAAAGTACGGGCAAACCGGTTAAGGGGTTTAAATCCAAAGCTTTTATGAGTTCTCCAAATCTTCAGAAACCTAATAATATTTAGCCCTTACTTTCGTGATATTGCCAATTAGCCTAATTGTATGAAATATCGTTTCTCTCTATTCACATTAAAATTCAATTTCATCTTTTATTCAAATACCCTATAATTAAAGACTTATAAGTAACGTAATAGTTAACTGATTGTTAAGAGAATGAGAATCCTTTATTTATTATTACTGAAGCCCCTAGACAGTTTTGTTTTAAAAGTTTTTCAACAAAATCCATCTACTTTAATGGGTTGATTGCTTTTTAATCTAAAGGGATTCATTAAATATGAAAGTGCTGTATATGCTATTCGTTTCAGCAATTTTTTCTTTTAAGTGCAAATACACAAATGCGTATACTAGCTCAACTGCATTACAGAACTCGATCATTAGTTATTTACAATAACAAAAAAATTAACGCCATAAATAGCTAATAAATTCAGATTTTATCTTGTTTTGTGTCTATTCCGTATACATTATCCGCAGTAATGTTTCACATAGGTGTCCAAGGCAACGAAAGTATGTTACATTGTTCTCATTCTAAACTTTATTTGTGTATTTTACTTTTAAATAAGCTAACGAAACAAAAAGTACATTATCATAAAAATAATATCCAAATATCTGAATACCGATTTTGTTTTAGGGGAATGTAATAAAAAATTTTAAAATTTTTCCCCGTTCTTTTCAAGCAAAACTTTAAAGCCCATGAAAAAAAATTGCATATTATGTGAAATCAATATTATGTTAAAGAGATACTTGTGAAGATTTCTAAATAAAGATATGAATTCAAACTACCCATGAGTATATGTTGAAGTGAAAGAAAATTTTCGCCGGATAAACATTAGAACTGAAAAATAAACAATCAGCACAAAGATTTTTTCAATTGTCACACAGAATATGATATCAAAATGTATTTAAATTATTCATTAGGTAGAATGCACCCATCTTTGGTTAGTTTTATTAATACGAGGGTCATATTAGACGAAATTAGATGATCTTTAATTTTCTAGTAACTTTTATATACAGTAGAACTTGTTTTTTGCGGTCTTTTTAATGCGATTTATTCTGTGTGATCTTTTTTTTTTATGCGGTATATGAATTTCAACGACTTTGGCACCACTGTAATGTTTTCTATCAATGCACCAGTAGAGTGATGGAGAATGTTAGGACCCTCCCCCTGCAAAGTCAGGTTTTGCCTTTGATATTTTATAAATTTGGTAAATACGTACTCGGCGTCAGTCAGGCCTTGAGCCCCCGCGAGGTGGGGATTGCGGGGTATACGCTACGTTAACGCAATGTACATATATACACTTCGAGACGGTTTGTTCATTTGTTATAAACAGTCTCGCAACAATGCACGTTTAGTTGCATTCTCTCAACGCGCCAATAGCCCGCGCTCGATTGAAGACGAAACTTTCAATGACAGTGACATTATCAGTAATTTGATAGATTATGAAGACGGACAAGAAGAACCGGATTCTTTAAAAGGGGGAAAAATTAATGAGGGGGTACAGCTTTCCCCCAAATTTAAAACTTTTCAAAATTTGCCAAATTCCCAAAAAGGAGTTTAAAATTTTAAAAAAGGAAGCTTTGAAAATTCATATCGGGGAAAAGTTATTTCCAAAACCAACTGACCTCCCAAACCCCCTCGTAGAAAAAAACTTATCTCTTACTTTATGATTTAAAAAAAAAAATCGGGTTTAAGGGATCTCCCAAAAGACGAAAGCGATTTTTTAACTTATTCATCACAAAGTGCTTTGGTTACAATGGTAGATGAATTATGAATGTGCATTTTGAAAACTTCTTCAAAAATACAATGGGGCTTAAATGTTTTAAAATGTTTCCATGTGTAATTTAATTATTTAAATTTTTTTGGGGGTACTTTTTTCATAAATTTTGTAAATTGGTGTATTTCCCAATTGCGACTTTTTTGCGGTTTTACCGCATAAAAAAAATTCCCTATTTCGACGAAGTTGTTTGTTATATGTAAAAACTTTAAAAAAGGGATTTTTCCATTTTTTTTATTTTTTTTTTTTTTGGTTTTTTTACGGTCCCTATCCACCGCACAGAAACAGGTTTTACTGTACGTAATAGTAATAAATTTATACTGTGATTTATAGAAGTAGGGGGGAAAGGTAAAAATACTGACTGAATAGACGAAAGATTGAATATACTCTTGTTTTCTCTAACGGGTAAACAATTAAACGTTAGGGGTTCGTTTTTTTTTGGGAAAAGGGGTTTGTAGATGGAGAGATGATTTGCAAAAAAGAGAAAAAAACCCTTTAAAAATGTTAAATTACTAGGGGCCGGGCAGGGTTTGATCACCCCCGTGCGTGCGTATGAAAAAAAACCCTCCCTATCTCCCAGGGTTTTTGGAAACCCTATTTTTATAAAATAACCCCAAGAACATATAAGCACCTGTTGAAAATTCCTTTACAAAGGGGTTTTAACCCTTTGGGATATTTTTTTACATGAAATTCTTGGGGTTTTCTCCCCAGACCCGGGTATCAAGCAGTGGGCAATAACGCCCCATTTGGGGGGGTTTTTAGACTTTTCGGGGGGAGTAAAAAACCAAAGTAAGTTGGGGTTTTGAGATGGGGATGGAGGGGTATGGAATTAACCAAATATAGTCCCAAAAAAACTAAAAAACACGCTATGATTATGTACTAACAAAAGTAAACTTTAATACTGGTTTTCTTATGTTGATTGTATGTATTTAAAATTGTATATATATTTGTGGCAATAGCTATTTCAGATTTGCTAGTAAACAAAAAAAACACAAAGGCTTTAAAAAAAATATTCTATTAATAATAGGGGCAATTTTTTTTAAAATTTAAATTTTTTTTTTCACCCTGTATTATGATGCCCCTTAATTCTCTGGACTGGGGGGGGGGGTATAGAAACATTCACTAGAAAAGGGGGGTGCCAGTTCAAAAAAAATTGGGAACCCATTCAGACCAGGGATGGCGAACCTTTTTTTGGGTCAACGTGCCATTTTTTTAAAAAAATGTTTAATGAGTTATGGGGGTGCCATCAAATAATTTGACTTGTGATTATTGTGAAACTAATAAAACTAAATAAAAAACAAATCAAAATTCTTTATTTAATACAAAAAATAAATTTTTTTTCTTTTTGGTTAGTAGTAAATGTTTTTTTGGTTTTCACGTAATCACACTAATGCTTTTTTTTAATTTAAATTAAAATGGTTTGTTTGACTTTTTTTAAATTTTAGATTAGATGACAAATAAATTTCATCAGGATTATAAAAATGTTACATTTAGCAGAATGCAAAAGAATTAGAAATCGTCTACTAAATGGTTTTCCCGGAGTCTTTAATGTGATTTATCTCTGAAAATAATGACTCACAGACATAGGTAGATGGAAATACGGTTAAAATAGCATAAGCCAGCTTCTCTTGAAACAGTTAAATGCGTCTGAAATCGAATTCCATGTTCCCAAAATTTTGTTACTGGCATTTTTACATATAGATTGCTTGTTAATATTTCGACTTCAATCAATTCCTACTTTTTCCCTTTTTTTCCCAAAAAACTTTTGGAAACATTTTTAATTTATAGTCTGGAAAAAAACAATGGTTTCATTTCAAAAAACTTCAATTTCCAACCAATCGAATTGGACAAGTTCGGTTTTATCAAACGAAATCACATCCCAAAGGGACTAATAAATTTGAACGTTTCGGATAGTTCCTTGAACTGAAAAATCTGCTGAAAATTCTTTGATTACAGAATCAATTAGGGAAAAAAAATTTATCAATAAAAATGCTTTTCATTTCGTTTATCTTGGGCATCTAAATCTTTGATATTTTTTTTTCAAGTTTGGGAAGTACTTGTAGTTTCTTGTAATAATATCGTTTCTGAAAATATATAGTTTAGCTTCAAAACCGCGAATGAGATCCATGATGATAAATGTTTTATTTGGGCCTTGAAGCCTTACGTTTTAATTAATTAAAGTGTTGGCCAAAATCTTTAAAAAAGTTTTTAAAACCCCATAATATCTATCAACTTTTTGGTATTGTTCAATTTTTTCTCTCATTTTGTAAAAACTGTCTGATTTCTTCCGGGAATCAACAAATCTTTGAAATACGTTCCCCGGGGTCAACAGCGAACATTATTTCCTTAAATTGGTATTTGCATCGAATTTGCTTAAAACCCAAAAAACATCAAACTTTCCATTTTAGGGGTATGGGGTTGACTATTTTTTTGACTAAAGTTATTACATTATCAAGAGATGTTAAACCACTCTTTGTAAAATAAAAAATTGTTAGTGAATAATGTTTGTGGCATTCAAAAATTTGAATTTTCCTGTTTTAAAAAAAAAAAATGAAACCTTTTTTTTTTTTTTTTTCCCTTTCCCCTTTTTTGGAGCACCATCAGTGGTTACTGGAAATAATTTTTCACATCAATTTCTTTCTGGGAAAACATTTTAGTGCCGTCAAATATCCCCCTTTGGGTTTAACAATGATTTATCGCCCCCCCCAGGGGCGTTTCCACACGTATCGAAATTACGTGGTCCGTCCCCAAAAACCCCTCGTTAGCGAACAATGCGACGTTAATATTCAATCAATCAATCAATCCCCGGTATCGGAAAGACAGTAAACTTCCAAATTTAGTGATGTCAATACTTTCGTCAAGACATAGCGATAAAAAAAGGGCGGTGTTCTTCATTTTTTTGATCTGTGTGTAACATTTTCTTCCAGCTTCAAGATTCTATCTTTTACTGTGTTTATAGATAGAGGAATATTTTTGATGCCCTGAATTTGTTATCAAAATCATCAAAAAGTGAGGGGGCGCATGCCAATCAAGCTTTCTTCAAAAACTCTCCCTCTTGAAAAGGTTTACCATGCTAAGCAATGGCTTTTCAGCCGAGTAACTTGCCGCACTTCTGTGACAATTTTTGCTCACATATTTAATTATATACGTCGACTGTTGATTTCTGTCTTTTATTGCATTTGCAATTAACTCTTTTTGCTCTGGGTTGCTTTTTTCACTAAAGGATTTGTGATTTGTTTCAAAATGCCGTTTTACAGACGATGTTCTCCATACTACTGTTCCAGAACATAAAAAACATACCACTTTGCCCCCTTTACTGATCATGTCATATTTCTCAGTTCACCAAGTTTTAAATTCTCTGTTACACTTACTATCGTGCACTTTTTGTTTTTTTGCTGAACTAGCCATGTTAAATAACAGCTAAAAATCGTAAATGTAACACAAATAAACTTTAAATATACAGTTTGTGGAAAAAATTTTCCATTCATGTTTTTCCGATCACACCCCAAAAAACTA
The DNA here is from genome assembly GCA_019973955.1 of Trichonephila inaurata madagascariensis. Classification (NCBI taxonomy): domain Eukaryota; kingdom Metazoa; phylum Arthropoda; class Arachnida; order Araneae; family Nephilidae; genus Trichonephila; species Trichonephila inaurata. Next base: position 83,763 of record BMAV01019091.1, read on the forward strand.
AAATTTTTACTAACTACACACGACTGTGGGCGCATGCCGATTTTTTTTTTTTTGGAAAATTTAGTCTTACGGATCTCTGTGTTTTTTCTTTTTTCTTTTTTTCTCAGGTATTTTAAAAATTTTTTAAAATAAAACCGTGAGGTTCTTTAAAATTTAAAACTTACAAGATAGAATTAGATCACATTGATAAATTGGTATATAGGAAACGATGAAATTAGGGCGTTCGTCAAATCCTAAAGGGTGTCTTACCCAAAATGTTAAAATAACGTGTCTTGGTGTTTTTTCCCTTTTGTAAGTAAGTGTTTGTTAAACCCCCGTGTTTTAGTAAAATGATAAAATAAAAAAATATCCATTTTTTGGTGCTAGGGGACTGATATTTGGGGGGTGTTAACTTTTGTTATGGTTGGATCTGCTGGGCGCATCCCCGGTGCATTTCCCTTCCCTCTACAGCTTTTTTGGGCCAATTTGGCACCCGAGCCTCATGTCCCTTCGGACCCGGCTCTTTGATCCCCCCCTCTTACTGCTCTTCCCGTTATTATAATTTCATGCTCTAAGTCTATTCCTTACATAGTTTTTAATTGTTTTAAACTTTTTTTAAAATCTTAAAAATTTATTTAAATCCACAATATCTTGGGTCCTGTTTGAGTCCGGACTTGAGATTTAAAAAAGTTCCCCTCGTCGAGACCCCCTTTGAAACATATACTTGACTCCCATTGTGTAGGCATGGGAGTGCTTAAGCATTAAAATATCTTCAATGTTAATCCCATGGGATCTGAAAAAATTTTACCCCTCCCCCAAAGAATTGAGCGGGGCTTAATTTTGGAGGTCCCCCTATTTTTGTTTGGGCTTTAGGGAATTTGGGCCCCCCGGTGCTCCCCCACCTTACAGGGTTTCCTATTAATAACTCGAATCCCCCTACCTTGGTCGACGGCCGGGTGGATTCGTTTTTCTCTATGAACTCTTCAAATATGTAATTTTATCCCAATAGCCCTATTCCTTCCCTCCTTCCCCCATTTTACGTTTTTAAACAATTTTAAAATTTTAAAAAATTTTAAATTTTTCATAACTTTGGGGGCTTTTTTCCCCAAAAGGGAAATCCTTGTTCTTCCGAACCCCGGTCAAAAAACCTCGAAGCTATCCCGGGGAATTTAAAAAAATTTTTTAAATTTTTTTTAAAAAAATGAGAAAGGGGAAAAAACTTTTGGGATGTTACATATTTGAAGGCCAAAGGAACCAATCCCCCACCAAATGCGGGAGTCGGGGGTTAAAAAGGGGGGCCCCGTGAAGGGGGGGGCGGGGCGCAAAACTCGCGGGCCCTAAGGGGGCCCCGCCCAAAAGGTGGCCGGGGAAGGGGGGGCCCTGGGAGGGGTTTTTTCCCGGCCTCCCCTGCCAAAGGGGTCAGAAAACCGGATTGGGGCTGAAACCCGGGGTTAAATTCCCAATGGCAACAAATGATTTAAAAAAATTTTAAAGTTTAAAAAAAAAGGGAGGGGGAAACTAAAAAACGGGAAAGGGGGAGGGGCGTAAGGGCCGGTCCCAGGTGGGTCCCGGGTGGGGGAAGCCGAAAGGTGGTGCGTCCCCGAAACTGGCAAAAACTTTCCCCTCCCCTGGCACCAAAATGAATTTTTATTTGTCATTTTATAAAAAAAAGGGAAATTCCTTACTTTTAAAGAAAAGACATCGGGCCTTTTTAACATCTTTGCTTGTTTTTTTGGGAAAGTTTAAATTTTTTTTGTGTTTTTTGTTTTGTTTTGTTTTGTTTTGTGTGTGTGTGTGTGTGTGTGTGTGTGTGTGTGTGTGTGTGTGTGTGTGTGTGTGTGTGTGTGTGTGTGTGTGTGTGTGTGTGTGTGTGTGTGTGTGTGTGTGTGTGTGTGTGTGTGTGTGTGTGTGTGTGTGTGTGTGTGTGTGTGTGTGTGTGTGTGTGTGTGTGTGTGTGTGTGTGTGTGTTGTTTTCCTGCGACAATATATCTAAAATGACCATCCCCCCACTACGCTAATAAACTTCGCATCTTAGCTTTTGTAATCCCGACAACTACGCAAGACATAACAAACAGTCTCCCCCCCCCGGCCGTTGCGTCGGATCACTCCTTTTTTAAAAACTTCATATTGAACTTAATTATTTTCAGCTCAAATGCAAACCGTCTTTGATAGGTAGCGTGCCCAAAATATTCTGCTGCGTGCAATCAATGGTAAGCGTGCCATTGGTTCGCCATCCCTGCTCTAGACAAAAACAATATCAGCGACACAAAATAGTTTAATACTCAATATTATTTGTTACTCCCTTTCAAAATTTTACAGAGGTAATAATATTTTCAGTTTTTCTCTAATTCATCCGTAATAAAAGCGAAAACAGATTGTTTAAAAATCTCACTGTAATAGTATGTTATAGTTTGACAGTAAATTTGATTATACCTTTGACACACCTACTCATGCGTAAATTGAATTTTGAAAAAACTAATATAAAGAAAAAGTTCAGAAAACGTATTTTACTTTATAAACACAAAAAATTGTGAGAGTCACATTTAAAAATTACAATTATCAAACCCTACATTTTAAAGATTTTAATTTGAGAAGGAAGTTGAGATGAAACTACTCAATGATTTTGTACGGTTCATTACACTTTTAGAAGTTAAACAATTTTAAAAAATAACTTTCATCTCGATATTTTATTTGAAACAATCAATTTTTGCTTTTGATACTACTTAGTTTGAAAACTATGTTGATTGATTATTGGCAAAACTTCAAAAAAGGATCCTAATATTTTGACTTTTTACTATCTATCTCAATTTAACTTTTCTTTTGTATTCAAAACCGTTGACTTTTGTGGACTTATTAAAAGCAACGCGATAGCTGTTGATGACACACCTCATAATTTTAAGGTACTATCAAACAACACGAAACAAAGTGTTATTTTCCTCCTCTAGCGTTTATACTACATCAAGTCTTTGAAACCCATCTGTGACACACAGTAATCCTTATTATTCTTCGGGGTGGGATTGAAACCAAAATTTGGAACTGGTTGGTGGCTGGATTGAAACATTGCCAGTCATATACTCGTGATCATGACCATTCAGTTACTCCGACTAGTTGCTGGCAAGAGAGAAATATTAATTGTTAAACACTGTAAGTCTAGTTTCAGAACAGGGAGAGTTAAACGTTTCTCATTGTAATGCGTGTCGGAAGCAGTTGCATTTTCTATTACCAATAAAGTTAAATAAATACAGAATGTTAGGATAACACGAATTCCATTCACTGTTATAATTTCAAAGAGAAATGTTTTTCTTACAAATGGAAACAATTTCCTAAGATTATGGGGAAAAAATTCAAAATAATAAAATTTAATTAAGAAAAATTTTCCAAATTCAAAAACCTTTTTTCCTTTGAAAAAAACTAGTTTGTGACGGGCTCACGCGTCTTTTCTGTAAAATAACCTCTGGGTTCTTTGACGGCCAAGATTAATGGCAAATCTTATCCAACCCAAATCCAAGAAGTGAAATGCAGTGTAGATGCAAATAAGAGTCTTTAAAAGAACAGAAGTTTTAGTAAGCGGGATGGCAATTTAGAGAAAGTTCTGTTTGGAAAAGGTAGAAGTGTAATTTGACGGCCTACCAAAGAATCACGGATATCTAGCCATTACTACAAGGTGCATACTATTGCACGCGAACCCAACAGCCTATCTGAAAGTGATTGAACCGTTGAGTAATTCAAGGTAGGACATATTGTATATCAAAATACTGGTTATTTAAGGTATCCGACTACGCTTCGGAACATGATTTTGAAAAAGCGAGTAAATGGATAACATTTATGATATTTAGTGTCACTTAGATTAGAAAATGTATATAAAATTGTTTTAAGAATAGTATTACAATAAAAATTATTTAAGTACAATATTTTGACAAAAAATGAACATAGAATGACCCATTTTCAAAATATTCTCCTTGTGTGAAAAATGCTTCTATTATAATAATATTTTTGCCCGTATAAAGCTCAGACCTCTGTACAGAGGCTCAACTAGAATTTTTGAAATATATAAATTACAAATGGGTTTATCCATGTTTTACGACAACAGAGGGGGAAAATTTTAAGAAAAAAGCCCTGATAATTATTTTAATTGGTTGTAACTCTTAAAATAATATGAATTTTTCAAAAATCATAGTTGAGCCTCTGTACAAAGGTCTGAGCTATATACAGGCAAAATATTATTATAATAGAAGCATTTTTCACAAAAGGAGAACATTTTGGAAAAAGGTTATTCTAAGTTAATTTTTTGCCGAAATATTGTATTTAATTTTTTTTTGTTACAATGTCCTTAAAACAATTTTATACATGTATTCTAATTTAAGTGACATTAAAAATCATGAAAATCATCCATTTATGCGCTTTTTTAAAATCACGCGGTTCCGAACGTAGTCGGATAACTTTAAAAATAAATAATAATTCCTTCTCAACATTTCTTTTTTAAAAAAATTTTTAGTTGAGTGTGTTTCTGAGGATTCATGTACTTTATTATTTCCAATATATTTGAAAGTTTCAACTGCAATGCATACTCAACTTTTTAATATTTAAACATTGTTCAACATAATACAGAAAATGATAAAAATTCCGAAACCCACTTCTATTGCAATTGTTTCAAAACGTTTTCAGAAAATAGCAGTATCTGTTCCATTCAGTTGTGGAAATTGTTTGGACAATTTGTGAGTACTCATATAATAACCTCATAAAAAATTGATTACTTTTTTAACTTATTAGAAAAGAAAAACAATTTGTATGAAGAGTGATATGAATTGGAACAACTGGAAGGAGAAAGAACTTTCAGATGTGATAAGCTGCATTAAAACATCAAAAGCTCAGCAAAAACATTGCGTATCTTTTTAAGTCAATTACAGCCAAATTTGAAAAGAACAACCATAAAAGAGTAATTAGTTAACTGTCATTTGAAAATATTTGCCTTTATTTGAAGTAAAGACAATATACAAGCTTTAATATTTTTTTAATCTGTGTTTTCTTAATAAGTGTACAATGCGTATATAGAAAAGCATGATAAATAAACTTAAATAAAATTTAATTACCGTTTCAAATTATGAAATACAATATGTTTAAAAATACTATTGAAGGTCGAAAACATTAAACATTGTATTCAATAAAATATTTTTTTCTTAAATAATAGATAAATTCAATATTAAAATGCAAGAAGATATTTCTAAAGAGCTGTAGCTTAAAGTCATGGTTGGAAAGAAAGTATTTTATTGATATATATATACTCAATAGATTCCTTTTATCCTATTTAAAATATTTTGAATACGTGTTTTCATATTTCGTTGCTGTATTTTTATTGTTGTTAAGTCTATTGTCTGTATCAAATAAAAGTCGGAATCAGTTCAAATAGAAAATGACAAACAGCCTTTTTAATCTATCGAAGTTAATTACTTTCATATAAAAGGAGTGGAATTAAAATAAGTATGAATTGTTACAGGATTAAAATCTTATAACAATTAAACGATAGTTTTCATTTACTTTAAAAATAACAGGTAGTCTTAAATCAATTAAAATATTTTTAAAACAATAATTCTTTTAACAAGGCTGTATTTTTAAAATTATTGAGATAATTATTCTTATGTTCAGTTCTCAACAACAATTCAAGTATTCAAATAATTTATCTTTCTTTTCTTTTACTCGTTGAATTCCGGAACTGAAATAAATCCTCTTAAAAATAAAATGTTTTAAATCTCAAGAAAGACATTTTTAAACATTTCAATCCCAAAACACATTTTTAAAATCTCAGATTTCGCCTTAAATACAAAAATAAAAGATGACAAAAATTTTCTAAATAAAGGATTTAGCAATATATGTATACGCCATCTGCGTAAAATATATAGAAATTTTACACATATGGTACTATTACAATAGATAATAACCAATTAATTTATCATATTTCAATTTCCAGTTCATTTGCATTCATTCCATTTATAACTTTATTTATTGGGTCATTTTAAGTACCTTTTTGAAATTTTGTTTACTTTTCTTATACTATTTTTAACTGAGTTCTATATGTTAATTTTTTCATTTATATAAAATAGTTTTTCTAATTTATTATATTTATCTATTTGCATTATATTCGAATTCGTTATGTAAATTTTAGACTTATTTGTTATTCAATACTTTTGTTTTTTATGCGTTATTTTTCTTGTACCATTATGTGTAATTTTTCTGCTGAAAAAGGAAAACTGAGATCTTATAGAGCATGCTTAACCCTACATTATAGCCATGAAGGTTTTAACCCTTTATCTACAGACGGTACTTATAAGTACCACTCACTTTAAAATTACATATAATAATCATTTTTACGAATACTCTGACGATACTTAGCAGAAATATTCTTTGAAATCCACTCTTCCAAGATATATGTCAGCACGGGTTCTATGAAGAGTATCTTAACAGGAAGGTGAATAGTTTTAAAGCAGAAATTGTGTTTTTAGCTGACGGCGTCTTCAGCGGATTGCGAAGATTGTAATTTTTGTTCCGAAAAAATAGTTAATGTCTAAAGGTGTCTTATTTTTTTTTTTGTATGCTAATGAGGACCTTAGAAAACAATTTGACTATTTATTTTAAGTGAACAATGTGTATAATTAATTTTACAGTTGAATGTCTTTAATTGATTAATTAGCTCTAACTAATTAAATTTTCCAAATTTTAGTATTTTGTTTATGTATATTCCATAATTTTCAATGTTGTGATTCAAAAAAAAATATTGCAGGAAAAAAACTGAAGCAAATCATAATGCGGTAGATTAAAGGTTAAAAAACATAATAGTTACATTTTGGTCTATTGTCTTTTTCATATGTATTAATGAGTTCAGAGACTCAGGTTCTAACTTTCAAAATTTTATTTTCATCTGATGAGTAGGATTTAAATATTACTAAGCCATCATTTTTTCGTTTTTGATACATACACTCACACACACGCGTGCATATGTATATATATTACATATAGTGTGTGAAACTTATTAAGTACACGCAGGTTTTAAATGAGTTAATTATTGATAAATAATCGTTCAAATTCATCTATATGTTTCCATGAATGACAGGTATTTAAAAAACTGAACTTGTTTTCGAGTAAAATTCAAACGAATTTATTTTGTAATAAATGTTTTTCCTCTAAAAGAAAGTATTTACTTTAAAAAATTTTCTGGCCTTTGTAAAATACCTTTGAATGTTTATATGGCATATTGCACAGAAAGGATGATTTTCTTTGAAGCAGAGTGTAATAAGTAGTTCAAAAAAATATTTCTTTCTTTTTCGATAGAGTGGTGATGGTCGTATGAATGCTTATGAGGATAGTACCACTGGCTTACATTCCTTGAGATTATATCAAATAAAGAATTTTTATTGATCACGAAGTTGAATTTCTCATCATAAGCCCAAGCTACTAAATAAAAGACTTTCAAATATATTTCTGTTTGGGATTAATTATATGGCTTCTACATCTACTCCTGTGTCAGTTTCGGCCGAGGTAACCTAGTGGCTATGGTTACAGACTCATAGACAGCATGTCGCGGATTCAGCTCCTAAAGCCACAGAAGACCGCCGTGTAGATGGACCTGATGCATGTTAAATTTGTCGAGGTTCAAAGTCGAGTGTGGAAGTTACGAGAGTGGGCTGCTAACTCAGCTGTCCTCTTCGTCACTCAACCACGGTTCAAAACTATGAAGTCCGTTGCCAATAAACCTCGTGTTGCCTTATTATGCAAAGTTAACAAAAAATTAATTAATCCCTCTGTGTCAGTTTCATATTGAGGTCCATCAGATACGGAAACTCTGAACTAATTTAATTACGCAGACTTTGGAGGCTTCTTCACATATTGACAATAATGAAATTCTGAACATGTTCTTCAGATATTATTTATATGACTTTACACGTGCAAGGAATATCGAAAAGTTGGTAGAAACACAATAAATGATGAAAGTTACCAGGGAATACAAAATCATCCCCAATATTGTTTTCTGACTGTAGGCATGATTTCAAACAAGTTGATTGTGTAGCAAGCTGAAAAGTTGTCCTTATAGAACTAGGACCGACAACAACAGTAATATCATCCTAAAGGCGAAGAAGAATCATCTCACAAGCCCCTGCCAAATGGCAAATAAGTTTCGTATTGCCACAGGTATTCAGATATCGCGGGAAACTTTTCAAACGCAGGCGGCAAGGAAGATTAGATACTTGAAGACCTGCTGTGTATCACTGACAAGAAAACGAAACAGCACACGATTACAATGGGGCAACTGCATCGAAATTAGATCGGCAATGACTGAACATGTAGACTTTTCTCAGATAAGAGACGATTTAACCTTTTAACTTATTAAAAACGCCAGCAAAGGGAAGTGCATATCAACCACAAAATATTCATGAAATGTAATTAATATAGTTCTTATAGAGTAAAGGGGTATGAGATCTGGCATTAGAAGAAATGACCGAACACCGCTACATGGGATACCAGCTGTGATTATAAATGATGATCGATCTATTAATGAAATGTTCGACTTTTCCGTGCTGCCTTCTGTAAAGCGTTCCGTTATATAGACGACATAACGACATCGTATTATTTCACAGGTGCTGTCTAGAATGTGTCGATAGCGAGGATATTCAACGTCTTGAATGGCCATTACATTCCCGAATTTAAATCCAATCGAAAATGTTTGATAGACCTTAAAGCGACGTCTAGCTGCACGACTACCTCCAACAAACAAGAACACTCTTACCTTAGCACTGAAGGAGGAGAGGAAAAACTTGCTCCAACAGATGATATGTTCTTGCTCTATGATGATATTGTTAACAGTATGCTTTGACATTTTGATGATTGTATTAGTCTTCACAATAGGGCACATATACCGTACGAACACGTGTTTTATGAGTGTTGTGGTGTATTCTTTGCGTGATTTATACAGCTCTGTATTCGGGTCTACGTATACATATTACACCAACAATACACTTTTCTACTTAATTCTGACGAAATGTACAATGTTCTGGCCACATCGCATCTGTAAGTCACGACAATTCTCGGTTTTTATGCTATATTCATATTTGCACTCCGTCCTTAGATTTTATCGACAACAGGTGTATTAGTTACTTTACACATATAACCTCAAAAATTATTCCTGTATTATTACTTTGTAAAACTTTTAATGCATGATTTAATTAAAAATTATTTTTTTAGTTTATAACATAGATGACTTTTTATACCGTTTGTGTAAAGATATTCATTTCATTAGAACCCTTAAAATTTTCCTAGATATATTTATGTGTATCTGAGAAGGGAAATTCTCCTTTAGTTTCATCGAGCTACGTTCACTAACTACATTAATCTGAAATTTGTACATATACATTGCAAATATATATATTTTATAAAACTGTGTAAGACATTAAATATTTACATATTTTTGTACTATTTTTTTTTCAAATTAAAGTAGTAGTAAAGCGTATGTAAATTTTGTTCCACTAAATTTGAGAAATATCACTCTTGCCCCGTCTACACTTTGACATAATCAACCCTGAAGTAAGGAACTTTAATCGCTGATCCAAATCCAACTTTGATACCGATCGTATGTCAGCTCGGTGACATAGTGGTAGCAAGCGCTGCTCTCTTAAGCCCAATGTTACGGGATCGATCCCGCCAGGAGTCGATAGATTTTATGGATGCGAAAATCGTAGACTAACATATCATATGATTATTTGGCAATGAAAAGATCCTTGAAAATCATCGACAAAATTAAATCGCGGCAAGAGTCAAAAATTTGGTAAGGGGGCTGGCACTAGATGGTGCCACCGATGAAATGGCTCTTACACTTAGAGACATGCTGTGTCTTCTAAGACTTTACTGCCAAATGCAGACCATTAGAAAGAAATATTGATCTTGTTTTCATAAAATAACTATCACACAGATTAATAAGACACAGTTCAGCATATGAGTTCCCCTTGTGATTGGAGAGGTTGCAGTAGCCTAGAGATTATGGTCACTAACTATAGGCCAAAGTGTCATGAGTTAGATCCCTAATGCCACTGAAAAACCACCATGTGCAAATGGGATGTTGCACGTTAAATCTTTCAAGGTTCAAAGTCCTTCTGTTGGCGCATTGTGGTAGTTTGGAGAGGGGTTTCCAGCTCAGGTTCCATCTTCGTCCTTTGACAGAGGTTCAAAATTGAGAGGTAACCAATAACTTTCGTGTTTCTTTATAGTGGGACACTAATAAACAATCACTCACTCATTCCCTTGTGATTGGTAACCATTTCTTAAGGTATCCGACTACTTGCGACAACTTTTTTTTTAAAAAAATAGAGATATGGAGATTTTTTTGTGGTTTTTAGATTTATTTAGTACACTTTAAAAAAATAAAGCTAAAATTAAGAAGAGAAAAATAAATTATTACTACTAAAATGGGAAAAAATAGATTAAAATTGGCAAAAAATTATATAAACGGGGCCCGCTCTGTACAAATAGTAAATGAACAAATTCTCCATTTTTCAATTTTGATGTATTACTTTGCCATTCCTTTTTAAAATGACCTTTAGGATAAGAGATATTTTAATTTTTACAAAAACTAGAGCGCTTTACCTTAGTAATTATATGAAATTACTTAAAAAAACCGTGATTATATTCACATAAAGAACTGTGATTTTGTAATAAAACAGTGATTGATAAATCTGAATGTTAAAACACTTCTACTGTTATACAGAACATACACAAAATATTTCTGCAAATTATTTTAAAAACTTTTTGAGCAATCTCTGTCCCCGTTTGAGCTTTTCGGAAAAAACACATTTGGAGTAAAACGCATTTTATAAAGTTTGACATCTTATGTAAAGTTATGGCATTTGCTTTTACTAAAACACTTGTAGTTTTTGTTCTAGTGAATGGAAAAAAAAAAAATTGGTATTTTTATAAAGCTAATCAGATGGCTTAAAAAATAAAAACTTAAAAGAAATTTGTCAATTTTTAAGAAAAATCATGATTTTAGGGGGAGTCGGATACCTTAAAGTACTAATATTATCGCAATTAACACTTAACACACACATGAATCTTGGGCAAATATGATATAGCTTTTTCACTGCCTGCTGTTGCCCAATTAATAATTTTCTTAATTTCCTCACTGATATCAGCAAATAATTCTTAAAAGTGTATGCTTGGTATTTTTATTTATTTCTACACAGCAATAAATTACCTAATAAGATTATTGTTATACGTCGTTATATTTCTATCTTTTTTTAATATTATTATTTTTTACTTCGCATAATTCTCACTATCCTTTGAGCCCGAATTTTAATATCATTTCATTTTTATATATATATAATCAATGGAGATTGTATCTACAACAACATTAATTATGACCACAAAGTCTAAGTAAATTTTTAAATATGTCAGAAAGTTATTTTTGTGCAAATCAATAATTAAATCACTCTAGGTTTACTCTATCTGCTTCTAAATTACATTTTCCCGTTAAATGAATTTGAGTTTCAATTACAAGTTAAAAGATAAAAAAAGATAAGCAAACATGAAGTTATTAAAACACGTCAGCAACTCAAAAGTAATTTTTAGATATGATACACCGCTACTTATCAATCTCTACGTTCATAGAAACTCAGTTTAAGCTTATTTAGGAACGTAGATAATTATTTATTATTTTTTTTCAATATCCGGCAGTGAACATTTTTTCCTATTTTAAATCGTATTTTTATTGCCCTAAACTTTTACATATTTAGCTTCCATCAGCTGAACAAATGATCAATCAGTGTAGGGATGGCTTAAATTTTTATTTAGCTCATTCTTGTCGACTTTCACACCATCTCATTACACCAACCAACAATTTGAAGGAAAAAGAGATGAAGAGCCATCATTATCAGTCATTTTTGTTCCAGAAACGATTTACTTTTTAAAAAAGAGGAAATTGCTAGCCTGAATTCACATTAATCATTTTCAAACTCTTTGACACCAGTTGTAAATTAATTTCCTGGCGGTAAAAGGGGCAAATAAAACAAACCAATGTTGTTTGGATTTTTTAAATATTTAAGACCCAGAATATTTATGAATATAGTGGCGTAGTCAACGTATTGTTCATTGTAGACACTGAAAAATTAAGCGTGCTAATCACGTAAGAGTTTATTTTTGTCGTTATAGCTAAGCCTGTTGAATAAGGTATTAGCAGTTTGGAGATTTTGATGAATAATTGAGCAAGGAATCCTTACTCGGAAGTCAAATTGATTTACGGTTTCCTCTAATACTTAGTTAAGAAAACATAAGTAACAGCTCACGCGAGTTCTTTTGCTCTCCACCCATTTTTGCCACCTCTCAGATTCAAATCCATCACTCTTATTAGCTTAAGTATTAATGTTACTTCATGAAAAACAACAATACACATTACATTATAAGTGAGAAATAAGATCCTCTCAATGCGGAATGATATATAGTATTGCTAAATACTCTTAAGTAATTTTTCTAGTAATTCAAAGGTTTTACTCTAATGCATATACCGTAAAATCCGGCATATAACGCGCACTTTTAATACAAACAATAAGATCGAAATTTACGGGTGCGCATTATACGCCGGGTATACAAATGTGAGCTCTGAAAATGAAAAAAGATGAGCATAGAAAGAAATTAGACTTCTGCATATATCGAAATACTGGTTATTTAAGGTTTAAGGTATCCGACTACGTTCGGAACGTGATTTTGAAAAAGCGTGCAAATGGATAATATATTTAGTGTCAGATTAGAAAATGTATATAAAATTGTTTTAAGAATAGTATTACAATAAAAATTATTTAAGTACAATATTTTGACAAAAAATGAACATAGAATGACCCATTTTCAAAATATTCTCCTTGTGTGAAAAATGCTTCTATTATAATAATATTTTTCCCGTATATAGCTCAGACCTCTCTACAGAGGCTCAACTAAAATTTTTGAAATACATAAATTAGAAGTGTGTTTATCCATGTTTTACGACAACAGAGGGGGAAAATTTTAAGAAAAAAACTCTGATAATTATTTTAATTGGTTGTAACTCTGAAAATAATATGAATTTTTCAAAAATCATTGTTGAGCCTCTGTACAGAGGTCTGAGCTATATACAGGCAAAATATTATTATAATAGAAGCATTTTCCAAAAAACATTTGGAAAAAGGTTTTCTAAGTTAATTTTTGCCGAAATAGAAAATTTAAAAAATTTTTTGTCACAATGACCAAAACAATTTTATACATGTATTCTAATTTAAGTGACATTAAATATCATGAAAATCAACCATTTATGCGCTTTTTTAAAATCACGGTTCCGAACGTAGTCGGATACCTTAAAGGAAATGACATTTCTTATGAACTTAAAGGCATGTATATCTAGAAGTATACTATTTTTCCAAAAGCCTAGGATAATACCTCGACTAAATGACTTCAAAACATAAGAGCATTGGATACGTACATTTCAGGTTTCTTCGTAAAAAAGGGGTTGCGCGTTATACGGTGAATACGCCAAAGAATTAAAAATTCTAGCTCTAAAATATAGGTGCGCGTTAAACGCCAAATTTATTACGGTATATATATTTATGTCATACTTCAAACGGTTTAAATTAGTTTGGTGTTAAGGTATCCGACTATACTTGCGACAATTTAATTTAAATTTTTTTTTTTGGGGGTAGATTTACTTAGTGCATTTTAAGAAAAATATGCTAAAATTAAGAAGAGAAAAAATTATTATTACTAAAATGAGAAAAACGTAAAAATTTACAAAATTTACATAAACAGGGCCCATTTTGCACAAAAAGTTTATGAGCAAATTTTCAATTTTTCAATTTCGATGTGTTGCTTTGATGATGAAATGACCTTCAGGATAAGAGGTATTTTACAAAAACTTCATCAAAAAATTCTTACAAAAATTAAAGCACTCTATCTTAGCTATTATATGAAATTACTTAAAAAAACCCGTGAAAACTGTAAAATTTTGTAATAAAACAGAGATTAATAAATCTGAAGGTTAAAACACTTCTACTATTATACAGAACATACACAAAAATTTCAGTTAATTATTTTCAAAACTTTTTCAGCAATCGTTGTCTCCGTTTGAGCATTTTCAAAAAACCCATTTCCAGCAAAACACATTTTAATGTATGACATCTTGTTTAAAGTAGTAGCATCTGCTTTTACTAAAATACTAGTAGTTTTTGTTCTAGAGAATGGAAAAGTAATAAACTTGGTATTTTTATAAAGCTAATAAAATGACCTATAAAAGAAATTATAAAAAAAACTGTCAATTTTTGGCAACATTCCCGATGTTAGGTAGTCGGATACCTTATAAGAACTTTTTGAAAAATTCTTGCAATCGGAAAAAGGATTTCTTTTAATTTATTTATTTTCAAAACTTCTCATGCTCCACATTGCATAACATTAGGCTTACAGATGTAAGTGGCAACAGTATTATCTAATTTAAATTTAAAAATATAAATACATTTATGATACAAATGTAAAATGAAAAGGAAGGGAGAAATTACATATATAAAAAAAGGAGGGAAATATCTCTGTAAAACTTTAAAAATCTATACAGTAAGCAAAATTTCTTAAAGCATTAAAGCTTTCAGAACAATTGGCCAACAAATACAAAACAGGTGACCTTGAAATACATAAGAGTTTCAACTCCTTTTTAAAATTTTCTCGTTTACAAAAATATAGGTTACAACACAACAAGACATGTTCCACAGTTTAAGTTTCTTGACCACATGAAAAAATATCGCTATCAATTAAATTAAACCTAGACGAGTATCTATTAAAATTTGCATTCCCTTTTAGAATATGGGATAGCTTAAAATTAGTAAAAAATTTATGGTATTTTAGCTGCTGATAAACTTAAGGAAAAAACTTTTTAGTCCACAAAGCTTTAGGTGAGGCCATGAATTCGATGTTCCGATGTTCTTTCCCAAGCTAAATGCATGAGAAGGCTTTTAGAAGTGAAACATCCCCATTTTTATTGACGAACAAATGGGTAAAGTGGTGATAGAAAGTACAGAACAGATACAAATAAACATTTAAGACTGTCTCAAAAATATTCTTTTCTAGCTCCAGAAATCTCATCTATTTAAATTCATAGTTAATCGGAAGCCATTAAAGTTATATTATTTTCGATAAAGGCTTTTCTGATTGGTCCAGATACTCGGGTGATGCAAGAGTGCATCGTCCTTAATTAAAAAATGTTGAAGTTTTAGTTTTAGGAGAGTAAGGTTAGGGTTATGTTTCGCGTTAGGCCAGTAAACTAGAAATTAATTATCACGTGAAGTCTTGGATGGATCAAAACCATTGTGAATTAAAATCCCTTGAAAGAAAACTTGAGTGAATTATTAGATATAGATAAATGGATTTATAAGGATTTGGCACATTTTCATTTGAATTGCTTGTAATTTTACACAAGATTAATAAAAAAAGTATACTGTGGGACTCATCAACCTAATGCTGTATTACAACAACGAATTTGTATTATGATGAACTTTAAATTCCTGATATTATGGATTTTAAGTTCATTAATTGTTTCCTGTTAGTTAAATGAGTAGTAATTACAACAGAGAGGGTTGAAGAATAAAATACGATTTGGAAAAACTTGCCTGTTAATTGACATAAAACTTTCTTTTATATAAAAGATAATCCACCACGTAACAATATATACATGCATATATATGTGTCAATATGGAACAAATTTCTGAATAAAATAGTTACTAGATTTAAAAATAAGAATAGAATAATTTGCATGCGAAAATTGATATCCTCCGACAAAATGAAAAAGAAAATAAATGTATATAAACGGGAATATAGGCATCATTTGGAAGATATTGCAAAAGTATTTCGTTATTGCTACAAAATATGTATCGAAATGCTTATGAATATGTTCCTTTACGTCTATTTATTTTCTTTTTCATTTTGTCGAATGATATCAATTTTGTCAATGATATATATATTGTTATTGCATATTACATGTAATTCATACACAACTCAAATTGAAGTACTTTTTCTAAAAGGAAGAAATTGTTTAGAAAGAAAATTTCAATACTATATGAAAGTATATATCATTCTAATGTTTTACATGTTACCAATACATCTGTGAACGAAAGAAGATGTGTTGTATATTTCAATGCATCTGATTTTGTCGTTTCACCTCCATTGAGAGAAGCAAGTGAACAATGAAACATAGTAAATAGGAAATTGGCAATTCTTTCAAAGCATGAAATGATGATTCTGGAAACTGAAGCAAAGTTGTGAATGTACGTTTCCTGCTATGCACATCCGTAACTCAAATGGAAACATATAAAATAGTTTATTTCCGTTCTTTTTATTTTCCTACGAAAGTAGTATTTGCTTTGAAATATATTTCATACATTTTTATTCTTGAAGTTAAGGTTTGGAAACAGATTTGCAAAGCAGAATTTTTCTGTAACAAATCAACTTTGAAGTCTTTTATTTGTACACATTGAAGCATTTTCTGTTGCTCTTTAGATGCACAAAGTTAGTTCATTTCAAAATTCCAAAGTTAGTTCACGCCAAAGCTAATATTCAAGTATAAAAATGAAAAGTAAGCTGTGAAAGTTATGCATGAGATACTTAAGACATAAAAAGAGTAAGATATATGTTCGTCTTTTTTGTTGTATCTTTTTAAATGAA
The DNA here is from genome assembly GCA_019973955.1 of Trichonephila inaurata madagascariensis. NCBI lineage: Eukaryota > Metazoa > Arthropoda > Arachnida > Araneae > Nephilidae > Trichonephila > Trichonephila inaurata. The sequence goes on from BMAV01019091.1 coordinate 100,443, forward strand.
AATATAATAAAGAACTGTCATTGAGAAGTCTTTTTATAGAGAAATTTATTTTAATAAAATTTAATTCATACGATAATTTTCCCGAATTATAAAACTCAGTTGTGTATATCTATAGTAATTTCTTGTCACGTTTTAAAATTTCAAAAAAGATCATTTTTTGCGTGAAATTTTTATCGATTTGATCTATTAATTTATAAAAAGATTTAAGTTAATTGAGAACACACATCCATTTTTTTTTTATTTGAAAAAAAAATCAACTCAGAAAAAATGTTTCGTAATACAGGTTTGTACATTCAACATGATATATATTGAGAATAATACTTAGCAATACTTTATTTTTCTTTATTTGTCAGATAATATAATTACAAATATACGAAAGAAGTACTTAAAAATATAATTAAATAGTAGAAAGAGAGAGATGTAATCAATCAGAAGGAAAAGATGTTCAAAATTTAAATTTCTAAGAACGTCCCGACCCGGAGGTCACAAGTGTAAGAGGAATTGGGAAAAAACAGACACATTATCTTAAAAATAGATACGTTTATTTTTATATCTAACACTTTATGCATGATATACAACTTTATTGCCTAAACTTGGGAGAATTCTTAAATCTTAATCCTTAATCTAATTTATAAGATTATTCAAAATAACTTAACTCAAGCCAGAACTCCTTATATCAGTCCTTCTCGAACCACGATAGCTCGGTACAGCTCCAATGCTATTATAAAACTAATATTAATTCCTAGTCGTGGTTCACTGTCTACACTTCCTAGATCTCATGATTAACCTCTCACACTCCAACATCAGGGTTTAAATATTTTTTACATTTGCATAAAATCTAGTCATCTCTATAAAAAGCGGTTTTTAAATTAAAATCACAGTTAAAGCATAGTTTCCCCGAGAGGATTAGCTGAAAAACCACGAATAGAACCCATTACAGGAATACTAAATATATAAATGAGGTTCATAAAACAAATTTTAATTTTTTTTATTTGTAAAAAATCTTCGAATGGTCTTATTATTACATTACCTTAAATGTAATTTAATTTTAAACTAAATCAACAAAAATTTTAATTCATAGAAATTTTTATTGGTAACTACACATTTCATTCAAAAATATAAATATTCGAGAATTTCTTTGCTAGATTAATAAAAATATTCATTGAATTTTACTGTGTTCATGAAAACGACATTTCAAAAAAGTGAGGAACCTAAGCTAATCTCATCACTAAAATTATTATTGAGTACATGTGTAATAAATGCTTAGTATGGTAGCTTAAGGAATGTTATTTTCTCTTCACGTTTGCTATACAGAAATAATTCCCACATATATACACACACACACAATTACCTACATCTACCCCTCTCTTCCTCTGTGTGTGTATGTAAATCCATGAAAATAAAATATACGTGTAATCAATAAAATTATAGTTCGTAAAAATAAATATTCTGTGTTTCTATTCCTATTGTCGGACGCTACAGTGTCTTGCTATAGCTGATGCACTTGATGCAACTAAAATCATAATTTATTTTATAAACAACGGACTCGAACTAAACGAGCGGATATAATTAAGTGGTTTTGTTATTTTTAGCCATATTCAGATGATAAACCACATACCTACGCTGATACCTAAAGCACCCAACTACTATACCTCATCTTACGAGAGCTTAGAGACTTTATAGAAGTTAACTCAAAAAAACATCCTTTATTCGGTATAATGATCTTTGGTGGAACCAAGATTCCCAATTCCAAGCCCACCAATCACGAAATTAATAATATTACTGCAAGGGTATCGAGTACACAAAAAATTGCAGCAACATAAAGATTTGTTAATACATTTGCCATGTGTGTTTTGAAAATTCCACATTGTACTGCAATAAAATTTTACTTTTAAGGCTGTTTTCGGTTAATGTTAAAGCATAGGACCCGAATTTAGAACATTTTTTCAGATATAAAGGAAATGAAAAATTAATATGATGTTCTGGCTTCACTACCCTTTAGAAAGCAGCATTTTTTATCATACTTCCCATTTTTAACCAAGTTGATTCATTTTTTCTGGTATAAAATGTGTTTCGCATTTTTTATCCTATACCGTAATGTTAAATGGGCCTTGCCTTTACGTATTAAAACAAAAAAGAAAGTATTCATGGAATATTTTGAAATTTTCAAAAACACTACATTGTTAACAAAGGTACGAGTTATAGTATTGCAAATTTCCATGGAAACTGGATCATTTTTTTCTGTCTGAAAATGTGCTTCGCGTTAGAGCTCTCGTACTTTTACCACAAAGACAACCTTAAACAAATTATATTACATGAGAGTATCTTATATATTGAAACTTAATCTGTTTTTAAACTAATACATAACTCACATCTAATTTGTTTTAATTTGTTTATCAACGTCACACTCTGGAGCAACGTAAGGACTATTGGCAATGAACCTCGCAATTTTAGATCTTGGCCAAACGAGGAGGAGGACACCTGAGCTGGCACTCTACTCCAAATGTTTACACCATGTTAACGTGAGGACTTTGAGCCACTCTATATTTAATATACATCAGCTCCTCTACACGGGGGGTCTTTAGTGGTAATAGGACTCGAACTCGTGATTCGTTGGCCTCGAATTAGGATCTCAATTACTCGGCTACCAAGGGCTAAACATTTTCTAAGATACGAGGGGTGATTGATAAGTAAGGTTTCCTACCGAGAGGTGTCGCTAGTAGTGAGAAAAGAGACACAATTGCATGCGTTCGGTAGTCGATATAGTGTAGTACATCCTGCGTAGTTTTAGTTCAGTGTTGAATCCCGGAAGCTGAGGTAGCACTGAATAATGAGTACTCCGCCCGATGTTCGTATAAAGCAGCGATCGATGATAGATGGTTACGTTTCAATCGAAATTCATAGGCGTATGAAACCAGTTTACGGTGACAGTTGTATGGATGGTAAAAATGTCCGTAAGTGGGCATGGCGTGCCAAACGCTGTTGTGCACGTAAGATGAGTGTCTTTGATGAGCACAGACCAGGACAACCCATTTCTGAGACTTGTGATGAGAACAAAAGCAGAGTGGATGCCATGATCCAGGAAAATCACCGAATTAAGCAAAGAGACATTACTCTACAGCTGGGTATTAGTCAAGAAAGAGAGCAGCATATCATTGCATTGTTAAACTACAGAAAAGTTAGCACCAGGTGGGTCCCGAGACAACTGACCTACCCCATGAAGGAACAGAGGAAAACTGTTTCCCAAGAACTTCTTAACCGATATTGCTTTGAATTGGATAATTTCATCAATATTGGCACTGGAGATGAATCCTGGATTCATCGTTATGACCCAGAAAACAAGAGGAAATCCATGGAATATCGCCATCCTGGTTCTCAGAGTGTCAAAAAATTCAAAACTACTACAGTAAAAGTCATGCTCATCATCTTTTGGGGTGCAAGTGATGTGCTGTACACGGAATTTCTGACTAAAGGCTTAACGGTGAATTCCGACAGGTACTGTGCAACATTGTGATCACTTAAGTAACGTATCTGCAGAATTAGACCGGAATGAAACGTTTTTCTTTTGCATCACGGCAATGCAAGACTACATTGCAGTGCACAAACACAGGGCGTCATGGGAAGACTTAAATTCTCAGTAATTCCTAAACCTCCTTGCAGCCCAGATTTGGCACCGTTAAACTTTTGGCTGTTTCCAAAATTGAAGGAGACGTTGAAAGGTCAACGTTTTTCTATGGATTCTGAAGTTCAGGCTGGGTGTGCAAATGGATACGCAGCCAACCAGAATCTTCCTTCTTAGACAGAATGAAGAAATGGATAGAACGATTGAACAAATGTGTTAGTGATGACCATGTTGAAAAATGAGTTTATAATATGTAAAAGTAATAAATTTCCTTCATTCTGATACCTATGTTATTATTTTACCTTGTCGGAAATTTATTTTATACAATTAAAGATCTTACTTATCAATCACTCTAGATTATTTATTATCTAATTATTTAGTATTCTTACGTTTTGCAATGTATTAATAAAGTTCAAATTCTCTTTTGCTTTTAATTTTGATCCAAACGGGATTTAATTCCTATATTAAACCTTTTCTACAAAAACATTTTCTTACATTTTAAATAAAAGAGTTTCCTTTTTGTATCAGAAACTTTTCTCAAAATGGAAATTTAAGCTACAAAAAGAATCGTATAACAGAATATGACATTAGAGAGAACATATTTCAATAAGAAAATTTCCGCAATTTACACAACGCTATTTTGAATTTAATGTACAGTAAGCAAATATACAATTAGAATATATATATATATATATATATTACATTAACATCGCAATAGAGCAACACCACAACAGACGAACGACGGCAAAGAGTTTGAATTAATATTTTAAAACTACATGAGAATTCCTAGAGATAGACTTCACAATTTTCAGGTGCGGTCAGGTAGGTAACACCTGCAATGATTACAAGCCAAAATTTCACACCATTCCACTTGAGAACTTCAAAAATCAATTCGGTTCAGCATACAGGACCTTCTGTTATCCCATACGATAGTCTTTTGCAGAATCTAACTTGTAACTTTACTCACACACACACCACATCTAATCGCGATTCCATCCCTCTTAGATTATTTTATAGATATATTACGTAGATTTGCAAATCTGTGGTACCCAAATGATATACAGTCATAGCATATTGGCCGAAAATTGCAAGTTTTAGGTTCAAATTTATTATAAATAAAGCATAATATATTTTATTATCATATTTAACTTATTTTATAACAAATGATAATAAATACAAATGAAACAAAAATTGAAGCCTATGAATTGACATGTTAATGCACTAGAACTGCATTTACAATTAATTAACGGTTCAAACATTATCCTATTATTCGCTCTTTTTAATCGCTTATAAGCAATAAAACTTTTCCGTTTACTTAAGGAAATAAAATAAAGAAATTATGATACATTTTAATGTCTTCTATCACAACAAGATCCGTCACAACAGCTTATAATGGATAAATGACATCATTAAAATATTGCACAACAGAACAACTCGGTCACCTTCTCTGATGATTAAAGTCGTTAGGTAAATCATCATCTACAGCCTTACCAACCTAGCCATATTTACGGCCCAATTCAGAAATGTTAATTACGATTTACGTCCTTTAACAATCATGGATTATTGTCAGGTTCATATAAAATCAAAGTAAACATTTCTAATCTTGGTACTTAATCATTTAATTGATGTGACAAGAAATGTAATTAAATACAGTAAAATGTAATGAAATAAATGGAGTTGATACACTTTTCAAATATTTGCTTTCACTAACCGTTCGGAAATGAGAATATTCATAAACCAATTAAAAGAGCTTGGCCTCTTTAATATTAGCCCCCTTCCTCAAACGGACGCGTAATTCTGAAGCGTGGTTTGAAAAGGAAAATTGAAGGGGGAAATGAGTTCTTATCACTAATATGTTCTGGAGTATTTCCGCCCGCGGAGCGACGAAAAGGGAATTCGCAAAAATAACTGCTAATTGCGATTTATCTTCATCGAAGCAGAAATTTAAACCATTAACATCACTAACAAAAACGACGAACTTTTCGGTCGAGCGTGCTTCATTCCTAGTCGGTTCGATTCGTAAATACAAACGGCGAATATAAACGGAGAATTTATGTTCTGAAACTTTGGCGAAAGTTTTCTCATTTGTGATTTTATCATGGGAGGTGCATTTATCACTTTTGCTTGTAAATTTGATCAGAAAACTTCATATCATTCGCGGATGCTCTTTGGAGCTTCTAGAAACCATTACAGCCTGATGTACTTTGAAGCAAAGAAAACTCCTATATCTTTTCTGTTGAGTCAATCTTTTGCATTAGCATAGTTCTAAGGCCAGATACTTGAGCCCATATTTAGAGGTTTTCTTTCTGTATTATTGAAATTTATGATACAAAAGACTGGAAAATATTCTTTATATTCTACTCTTTTTATTTAAGTTTCGTGTTCTATGATAAAGCTCTCTGATTACAAATCGCGGCTTAGAAGTAACAAATTTTAGTACAGAATATGTGTAAAATCAAAAACTATATTTTTACTTTAATTTAAAAGTTTGAGTATTATTTAATTAGTAATCGAGTTTTAAAAAATTTAATTACATAATGTCATTTTCTTTAAATTTAAAGATATTGACGTCTGATTTTTGAAGAGAGATATATAAATAATTTACATTTAAATTCAACGGGAATCAATTGCAAAAGAAGCTAGAAATATTTAAAAATTTGTAAACTTAAAAATGTATTACAAAAAAGATCTTTCAATGTTCGTAAAAACGAAAAGTCGAGTTTGATATTTTTTAATATAAGGATATGATATCCATCCTGTTTACTTTTAATCAGGTTAAACACAAGTAATTTATGAAACATTCATATTGAGATACTTCTGAAAAAATTGTAAGTATATTCGTATTTTTGTCAATATTAATACAGAATTTTAAAGCATAGTGCTTTAGAAACGATTAAAACTGTAGATATACACTATCGAATTTTATAATATAGCCACTCTTTAGGCTCACATAATTGCAGTTGTGGCAAATCACAAGTAAGAAGTGCAACTTTTTTTTAAACATATATAAAGATGATTGCAGGGTACATATTCATAAGCAAAAGCTCCCGTAATGGGTAGATCGAGCTGCTTCACAGACTTTTGAAAAAAACATATTTGATTTCGAACATGGGTAGGAATCATTCCTGAAAACATTGCTATTCGGAAATAATTAAATAGTACTCTAGTTTCTGCATATAATAAATGGAAAATTGAATAGGATCTGCCGTCTGGTATGCGTGCTAGTGATTAAGAATGATCATATCGAAAAGCTTCCATCAATACATTGACATCTCAAAGGAATTTGTAATGTACAAGAAAGATATCAAGGATAAATATGTAACACGCGGTATTGGTCTCCGAAGCTTACATCAGATTGTAGATCTCCTGTTGAAAAGCCTTCATTGTAAGAAACGTCGTGAGTTTGTATTGTAGCACAAATATTGGGCCATAAAACTATGAAAAAAAGGCAGTTTTTTTTGTTGTTTTTTAATGAGTCTCTTTTTCGATTGTATCATGCGGATGGGATCTGCAAGACAATAAAAAACTTTCTCCCACAATCCTTTTCCGGACACAACAGAATAGAGGATGTAGTGTAATGGTCTGAGACGTTTTATTGGCAAGTATTAGTTCCATTTATTTCCGTGTCTTCAAGGTACTCTCAATAGTCGTGCATACTTATCCAGCGTATCCCCAATCAAGTACATCCCTACATAGATACCATGTGACAGCTCACGCGTCCTTTCTCTAACATAACCTCTGTGTTCTTTGATGGCCAAGATTAATGGCAAACCTTTTCCAACCCAAATCCAAGAAGTGAAACGAAGGTATAGATGCAAATAATATACCCTTTTAAAAAAGGACAGAATTTTTAAAAAGGGAGGGCAATTTAAGAAGCCTGTTTGTAAAGGTAGGTGTATTTGACGGCCTACCCAAGAATCACGGAAATCTCGCCATTACTACAGATGCATACTATTGCCCCGGCTAACCAGATATCAAGGATTAAACCGGGTATTGGTTCCAAAGTAAGATTGTATTCCGATTCAAAAGCCTTATTGTGGGAAAATTGAGTTGTAGGAAAAATCTTGTTTTAAAAAACTATGGGCAGTGTTTTGGTCTTATTCTCATTTAATATTGGGTTCAAGACATATAAGTAATTTTAAATTAACAACTAATAAGAGGATATTAAAGGGGAATTTTTAAATATTTTCCCTTTATTTCCGTGAATCCCACAACTCTAACTTACGCTACTTATCCAACGTATCGCCGACAAACATCCCTACATAGATACCATGTATCCTACACACAAAAGTGATGGAATTTTCAACAGGACAATATTACATATTATGTGGCCAAATTGTCAATGAATAGATAGGGGAGCATGAAGATGACTTCCACTTACTACCATAGACACCTTATTCCTGTTGAAATCTGGATCGGCACATCAGATAGCCTGGATCTTTAATCGCGCATTCTTGAGTTTCGAGATGCTTTGCTGTTCTCGTGTTCATAAATTCCCAGGGAAACCTCTTGCGCATACACTGAGTCCATGTCCCGTTCATTAATTGATGTGTTAAGTGCAAAAGGAGGCTCATCCACTATTTCAAATTTAAGCAAGGGATCATAATATTATAATTCGAGTATATATAAATATATATATAGTGGCGCCCACAAGGGGAGTGTCCTAGGAGTCCGGACCCCCCCTCCCCATCCAAAGCCCTTGATTTTTTTCCCGATTGATTATAATTCTAAGTATATAATACGTAAAATTTAATTAAGTATTTGTTATTAATGATTCATTTTATTAATTAATGTTAACTATTTATTCAAAAATTAGTTTTTTACGGTTTTTTGTTCCCTAAAATTGACAAAATCAAAAGGAACATGATACAAAAATGGTGGACTTTCGACCCAGGACACCTCCCTTGAAAATTCCTGTGTGCGCTACTGTTATATATATACTAAATTGCCATAAATCTGATCAAGCAAAGCAATAAAAAGAAATATAACAAGACAGTATACAGTAGAATCTGTTTTTGTACGGTAGATAGAGACCGCATAAAAATAGCCACACAAAAAAAAATTTGAAAATTTCATAAATTTTACATGTAACAAACAAATTCGTTTAAATACTACAGACATTTTTTATGCGGTGAAGAGGGACAACATAAAAAAGTCGCAATTAGAAAATACGCTAATCATTTACGAAATTTATGAGAAAGTGAACAAAATAAATAATTAAATTACACATGGAAACATTTTTAAAACATTTAGTTTCGCATTGTATACATGGAGAAGTGTTCAAAATGCACACGCATAACTACTCATCGTAATCCAAAGCGCTCATCTTCTTGTAATGAATTAGCTCAAAATCGCTTTCGTCACTTGAAAAGATACAATTTCAATTGATTTATTTTTTGGCAACATAAAGTAAGAGATAAGTTTTGCGACGAAGGTTGTTTGGTCAATTGCTTGTAAATGTCACGATAACCAGATATGCGTGATGCAAGCACTTTTTGAAAATTTCATACTCCTTTCGGAATCGGTATCTATTTTAAGAAAATGCTTTTCCCAATTTTGTTGAAAAGATCTATCCCTGCATATATTTTATCCGCTCTCAAAGAATCCGGTTCTTCTCGTTCGGCTACATATTCTATCAAATTATTGATAATGCCACGGTCATTTAAAGTTTCGTCTTCAAGCAAGCGCTGGCTGTTGGCGAGTTGAGAGAAAACAATTGAACGTGCATTGTCGGGAGATTGTTTGTAACAAATGTGGAAGAGAGTGTCTTGAAGTGTATATATGTACATTGTAGTGGCGTAACGTACACCTCCACCACCCCTGGACTCTAGGGGGCCCAAGGCATGACTGACGCCAAGTACGTATTTACCTAATCTATAAAATATTAAAGACAAACCTGACTTTGCAGGGGGGAGGGCCTAACATTCTCCGTTACGCCACTGGTACATTGATTGAAAGCATTACAGTGAAAGCCTTTGAAATTCAATATACCGCATAAAAAAGATCGCATAAAAAGGGCAGCACAAAAACACAGGTCCTACTGTAAATTAAAAATAAGATAGCCACATTAGAGAGAGTATCATAGTAGAGACTCTAGCCTTAGAAACTAAGATTGTACGGTTAAACACATAGTTTTAAGGCCCCATCCAACCTTCCCTAATATCTCTATAATTGTCAAAACCACTGAACTGTAAGGAGAAATTATTATAAGAATAAGATTCTAGACATACTGAAGATTGTAAATAAAATACTAGAAAAATAGTATTAAAAATATTATAACTTTAAGTTAGTAACCAATGCCAAGTATCAGGTTACAAATTTTAATCTACATAACTTAGCCAGAAAATTAAATATCTAAATAAAATATAAAATCTTTAAGAATACAAAGTAACAGCAGAACAATAATGGAAACTTCGCTCTAAAACAGAATATATATATATATATATATATATATATATATATAGCTGGCTAGTTTTTAGTTAGCTTTACAATTTTTGTGTTTTTGAAATAAAATCATTCAATTTTTAAAATTCCTCAAAAAGAATATTAATAAAAATAACGCTGTCAGAGAAAATCGATGAATAGTTCCAATTTATGAGTAATTTGTTCGATGAGTAAAATAACTGCGTTTTTCACATTCTCGTATTTTTCTGAATTACTAAAGTTTTTCTTTTTTCTAATCTTTTAGCAATTTGACTTAATTTGGATCATTAAAACTTATTGGCTTTAAGCGAGTTTGCTTAAAGTTCAAGAATAAATAACATTATTTTGACATTTACCAATTAGAATACCTCTTTCTAAACTATTTCCCTTAAATTGGAATTTCTTTAAATTTGGATAAATTATTCCAATTGATATTTAAGTCAAAAGTTTAATGTAGTGTAAATATAAAATTACAAGCAGTTTGTTTTAGTGCTTTCGGTACTCATTAATGAAAGTGAATTTTTCTCTAGACAGAAAATATTAAAATTTTGTTGTATACCTGTGCTTATAATTGCTTACTTTTTTACATTTTTATAATGAAAACGCCAAAACTCTCTTAATGAAAGTCTTACGGATTTATAGAACATTTTTTTATCTTTTTTCGAAGTATAACCTCATGTTTCTGTAATAGTTAATTTGTTTGAATATATAAAATCCATTACTTATAGTTTTTCTGAAATGTAAAATTGAATTTACCATAAAATAATATTTTTAAAAAATGACTTGTCTAAATTTTGATGTCACAAAGAAAACTTGTTATTAATTAATATAACGTTGTTCTTTCACACAAATGCTCCTCAAACACTAAATAGCTAATCAAACTAAAATAGTATTTTGTTTGTAATTTTGAAAAAATTGCATTTGTGTGTAAAACTACATTAATTCCTCTTCCTAACGGTAAAAAAAGAACCATATTATAAATATGTAACTTTATAGCAAAATGTATGATAATTTATTTAATTATTCTAAGCAGGTGTTGATAATGTGTTTCAAAAAAGACACGTAAAATGGAAATTTTGCTGTAACTGCAAAAACGTAAGTTTGATTTCTACAAAACTTGCTCAAATTCACAGGAAATATTTAAAAGCAAGTAATAAAAAAAAATGTTTAAGTCAATTCCTACTTAGGCTAACAAGGAAAAATTTTATTCTAGTTACTTTTTATTAAATAGTTACAGTTAATAAAAATATGTATGTACATATGACAGAATCACAATATTAAGTGACAAAATAGAAAGCGATTTTCCTTGTAATTTTCCATTTTCTTTTCTATATACGATGTTGGACTATTTTTTTTGTGTGTTTGTGTTTTTTTACTATTTATATTCATTAATTAAATTTAATTATTCTAATAAAAAAGTAGAGTAAAAAGAAATCACATCCTCAGAATTTAGTCCATCCTAGGTGGGATTCAAACCCACGACCTTTGTGTTAGAAGTTCAACGCGCTATCCACTACGCTACAGGGATACAACGAGCAATTTTCCTTTCTATATATACTGTTGGACCATTATTTTTGTTTCTTACTATTTATTCATGTTTTTATTAAATTAATGAATTAATATTTGAAAAAACTGTATTAACATCAAGTGTCCTCTACTACAAGCTTAAAAAAATGTATTTGAACTTGAATGGATGAATAAAAAGTATGTTAATAACGATTGAAAATTTGAACAAGATATGTATATATATTGGGAGAGAGTGAACTATAATAATAGAGGGATTGAAGAAATGAACGTGTTCACAACTACTAATGACATCACAATTTTGGAATAAGCTACAATTTTTATGGTGAAATATAAACTTCAGAAAATATAGCCTCCAATATTTTATTTTAATTAACATGGCACTGTAGCTGAAGTACGACAATTAAAGACAGATTCCGTAATTTCAAGATCCTAGTAATGTGATTTAATTTTTAATTGCAATACAGCACTTTGAAGGTGGACAAAGACTACTGGAGACAAACCTCGGTCAAGTGTGACGATGATAACACCTGAACTGGAGCCCCACTCTCTAAACTTCTACACCACACCCATGCAAGGACTTTGAACCTTAACAAATTTAATAAGTACCAGCCCCTCTAGAGTGAGTGAGTGAATATTAACGTCGCATTGTTCAGCTACACGAGGGCTTTTGGCGACGGATCACGTAATTGTAAACCATGGTCCAGTGACGTGGACGACACCTGAGCTGGCACCCCCCTCCTAACTACCACACTACACTAACGGAAGGATGTTTCAACTCTCGACAGATTTATCGTGCACCGCTGCCCTACACGGCGGGTCTTTAGTGGTACTGGGCTAGAACTCATGACATGTCAGCCATGATCTGATACCTTGACCACTGGGCTACCGCAGCCCTCCAACCCCTCTAGAAGGCAGATCTTCAGTGACACAAGGATTCGACAACGCTTCCCACGATATCTTGGCCATGACCACGCTGCTACCGACGCCAGTCGAGCCACTGATTAAGATGGCACTTGAATTAGCATATCACTGACCCCCATGCTTTTACAGGACTTCTACTACTTTCTACTACTTTATTTTAACCTTATTTTATTTCTGCGGATTGGTGTTTTACTATTGCAGACCTAGTACATTCCCGGAAGCTGGAATCTCTTTTTAGTGCGCACCATATATGTTGCATACCAATCGCCGCAAGTAAATTTGACGCCCAGTTTCCTCCGCAGCGGGAGGCACCTGAGCTCTGACGATGCGAAACAATACTTAGAAATTTAATTTTTCTGACAGCACCCTAGCCAAACAGGCCCTCATGGGATCTTTTACATGCCACAAAATCATACTACATGGACACACACACACACTGACGATTTTCTGCATCAGGAAAATCCACTGACTAGGTCCGGGGTCGAACCCGCAAACTTAGGCGTATAAGACCAGTGACAAAACAACTACGTTACCCAGCAGCTCCCTTATTTAATCATTCGACTACTGTATTTTAGCCAACAGCTTAATATGTATCTTATTCAAGTTCTTATACAACAAGTATTATAAAAAAATTTAAGTCAATTTCTACTTAGGTCAACAAAGAAAAATTTTGCTTTAGTTACTTTTTATTAAATAATTGAAATTAATATAAATATGTGCATATGAAGAATCACAATATTAAGTGGCAAAATAGAAAGCGATTTTCCTTGCAATTTTCCATTCTACATAAGGTGTTGGATTATTTTTTTTTTGTTTATTGATATTTATTCATTAATTAAATTTAATTATTCTAGTAAAATAGAGAGTATAGTAAAAAAGAAAGAGCACACTCTTAGAAATTAGGCCATCTCATGTGGGATTCTAACCCACGACCATCAGATTAGAAGTCCAACGCGCTATCCACTGCGCTACAGGAACACAACCAATCATTTTCCTTTCTACATATGCTGTTGGGCTAATATTTTTTTTGTTACTATATATATTTTTATTCATTTTTTAATTTAATTAATGAATTAATATTTGAAAAAATATTAACATCAAAAGCCATCCACTACAAGTTTTAAAAAATGTATTTGAACATGAAAGATTGAATAAAAAGTATTTTATTAACGATTGAAAATTTAAACACGATATATATATATATATATATATATATATATATATATATATATATATATATATATATATATAGGGAGAGAGTTAACTAATATATTAGGAATTGAAAAAGAGCTAAAAAAACCTTAAGCGAATCCACTTCCTGTGAAGTATCCTAATTAATATAACTCTTTTAAGTGACTGTGTTTTCCTTTATAGTAAAATGCCTAAAAATATATTTATTTATAATTGCTTCTGAGATAGACTCATGAGATATCCCAGGAGTTAAGATCGTGTGTTCCATGGCCAGTGATCAGGGTTGTAATATCTTGGAAAAGCCGGTATTATTCTATTGACATATAGGTTAAAACATAAACTTAGAGGTAGATACAAGGATCTAAATGGACCTCAAATGAGAATTTCTTATTCTATTATACTCTTGATAATTACTAGCACAAAATTCACGACCGAGGCCTATGGAATTGTTTCAACCGTATTATCAGTGTGTTGCCTCGATACTCATAAAGTCCTAAGACGCAATTTATGGGGATTAATTAATAGATTAACACATCGCATTTCGAAGCTACACAATAGCTATTAGTGACTGACTTCATAATTTTAATTACTGCCAGGTGAGGAAGGTGACACCTTGTTGTCTCCTCACTTTCCAGACTTCCACTTCACACCATCTTGAGAGCTTTAAACGTCGATTTATTTAGTATGCCTCGTTCCTTTTACGGTGGTCGCGGTAGTCTAGTGGTCAAGGGGATGGACTCGTGGATGGCATATCATGAGTTCAATCCTAGTGCCACTGGATTCGCCATGCAGAGGGGCCGATGCATGTTAAATATGTCGAGTCTCAAACGTCCCCACATTGGTGTGGTGTAGAAGTTAGGAGAGGGGTTGCCAGCTCGGGTGTCGTCCTCGATATTTAACCGTGATTCAAAATGACGACGCCCGTCTCCAAAAAGCCCTCAAGTAACTGAATAGTGCGACGTTAATATTCACTCACTCATTCACCTCTTTACACGGTATGTCTTCTTTTTCTATTGACACGACAGCCATGGTAAGGCCAAGGCCTTCCCAAGAACCCTCTTCCATTCCGACCTCCACACGGCGACAATTCTCCAACTAGTTACATTTAAAATCTTCCTCCACACAATCAGCCCATCTCAGTTTGAGCCTACCCCTAGTTCTTGTTCCAATTGGTTTGTAATTGAGAATTCTGAACGTCAGGGATGAGTGGTCCATACAGCAAATGTGGCCCACGAATCTCAAACGACCCATCTTAAGGTATTTAATGTGGCATCCTTTTCTTTAAATAGCTTTTGTATAATTCAAAATTATGTCGTTGTCTCCACAATCCATTCTCATTCACAGCACCAAAGATATATCTAAGAACTTTACGTTCAAAGATGGCCAGCTGTTCAGTCTGTGACTTAATCAAGGTCCAAGTTCACGATGCATAGGTAACTACGGGTTTGATGATTGTTTTACACAGTATATAATTCTTGTCCGCCTTTTAATTAATTTTGAGCTTAAGAAAAAGATTTGAGACCATGAAGACAGCAATTAGCAGCAATAATACGTCTTTTAATTTCAGCACCAATGTCATTTAGAATATTAATGTTTGAGCCCAAATATGTGTGTGCAAAAATATCAACCACTTCAAATTTGTAATTTACATGGCAAGTCTTAAATAACTACAATGGATTTATGTGAGTTGTTTGCACAATGAATTCAGCTTAACATAAAACTCCTCCGGTGAAGTAGTTCGTAAAAGAAAATGTCAACCAAGGTGCATTATCATACTTGATTGGAATTCTTGATCACAAGGTCTATTGTAAATAAATTATTGTTCAGTTAATTAAAAAACCTTTAAAAAAAGGTCATGGGCTTTTTTTGTCAGTATTCTTAACTAACTCTACTTAGAAGGGATTCATTATCTTTTTCATCATCTAAGATGATTAATTATTTACTAAATCTGTTATCTTGGTCTGTACCTTCAAATGCAGTAGCCATGGTAGCTTAGTGGTCATGGTCACAAGCTCGTGGCTAGCGAGTCATGAGTTCAAGCCCTAGCATCACTAGACCCGTCATATACTGGGGCTGATCTGTAGGTCAATTCTGTCGTGTCTTCAAGTCCTTACGTTGGAATGGTGTGGAAGTTTGGAGTACGGGGTTCCTGCTCAAACGTCGTCATCGTTGGTTCCAAATTACGTGGTCCGTCACCAACAGCCCTCGTATTGATTTAAAGGATGACGTTAATAAACACTCACTCACCCTTTTAAGTGTCGTGGATAATATCTAACATCACTTATCTTCATTCTTCTATATATCACTATTTCCCTTTTCTATTCACTTATTCTTCAATACTACACGATTACTAGATTTTGAGAGACTCTCTGTTATTTAATGAGAAGAGGTCCCATCAGAGACGTCTTAAGACTTCTTGCGGCCTTGGACCCCTTCGCAAAAGTAGGCGCTGGGCCCCTACACAAATGTAATCCCCCATGACCCTTAAAAGTAGACATAATATAGCATGCGTTATAAAAACTTGTACAAACAATAACCCGAAACAAATAAATGTACATGACTTACAATCGCGCGCACACACCAGCTGGACCGACTGCTGCCTTTTGACAATGAATAATGATAGTGTACGGTTATAGTCTCAAGCCTATACGTGGATGATGGTCATCATATGTAGCTAGTGGACATGTCGTCCAAAATTCCCAGGTTTTCGAAGAATACAATCAGAAATAACGTTTGACCGTTGAAATTATTCGAACCGTGATCTTATTAAGGCTGAGTCGAGAACGAGACGATGCCCCCAATGAGACCGAGACCCTGTTCCCGGGTCCAGTTGGCCCATGCCCTAAGACGTGCCTGGGTCCCATTATGTTACTCATTCGACTTCGGCAAAAAAGTATTTCAGTTCACCACCTTTCTGAAAAAACACAGGCTTTTACTCACCCATTCAGATGCTTTATTATTAGTTTTCCCTAACGTCACTGTAGAGGTAGATGAAGATAATGATTACAATCTTGTAATTTTTTGAACCATGATCAAGTAACGAGGACAATACCCGAGTCGTCAACCCCTTCTCCTAAATTCCATACCATGCCGACACGAAGACTTTGATCCCTGACAGCTTTAATGTTCATTTCTACTTCACACCGGATTTTTAGAAGATTTTGAACGTGATCAAATGACTTGACTAAAAATCACTGGCCACGAGCAGGAACGTCTTAAGGTATGGGCCAACTGGGCCCGGAGCCAGAGCCTCGGCCACAATGGGGCCTCACCTCGTTCACTACTCAACCTTAATAAGATCACGATTCGAATAATTTCAACGGTCAAATGTTATTTCCAGTTGTACTCTCCGAAAAACAAGGAATTTTGTATGATATATCAACTGGCTACATGTGATGACCGTTGTCCATCACATATAGCCTTAGCCATGTCATTAGGCCTATCACCATACACCATCATTACTCATTCACTCCATAGGCGTCAGTCGATCCAGCCGGTTTGTACCACTTAAGTCATGCACATTTATTTGTTTCGGGGTTTTGTTTACGCTAATTTTTGACAACGTATGCTATGTACTGTCTGCTTTTAAGAGTCATAAGTGGGCTACATTTGTGTAGGGGCCCAGGGCCTACTTTTGCGTACGGGGCCCAGGGCCTCAAGAAGTCAAGACATCTCTGGCCACGAGCTCTGTGTTATAACCACTAGGCAATCGCAATCGCTCAAAACTAAGAGGCAGAAAAACTACTCTATTACTTGTATTGAATGATTGATTTTCAAAAACTGTCAAAAGAAAAAATAAACTTAAAAAATAATAGCAAACAAAACCAGAAAATATATAAATATCAAATTTGACTGAGCTTAAAATTAGTAGATTTAATTGAGTCTCAAAACTGACGTTATATAATAATGAAAATGAGAGAAAATGAAAAAAAATTTCGTATCAGCTGTTATTCTCATTACCTAACAATGACCCGAAACACCATCGTTACTAACTCCTTGTATAAATATAGTACGACATAAATTAAATAAAATCGATAAGAAACTAAATAATTCGGAGGGATATAACAGATCAAAAATAAATGGCAACATCACAATGATTGCAGCTCTTTGTTGAATAGTATTCCTTATTATTACAGACTCTAGTCTACAATAAATAGGGGCTACGACATAAATTTTATATAAATTATTAAATCAAAGCCGCAACATTTTTCTTTTCTGCATGGCCAATAAAGTCTGCTGAATTTATCGGCAGTACTTACCTAACAGCTATTATTTCTGTCTTCGCAGCGCCATCTAATGGCTCACTCATAAACTATGAACGGCAGAAAGTAAAAGGGGAATAACGTATGCAGCATAGAGATAGTTTTACAATTTTTATCTCACTTTTTGAAAGTCGGATAAAGATAATATTTTAAAAACCATCTCTTTAATTTCTTTTCATTTATCTTTTTCCTTTCGTTGTGGTTAACAGTTGAAATGTGTTAAATAATTAAAATCCTCGATTAGATGCAAGATTCTCATTCTAATTTTATTTATTAATATATTTATTTACCTGGCACAATTTTTTTATTATTCGTTTATTAACACCAACACTTTGTGTTATGGGTGTGTGATACTCAAATAAGTCACTAATATCAGTAATTACAGTGGAAAATATGTTTAATAAAATTAATTTTCAGAATTTCAGATTCAAGCTGAACTCTGTTTTTTAAAGATATTAAAGATAATAGACACACACACAAGAATTTACGGAAAAAGATAGAGTCCAGAGCTCTTAGAATTTATCGTTCTATGAGAATTGCTATTCCGCTTTTTCCATTTATTTAAGTTGATCATTAAACAACTTAAAATAATAAAAAGAAATTAATCCACTTTTTTCCTTCAATGAAATTCCTGATGTATAATTCGTTAACTGTTTAAATTTCTTTTGCATATTCGAAATAAAAACTACTTTTAACTAAATAGATTATCCAAGGACAGATTTTCAGCTTATTATATAAAGTTAAATTCATTATATAAACTAAGAATTGCAATTTCAATGTATGGTGTATTAAAATAGCTAAATATCAAAATATTAAAATTTCTCTACAAAAGACTTTTTTAAATTTACATAATGAACAAGATATATACTGACTTGATTTGCAGTCTGTTTTGAAACCTAGTTATATTAGTTCTAGATCAAATGAGAGAAAAATAACTAAGTACAATTTCTTTTTGAAATCCTTAATTTTTTCGCACATTTATATAACAAAATTTAAAATATAATTTCCTTATAGAATACACACAAATATCATTTGATATTTTTTAACGAGAAATCAATTAAAAAATACTAACTGAATTATTTGAGATATGTTTAAGTAAAGATAATTTTTAACCCTTGATATATTTCAACAAAATTTAATTTTAAAAGTAAATTCAGAACTGAATTTCTTAAATAAAAATTTTTTCCAATTTATTAGTTTTAGTAAACGCTTCCTCGGAAGCCTATATATATAATTTCCCAATTTTCTCAATAAATTAATGTTTTATTGAAAAATTCCTTTTATTTTTATTGGATACAAAGATCCTTTAACCAAAAAATACGACTTATAATTTTGAAATACCACCAAACGACAAAATCGACATCTGTACTGGCACCGCAATTTCCTCATCAAAAATTGGACATCGGGTCCGAAAGATTTAACGTGGTCGTAATACCCGAGTGGTCATGGTAGCGTTGTCTCGGGGACGTCTTAAGACTTCTTGAGGCCCTGGGCCCATACACAAGGGTAGGCCCCACCTATGACCCTTAAAAGTAGACAGTACATAGCATATGTTGTCAAATACTCGTACAAACAATAACCCGAAACAAATTACATGTACATACGACCGACTCCATTTAACCGAATGAGTAATGATGGTGTATGGTGTTAGACCTATACATGGACAATGGTCATCACATGTAGCCGATTGACATATCATCCGAAATTCTCAGTTTTTTGGAGAATACAACCGGAAAAAACATTTGACCGTTGAAATTATTCGAATCACGATTTTATTAAGGCTGAGCTGAGAACGAGACAAGGGCCCTGGGCCCAGGCCCAGTTGGCCTATGCCCTTAGACGTCCCTGCGTTGTCTGTAGAGTCAGAGGCTCAAGTCTTGATACTACTAATGATCCACCGCTCAGGACTGATGGATGCTAAATCCATCAAAGCTCGAAGTCCTCGAGTTGGTATGGTGTGGATGTTTGGAGAGATCGGTGCCAGCTCAAAAGTCGTTTTCGTCATTTGATCACTGCTCAAAATTATGAAGGCCGTCGTCATTATTCCTGATATTCTTTGTAAGAAAGACTTTAATAAACAATTACTCAATCGAAAGACTTGGTGTTCCTTTTACAAGACACGTCTTAATTAAAATCGGTGATAATAGCCTTTGTTGCTCCATAACCCAAAAAATCTATGAACTGCAACTGCTCGATAAAATCAGGACTCGAACACTCGACTCAAATAAAACAATACTAATCATGATCTCGCGAGATTGATCAATATAATATATTAAGAAGAAAAAAGTTTCCATGAATAATTTCTCTTTTCAGGAATATACTGTTTAAACTACTTCGTATTTCGGTGTCTATTCTTTTCTGTCACATTGGTTTTTTTAAATTACAATTAACTGTAACCAGTAAAAAATGAAGCATTTAGAAGAATACATCATTTCTCGTACTGATAGTTTTTTTTAAGAAAATGTGAAAAAATAAAAATAAAATTACAAAGAACTGCATTCCTTTTGATTTCTGGCTAATCTTCTGATTAGATGAAAGACGAAGAAGTGCAGAGGTTAAAATCGTGAGCTTCATGTCCTGCTATATTCATGTTGAGTCATAGGTTCCAGTTTTAATTCTACATAGGATACATTATGAGGAATAAAAGAGGTATCTGTGTGTTAGGTTGAGCTGCACCTGAAAGTCCTCATGATGTTCAGTGTGGTTTGGAATATAGCAGAGTGCAAGCGCAGTGCGATGCGCATCGTGACTTTTTTGCGACAAACAGATTAACTTTTTTTTTTTTTGTTAACGTCATACTTTAAAGCAGTGATTCCCAAAATGGTCCCCCAATGAACCCCCAGGGACTTCGATATTATTCAAGGGGTTCGTGGAAAATTAAAATTGATTTAGCGGTCCTTGAACAACATCAGGAGGTCCACGCAAGGTTTAGTATGAAATAATAAAATTGTGTGTGATCCATTTTTATTATTATTATGGAAATTTAAAGAAATAACAATAAATAAAACAGCAAGGATATCGCAAGTTCTGGTTGCAAAAACAGATCCCATTTTTATATCCTGCATTATAGGTTATTGTACAGAAGTTGTTGACTGCTTTCCCGTCATCCTGTTTGGTAGAACGTGGATCCAATACCGTTGTAAACCTCATCAGAAAAAAAAGAAACCGACTAGTAATTAGTGCCTGTGGGGATTTACGCTTGTGATTCACACAAACATTGAGCAGGACATAAATACACTCATAACATCTCCTAAAGTTTATTCAAAAGTCTCAAATTGTTTTTATTTTATTTTAAACAAAAGTTATATTATTTCAATAAGTACTTCTTCAACACATAATGTTTGTTTTTTTAATTTGTAATTTTTATACGCGTTTATATTGCTTTTTCGCTTGGGGGTCCATGGGTTAAAAAGGTTTAGGAAAAAATGCTCTCTAAATTAACGTGAGGGTCACTGGCAACGGATTTCGAAATTTTAAATCTCGTTCAAGTGACGAGAGTTGGGCCCCTACTTTCCAAACGTCCACACCACGCCAACGTAAGTACTTTAAACCGCGATAGATTTAATGTGCATCAGCCTTTCTGCACCGCGGATCTTCAGAGACATCAGGATTCGAACTCACAACTTTTCGGCTACGAGTTTGTGACCATGATTAATCGGCTTTAGCGGCACGCAGATGCAGGCAGTCGGAAATATTCAATAAACAAAAGAAATAACTTTTTGGTTTCCTAACCGTTATGTTTGTGCAACTTTTTTCTGCTTGATAATCATAAGTTATTGTAATATTTTGTTTCCTATAGTAATTTTTCTGAAAATCCTTATTAATTATTTTTTAAATTAGACTCCTTTTAATGCAACGGTTAAGTTTTTTTTGGGGGCTTGACATTTGTTCGTTTTTCTTACGGTATTTTTCTGTAAAGCTAAATGATGTTCAGCCATTAGAAAATATTTTTTAGCATGGACTAATAATAATTTAAATTTCAAAAATAGATGTTATTGAAAATTAACATATTAATAAATTTTCATTTAATAAAAATAAGACTGTTTCATAAGTATAGTGAGCTGATACATTAAGAAGACACAGTACGATTCAATTGACAAAAATCGGTCAAAAAATCAAATCTAATTTTTCTAGCCTAAATCATTCTTTATATACTTTTCTATAACCTCACAAAATTTGAAAACTCTAAACTTAAAAAAACGCAGAATTATGATAGCTTTTACATTCATTTTTATTCACATCCCTATGGCAAATCAAAACTTTAAACTTACTTATCTCAGAAACGTAAAATAACTAGTTTGTCTTCATTTAAAATGCTAAGGCTTTTTTTCTATTGTGCCTAATGCTTTGAAAATTTTTTTTACTTATTGTTAATAGTACATGTAACAAAAGTTGGTATGCATTTTTGAATCAAAGCAGTACTCTTTTTTAAAAAAATAATTAAAGTTAGAATTTGCAAATTTTTTAAGGAATTTTCAATAAGAATTCATAAAAAGAAGTATTGTACAAATACTAAACGTGTCATCGTAAAACCCATACCAACTTTTGTTATACATAGTTGGACATACTTGCAAATCAAATTTCATGCTTGTACGTAAATTTTTGTAGGAGTAGCATTTTAAAATCGCTTCACGAATTTTAAGTTTTTTTCTTAAAAAATTAAATGGCCAACTTTTAATGAAATTTTGAGCACAAAATCGGTTTTACATAATATACACACATAGGAGGCAACCAAAAAAATTTTGAAAATCCTTAAATTAAAAATTTTTGCTTAAATCATACCATGTCCCTTAAATTAGCACAGAATAGAAAAAAACGTAAATCACAGTTACTTTCGAAAGAAAGAAGAGTCAGAAGCAAAATACCAAACAATTTGTCTAACATCAAAGCGGTAACTTAAGTTCAACAAATAACGTAACGCATTTTAAGACCTTACCATCATCTAAACACCAAACGACCTCTTAAAAAATTTCTTTATACTAAACAAATATTGTGTCATTGTTACCATTAAAGAACAGAGCCAATAATGGTCTAGGTATTAAATAGAGAACAAACACAAAACAAATTTACCTATTCTTAATTAGAAAAAGGAACATTTGAAAGAAATTAAATCCAAACATATTAAAGGATTTACAATGCTCAACAGAAAACGAAAAAGGAAAAAAGTTTGTTTGATTAATAAACGAAAATGCATTCACTGACGAGAAATATAAAAGTTAATTAATGTTTATTGGGGATTTTTGCAAAACATAGCGTTAAAACTTATTTGAATTCTTTTTTTTTTTTTTGATGATTCGACTTTTATCAGCGAAGAATATGAATTGTATTTAAAAAAAATTATTTTTAAAAAGTGATGAAAATCCTTAACATAATAAGCAAAAAATATATTTGCTGTTTTAAAAAAAAAAGGCTAAAAATATATATATTTCTACAAGATGATATATATATAGTAGAACCTCTATATTGCGAATTTTTCCATATATAGCAAACTTTTCCTGGAACCTTAAAAAAACACTTCACTATTTTCTTCATAAAATAACCTCTCTATAGCGAAGTGCATTTTCTATATAACTGTGATTTTTCTTTTGTGATTCAATTTTTGTTCTCCCTTTTTTTAAAGTATTTCTGAAAAAATTTCAAGTTTTATTCTCTCTTTCATATATTTTATGATGGTCGTAAATCTTGAACTGGTTTTATTAGATCCTAACTCGCCGAGAGCAATGGAGTTCTGAATGTTTCATCCAAGAAGTGCAACCTTTAACCCCCCAATGCCCAGTTCACTAGAAACATCTTCGATATCCTCCTTCACCTTCAATTTAGTTGTCCCGTGTTCTAATTATAAAATAATGTATGTTTAATATTACTTGTATGCCTTAAATTATTAAATGAACTAAAAATTCATTAATTTTAGTATAAAATTATTTTCTTAACATTGAAAATACAATGAATTCTTTGACATTCTTTTTCTTGTTTTCCTTGCAGTTTTTCTTTCTTTTTTGGTGGGTAAGATATATAAAATAAACATATATTAAAATTTAAAAAAAGATGTGAATAATTACTTTTTTTAATATATAGTTTTTATGTGAATTTAAAATTTTTGTTTTATGTGGTTTATAAAGTATATTAAAAGATGAACCTCTATATAACGAACTTTTTTCCGGGATTTAGCGACTTCGTTATGTAAAGAGGTGTGTGTGTGTGTGTGTGTAATAATTCTTAGCAATTTAATCTTTAACATGTTTTTAATTTTTTATAGTCCTGGCTTTTAGAACTAGTTCGTAAATAATAACTTACTACTTGCCTAACGGGAGTATGTCGAACTATATCTATCCACAAATAAAAAACATCTATCCATCCATGGAGATCATGTGATTTGTACTTCCGTTTGCCGTTTCGTAAGCAAACCGAGATTTCTGGAAAATTCGCCCTTTTTCTCTTTGTCTTCATCATGTCTTAATCAGTTGCAGCTAGTGTATGTGTTTTGTCTCTCTTTTCTGCTTCCTGTATG
Organism: Trichonephila inaurata madagascariensis; assembly: GCA_019973955.1. Classification (NCBI taxonomy): domain Eukaryota; kingdom Metazoa; phylum Arthropoda; class Arachnida; order Araneae; family Nephilidae; genus Trichonephila; species Trichonephila inaurata. Next base: position 124,897 of record BMAV01019091.1, read on the forward strand.
GTCGGAGCACTGTATTTTAAATGTATAATAAATTAGAGATGTGTACCATTTCAAAGGACTCCTCGTCAATGTCATCAAATGAAACATCAACCATTTAAAATAATCATCATCGTTAAAGAATTCCTTGCACTCGTCAAATTATTATATTCAAGTTATTACATTTATAGTTAGGTTGATTCTCTACCCCTAGACCAACAAACTTGTAGGGTGTGTAGGGGGTACAGTGTCGACTCGAAATCACAAGGAATGCAGGGTCATAAATGCCGTAGTTATACGAGCTATGGTGCAAAGAGGAAGAGAAAAAGAGCAGAAACAGCAACACATTAACGGGATAAAAAACATTTAATTTAAAAGGTTGTACTGCAATAGGGGTTTAAAATTACGACCAGAAGTCGTCTGAAAGGTCTAACAGTAGTGCTGTATTAAGGGGAGTTGGAAACCTTTCTCTATATATATACTGACAATGTTAAATTGGCTGTTTTCGATATACCTTTTCTCAAAATCTGTTATATGTACATGCTTGAAATTTTTCATGCACAATTAAAGTACACCTTTCTCATTATACTAAAATGGGCTTTTAGCTAATTTTGAATTTTTTAATAATTTATGAGAAATATTTTATCAAACATTGCGAAATTTGGCCCCTTTTTCACATAAAAAATTTGTAAAAAACAAAATTTAGAGTATTTCAAAAAAAGCTCATTTCAGTATATATTAGACATCATTATAAATATATCAGAAAAAATTTACATACCTGTGAAAAGTAGTTTTTCAGAAAAGGTACATCGCACATCAAAATTTACAGTTTGAGATCAATTTATTTTAATGTATACAGTGAGACTTCTAATCGGCTAGGAAATAAAAAAATAAAGGGCTCAATTAACATAAAAGATGCATATTTTGGCTTGTGTATCAGACGTTACACTTTTAAGCAAAAACGAAGTACTTTGTTTACATTTTTCGCCATTCAAAATTCATTATTTAAAAATGGGTTTTAAGGGCTTCTAATTACCCTAGAGGTTAAAGTAAGGTATTTTTAGAAAGGTTAAAATCTATACAATTTAAAAATGTAAAAATCTCGAATTGTCAAAAAATAAGATTTTTTCTCTTTCCAACAGTCCTTAAATTCCTTACATTCTAGAGTGAGTGAGTGAATATTAACGTCGCACTATTCAGCTACATGAGGGCTTTTGGCGACGGACCACGTAATTTTGAGCCACTGTCAAGTGACGTGGACGACACCTGAGCTGGCACCCCTCTCCTGACTACCACACCACACCAACGGGAGGACGTTTGAGCTCTCGACAAATTTAACATGCATCGCTCCCCTACACGGCGGGTCTTTAGTGGTACTGGACTCGAACTCGTGACAAGGCCAGCAACAATCCGATACCTTGACCACTCAGCTACCGTGGCCTCTTACATTCTAGAAGATTCCTGGTATGTCACGTATCCTCCCAGCAGCTACAAATATTCGAGTGATGAGGTCTTCAACTGAAGGGAAAGGCGTCTCGTTCATCCAATTTTCATGTGACCCCAGAAGAAGAAGTCCATGCTTGATAGGCCCAGTGATCTGGCAGGCCAATGAACCGGGCCACCACGATCTTTCGAACCGGGCCACCGCTGTCCAAAGGCTACATTGAGGTGTTTTTCATGGACGGAAATTCTGTAATATGGAGGAGCCCCCGTGATGCTGGTACGGCGGCGCAGCGACGGAGAAACATGTGCTGCGTTAAGAAGTTCATAAGCAGGATTTGCTGCAAGAAGATCAGATATACCCTACCGTCCAAAGGACAGTGCAGAAAGTACTGTCCAATGAGATAGTCTCCAAGAATGCCGGCCCAAACACTGACCGAGAAATGTTGTTGAGCTGCACAGAGTTGCATACGATGAGGGCTCTCCAGAGGTAACACATGGGCATTATGCTAATAAATGTGTTGCTGTTTCTGTCCTTTGCTTCTTTGCCTCATAGCCTACAACCACGGCATTTGCGCCCCTGCATTCCTGTGTGATTCTGAGTCGTCTGTGTATCCCTACACACTCAGCAAGTTTGTCGGTCAGGTAGCGAAAAATCACCTTGTTTATGTATATATATATATATATATATTATACATAAGCAGGCACACATACAAGCATACATTTAAAACGTTTCTTTTTAATTTGCCTCACACAACATAAATAGAAATATTAATTAAAACCTATTTTGGTTGGCGAGATTTCTTATACATTCTTCAAAAATAGTATGACAACATTAGAAAGGCAATTTGAGTAATTATTTCGCATTTTATATCTCCTGTCATATTTTTACAGCCCCGTTAAATATTATTAAATATTCACACATATAAACATTATATTTTTGCAAGTGACATAAATTAAATTGCAATTTCTTATGCAAAGAGAAAACTGAAAAAACTTTCCATAATTATATTTGAGGATATTTTTGAAAATTTTATGTATTTACGAGTATCTATATTAACTTGTATTTTATTTTGTTTCTTTCACACACATTATTTTACTCTTAATGTCTCTTCTCTCAAAGTTTAAATTTAAAAATCTACCTTAAGAAAATACTTCAATTTTAACTAAATAATATACACCTAGGTAGCTGTTTATTTTCTTCTGGGTTTTTTTTTTTATGTGTAAATAGAATTTAACTGTAATCTAATGGACACTGAGTTCCCAGAGTCATCCGCGAAGGTAGGAAAGTTTCACATTAAAAAATCTCGACAGAATTAACTCATTCTAATTCATTATATTATTGTATTTTATTAATACAGAAGAATATCTCATTCAACATAGTTGTAAAAATCATGTTTATAAATATATATATGCAGTCAGTGGCGCACACAAGGGAGGTCCGTGACCGACCCCCAAAAGCCTTTGATTTTTCCGATTGATTATAATTCTAAGTATATAGTACGTAAAATTTAAAAAATGAGCCGTGATAGATTAATTTTATTAATTAATGCTAATTATTTATTCATAAGTAGTTTTTACTGTGTTTTGTTCCCGAAAATCGACAAAACTCAAAAAGGAGCATGATACAAGATTGATGAACTTTCGACCGGCCCAACCCGACTTGAAAAATTCCTGTGTGCGCTACTGTATCAGTAGATTACATACAGCTGAGGTTTCGCGCGCGTCTATGTCACCTCACAGAAGTTTAAAATTTCTAGGTATGTTGCCAATAGTTCACGCTTAGCTTCACACACACAAAGTGCGATATTAATAAACAACATATCAATCAATTTTAATTTGCATGTATTTTTTACCTAAGTGCTTACGCAGACTTAATTAGGATTAATAATGGCATTTAAAAGGAGTGAATATTAATAATTTTGTGAGCAATATCAACTTTTTCTTTCAAAAATCTTGGGGTGTTTTTTTTAATATATATATATATATATATTAGTATTTCTTTAAGTGAATTTTTGTAATTATTTATGTGCTTAGATGGAAACATGTACATAAATATATGGCAAGGTTTTTATATAGGCTCATATACACCAAAGCAGTAAGAAGTGAGAGGTGAAGATGTAGCCAATTCGAAACCTTTGTACCCTCACCCACAGCTCTAAATAGCTGTAGCCTTGATATGAATGAGCTTTAAAGGAAAAAGTTAAACAAGAAAAGTTAAAAGAATTCATTTCTACCAGAACGATTCTCTCCTCGTAATTAGTCTTGAAAAAAACACAAAAAATATTGTCTTAAATTCAAGAAGATAAGTATTTATTTACTTTAACACTTGTTTTCTTTATTTTTAGTAAAGGTTTTGGATTATATATGTGCAGAGTGTCCCTGCATAATGAGCCAAAACTCTGCACAGCCAGATTCCTCGTTGGGAGCGCAAAAAAATGCCCAAAGAACTGTACTTATATGATCCTATAGTACACGAGAAAAATGATGATACATGAGACTTTATGATGGGGCTCTGGCGCATTTCTGTGCTCCTGTACTTGATTGACTGGATATGGTATAGTCTGACTGCTAGATTAGACAGGAGGGTTAATTTTTATGGCCTCCACCATCGCCAGATCTCACACCATTGCATTTTTATCCTATGATGCCATCTCAAGGAATCGGTGATCCAAATGCAGCGACTACACAAACGGACTTAGTTGCTAGTCTGCCAGTTGTTTGTACTTCAGTGGACACCACGCTGCTGCAACGTGAGCACTTGTTCATACCAGGACGTGCTCAAGCATGCCTCGTTATGCAGGGCAGACACTTTGGACATCTGTATTTGTAAATATTTTAAAATGCTGTTGTTGATATATCCTCTGCATTGTTTTTTTCTGCTGTGACATCATACTTCGTTTTACGTACAGGTACAGTTCTTTAGGCATTTTTTATGTACTTCCAACGAGGAATCTGGCTGTGAAGAGTCTGGGCTCTGTTTTTGGAACACCCTGTGTAAAAATGATTTTTCAAAAATAGAAACACACAAATTTATGATTGTGATTTTCTGATAGAACCATGAAAAAGTATTATAGCAATATTATAGTTTTTTTTTAATAAATAGATCAAAATAAAAATAGATTCATATACATTTCTCATTAATTATCTTGCATAAGCCAATTAATATCACAAGGAAAAATTTTTATTCTAAGCAAAGAAAATTTAGAAAATTGTTGTTATTTAATTTTACAAAAAAAAAATAAATAAAAAGTTTCATTTAATTTTAGACTCTTAAATTGCAGAAAACAATCAAGTTTCAAAAATCTTCACTTATGCATTTGAATAAAAAATGTACAAATTACTAGCATACATTATTTGAAAATGTAGTTTTTAAAGTTTTTACTCGCAATCAGTTGCGAATTTATACAGTTATGCATAATTTTCTCTGGGGTTTCAAAGCAATATAGTGAAAAAAAAAAAACTAAGGCGAATATAGCAACAAAAAAAAAAACAAAAAAAAGAGACATTTTACAGAAGACAAAAACAATTCAAGTTTGATTTTCATACTTTACAGGTGCTCCATGGATGAAACCATGGTTACGAGGCATACATAATGCAATGTCCAGTTCATGCCACACTCTACTCAACATGGTACTATCAACGTTATTGAAAGCATGTCTTATCCTTTCCTGCAGTTCTGTTATAACGCGCGGCAAAGGGGATATGAAAATTTGGTCTTACGTAAAAGACCAAGTTTTGGGATAATACGCATATCGCATTGATGTATGCCATGTAACCAAGGTTTCATACATAGAGCACCTGTAAAGTATGTAAATAAAATTTGAATTGTTTTTGTATTCTGTCAAGTTTTCTTTTTGTTCTTTTTTGCTGTATTCGTCTTAGATATTTTTACTATAGCTCTTCGAAATCCCGGAGGGAATAGTGAATAACCCTGTATTTTATGACGCAAATAAAATTATTTTTCATCTTTTATTTATTGATGTAGATGAGAAAAAAGATGTTTCAGAAATCCACGCTTCACACACTCTTAAAACTCTACTAAAAAAAACTTCCGTTTTTTTATTTGCAAACATAAGATGTTGAATGTTCTGAACTATCGATAAATCGATATTTAATATTGCGGCTTATTTAATTGCAATAAACAAACGGAAATGAAAAACTTTGCAATTCAAACTTTGCATGATGAATCGTGTACTCCAGCAGATTACATTCTCCAAAATATTCCATCTTCAATCTATTCATAAAAATACTCGCAATTTTCAATCTTATTTAAGAATTACAGCATGCTTTCTTTCCCGGATAAAATAAGGGAAGAAACAAAAAAAAAACCTTAAAATTTAATTCAAAACTACCGAATTTGAATTCTCTTTCATTCGGCAACACAAACTATTGGGAGAAACAAACATGCAAAGGCAAAATTCATTTCCTTTTTTTTTTTTCCGCTTCCTTTCAACTGCAGAACTTCTTGCGTCGCCATTAATCAAGAACGGTGCTTTCCTAATTTCTACAGCTTCTTATGGCAGAAAGGTTTGTAATTCTCTTTTTCATTTCTTCATCCTCAACACCAATTTAAAAGTTATATGATTTTCTTCCTTTTACGCCATATCTCTATCCACGTCCATAAGATACATGAGTTAATCTGGCAGCATGCCTTTTGTGGAGGGTAATTTATTACTTCGCTGGTATTGTAGAGCTCAAACATCACGGAAGCAGCTTAGAATGTAATCTTCCATTTTTATTAACTTTCACACAGCATTAGCTTATCTGCAGCTAATTAGCAGTAGACTATAGCGTATTTAGACGAACGTTTCTTTCTAAAGAAGAATCCTGGTCCTTTACAGACTTGTTAAAAAGCCTTGGTACCTTAAATGCTTAAAAGGCATTCATATTTTAACGATATCTTTTTTATTAATTAAATGACAAAACAATTGCATAAGAATGTTAGTGGACCTTTGCATAACCGAACCCTTAAGAGAAAAGGGAGCGAAGAAGGCTGAAAGAGGGAGAGAGAGAAGTAGAGATTAATTAACTCCCTTTTCTCTTTTTATTCATTTTTTTTATATATTTCTTATTTTTTTACACCTAAACTACTTAACTGATAAAAGAAATCATCTGCTAAAGGGGGGAACAATGATCCCCTAAATAAAGACCTCGCGAAAAGTAATTAATGAACTGGCGGTAATGAAAATTTAAAGGCGTTGAATAAGATACTTTATTTCCTTAAATAAAAGCTTTTTATGCATCTTTTCAAAGCAACTGACCTTGAGTTTATCTCCTCCTAATACATAAGCCACCTTTTTTTATCAATTAAGCACATTCTTCTTAACTGAAAGCTTGAAAAGAAAAAAAAAATATTTTTTTTAGTTCGTGAGAGATAATTTGATAGAAATAGTTGCCTATCAATAATTTTAAAGTTTGCTTCATTTTTTTTTCTGGATTTAACGCTTTTTTATGCACGTTTAATCATTATTAATCAATACACTTCATTAAATAAAATGTAACAGTCGAGAATAAGACTTGTAGTTGTATTTAAAACATTAAACTTTAAGACTTACTTTTAAAGGCCTAACTGCGCAGATACACCATCTGCCTCAATCATTCATTATTCGTTTACGGTTAGAAAAGATATTTCACAGTTACCCATCTAGTTAAGCAAAATTATTGCTGATGAAATAAATGCTTCGACACAGTGCTTATACATTATTAATATGGTGCTTTCTTTAAATCAAAAAATTTGGATAAAAAAAGAAACTGGTCTTATATTAAAAACAAAAAAGAAAATGAGTAAATGCTAGGTTGGAAGTTTTAACTTCGAAACTTTTAATCTCCCATTTATCAAAACATTAGAGCTACTTAAATTGCACTCACTTAAATTGCTCGTTAAAAATTTGGAAATAATTTTGGGACTTTCAAAAAGGAGTATACTTTAAGTACAGAGGATGAAAGAAGAAAGTTTTAAGAAAATATTGATATAATAAAGTATAGGAACACAGGAGAAATTAAAAAACGTAAAATAAACCTTATTTTATCGTTATCAGATTTAAATTATATTTATTTCAATCTTACTTACTAAACAGGATTATATAGAAAAGAACGGTAAATAAAAATTACTTCATACTATATTATAGTTTAATGCATGTCATATTTGCGAGTTCTTACACATTTGGAAGAAGGGATGAAACATCAAATATTTTAATTAAAAATAAATCTGGGCTTGTTGGTATTTCGTAGTGTAATTGAATCCCCTGTCTTGGGATGTATGCTTGCATCATATTCTAAATTATTTCATTATCTGAAGCTCGTTTTTTTTTAAAATTTCATTCTTCAGGCATGAAAAGAACGATATATATATATTATATATATATATATAATATATATATTATATGCAATTCTCTTAGAGAGAAATGTAGCTAAATTAAAAATATTGATTTCTAACCAGTCTCAAACGTAATATTGATATAAAGAATATGCAATCTAAATTTTATTTAAGTTGTCTAATTTTTAACGACACATTTAAAGTTTAATGTAAAACTACATCAGCTAAATGCACTTTTTCAATCATGTGAATAGGGAAATATATTTTAAAACTTATACACTAAAGAGCCATTACAATATGCTTATTACGCTAAAGAGCCATTAGAATTCAATCGTTAATAAAATACTTTTTATTCATTCATTTAAGTACAAATTCATTTTTTTAAACTTGTAGTGGATGACACTTGATGTTAATACAGTTTTTTTTTTCAAATATTAATTCATTAATTACACTTAATTAATTAACTATAGTTTAAGAGATTTATTACAGTCGATATCATTCCTCTAGATGGCAGCACCGTTGTATAAAGCATCTTTTGTTAAATTTGTGATGAAGATTCAATTTAACCAGAATAATCATATTCCAGTTAAGCGTCAGCTTTCTTTTTACACTGGTTTAAAGAGAAATTCCTAACAATAAGATTCAACTTTTATTTAAAAATGTAATTACAAATTTAATGTGGTTTTAAAAGTTTTTAATGTTAATTTAAAAGGTGTTTTGCCACTTTAATATTGTGAATCTGTCATATGTATATGTTTTAGGAATTGATTAGGATAAAATTAGGAATTTGATCAAATCCCCAAGAGATATAATCAATTGGGGGGAGATGTTAAAATAGCGTCTCTTCAAAGTCATTTCCCTGATGAAAGCAAGGAATTTGAACAAATCTCTTATCACTGAAATGATGAAATAATATTATCAGGAGTTTAAAAGTGTTTATTTAATAAATATGGTGCATTATTAAACGTAGAAGTAAGTAATACAACAATAGTAAACGAAAATTGAATAAATTATTTGTTTGTGAGTTATTCGAAATTAATTAACAAATAATTAGAAAGGCTGGTATTTTTTTATGTGTAACATTATTCCTCTCGGTTGCTGGATATTTCTGGGAGTGATTTCGGAAAAAGGGACGGAAATGTGTTACAGGAAACCGGGGAAGTGAGCGTGGTGGCGTCAATTGACTTAGCCTGCCCCCATTCATAGTTTTTTTACTAATGATGACCTGCTTTGGGCAGGGGAAAGCTTACACACTAAAATATTAATCCCCATGTTAATCCTATGACGCCATTTTTTAAAGATATGGGGGTAGATATTTGGGGGATCGATAATACTACCTGTTTGGTTAGAAGTACAAGGACTCGACCACCAGGTGCCTCCCTCCCCCCTGAACAGCTTTTGACAATGTAAATCCTGACTAGTTCATTTCATCATTTCACTGAAACAGTTCATGGATTTGATAAAATCACTTACTTTCATCAGGTAAATGACCTTGAAGAGACGCTATTTTAGAATCTCCCGTCAATTGATCATAGCCTTTAGGGATTTGATCAAATTCCTAATTTCGTCATTTCCCTGCGACATATATACATATTTATATTAATCGTAATTATTTAATAAAAAGTAACTAAAATAAAAAATTTCTTTGTTGACCAAGTAGGAGTTGACTTTAAAATAAATTATATAACTTGTGTGTGTGTGTGTGTGTGTGTGTGTGTGTGTGTGTGTGTGTGTGTGTGTGTGTGTGTGTGTGTGTGTGTGTGTGTGTGTGTGTGTGTGTGTGTGTGTGTGTGTGTGTGTGTGTGTGTGTGTGTGTGTGTGTGTGTGTGTGTGTGTGTGTGTGTGTGTGTGTGTGTGTGTGTGTGTGTGTGTGTGTGTGTGTGTGTGTGTGTGTGTGTGTGTGTGTGTGTGTGTGTGTGTGTGTGTGTGTGTTCTTCTGAAACACAATATTTACAAGCTAATAAATGAACATTTAATCATACAAATAGTTTTATGAGAAACAATTTATCAAATATATTTCTTATTATTTTAGACTGCATATCTCATCTTGAATATGATTGTTTAATATTAGTTATGTTTTCGAGAAATTGTACTGCAAGAGAGAAAGAAAGAACTTAAGATACCTTTAAATTTAAACTTGATCAATAGAGGGAATATTTCAATCAAAACTCAAGAATTAAATTTAAATTAATCAATTATACAACACATTAAACTATTATATAATTTTTTTTCTGTTATATATATTTTGTACAAGAAAGCAATATTATTTTAAAAGCTGTTTTTCATAGCAGTGATAAAAAAAATGCAGTTTCTTATAAAAATATTCAAGAAATGAAGTATTTCATACGCGACATGTAACTTTTTAAAATTTTCGCATTTTCTTGTTTGTAGGATTTTTATTGAAAATGGTAAGTTTTGCAAATACAATTAGAAAGTTTCTTTCATTGAATGTATGGAAAATTACTCATAAATTGTTGAAATCCGAACATCAAGAAATTTTTTTTTCTGTATTTATAAATACTATTGTCAGTTTAAATAATTTCAACCACTAAAAACAATATGCAGTCGGACTTCTATATAACGAAGTCACTAAATCCCGGAAAAAAGTTCGTTATATGGAAAATTCGTTATACAGAGGTTCATCTTTTAATATACTTTATATATAAACCACATAAAACAAATTTTAAATTTATTAACACTATATATTAAAAAAAGTAATTATTCACATCTTTTTTTAAATTTTAAAATATGTTTTTTCTATACATCTTACCCATCAAAAAAGAAGGAAAAACTGCAAGAAAAACAAGAAAAAAAAAATGTCGAAGAATTCACTGTAGTTTCAATATTAAGAAAATAATTTTATACTAAAATTAATGAAGTTTATAAGGACATTTTATAATTTAAAGCATACAAGTAATATTAAACATACATTATTTTACAATTAGAACACGGAGATACGGGACAACTCCACTGAGGGTGAAAGAGGATATCGAAGATGTTTCTAGTGAACTGGGCAATGGGGAGTTACAGGTTGCACTTCTTGGATGAAACGTCCAGTATTCTATTGCTCTCGGCGAGTTAGGATCTAATAAAACCAGTTCAAGATTTATGACCACCATAAAGTGTGTTACAGAGAGAATAACTTGAAATTTGTTTAGAAATACTTTAAAAAAAGGGAAGAAAAGAACTGAATCACAAAAGAAAAAGTTCGTTATATAGAAAAAGCACTTCGCTTTAGAGAGGTTATTTTACGAAGAAAATCGTGAAATGTTCAAGATTACAGGAAAAAGTTCGCTGTATAGAAAAATTCGCAATATAGAAGTTCGACTGCATTTTTAAATTTTCATAGAAAAAAATTTCTTATAAATTTTGTAAAAAACATCAAACATTCATTTTTTTTTAAATATATATAAAAAAGCATTTAAAACTAAATCTCTCCAGAATAAAAAAAAATCAGTGAAATTAAATTTATAAATTTGTAATATTTTTAAATAAGAGAGATTTTAAATTATGATTCATTTATATATATATATATACTAACAAATGTCTTACATATACATTAAGTTTTATGTTCTTATTAATAAATTCCCCTATGCATATTACACATTTCACGTTAAATAACAAAAATATTAATCAAATATCTAATCAGACTAAATAGAAAATAACTTCAATAATAAAAGGTTAATAAAATTAGAAGTTATAATAACCAATAACTCAAACTTTTGTATTAGTTTAGCAACAAATAAGACATAAATCTGTGTATTTATAAAAAAATAAGTCATTTTAAAAGACCGATAAATAAAAAATTCCCCTTTTTTTTAAAATATGGTATTTTTAGTTTTTTGGTTTTTAGATTGAAAAAATGTTTTAGGCATTTTAAAAAAAAAATTTTTTAAAATTTTCCCAAAAATTAACTTAAAAAATTTTTTAAAATTTTATTTTTTTAAAAAATTTCTTTATAATAATATTTTTGTTTTGTAAACCCCCAGACTCCCACAGGGGCTCAACTAAATTTTTTTAAATGTATAAATGGAAGTGGATTTCCCCATATTTTACGTCAACAGGGGGGGAGCAATTAACTCTGAAAATAATGTGAATTTTTTTAAAAAATTTTAGTTGGTCTTAAAAGGGCTGAGCTATAATTTAAAATATTATAATCGAATATTTTTTACAAAAGGGGAAAAATTTTTAAAAAAAGATTTTTCTAAGTTAATATTTTGCAAAAAATATTTATTTAAATAATTTTTTTTTCAAAATGTCCTTAAAACAAATTTTTTAAAAATTTTTTCTAATCTAGTGACCTAAATATCATGAAAATTTTCCAATTTTTCTTTTTAAAATCACGGTTCCGAACGTAGTCGGATACCTTAAATCCATAAAAATATAATTATTACGAATGTATTCAAAGTATCAAGAAATATCTGTAACTAAAAGAATACAATTTGATTTGTTATATTTTATTTAAGTTTCTTATTTTGTGACCAGAAAACATTGGTCAGCAACTTCTTTTAAAACAGGACGCTTCAATGGGAAAGCAATTTTTGTGTCCACCTTTTATCTGACAAGAGCAGGAATGATGTAAGAAAAACAATAAATGACGGAACATGTATATCTTTTTATTTAACCCAAAAATCATTTTCATCTAAGTTTTCTCTTGATGGATTGTATCAGGTTGTTTTCATAACCTTGAGGTTCTTTTTTGCTATTATTTAGAATTTTGCCATGTTCGATAGGTCTTATTTCAAAACAAAATTTTTGATGAGGAAAAAAAAAGAAAACATTCATTTATCCACCGGTATAAACTTTATCCCTTAATCTTAATTCCTGTCATTCTTGGTCGAGGAATAATCTGAAAAAACAATTGTAAATTAAACGGATTCTTTTATTTTTAAAAGTAAAATACAGAATAATTACTCCAACTCTATTATTCTCTGTTAGAGAAAATGTTACATAAAAATTACAATTAATATAGTGAATTATGAAAAGGAACATGCCAAAGCAACTTGTAAACTTGAATAGGATATAAAATGTAAAATATTATTGTTGCTTCTTTATAAAATAACGAGAATTCAATAAAGGTTTTAAAATCATTGCGGCTTTATGTTACCGAATAATAGCTTTTTAATATCAACGAATCTATTTTATTTATGTTTTAATCGAATTTCTATATTTCAGATTGTCAACACCAAGTTGAAAAGAGTTCAGTTAAATACAAATTAAAATGTCTGTCATCTGTTATTCTTATATTCCTGAATCCCCAGCCAGTTTTTTAATATATTCATTTCCCTGCAACAGTACTTTTATGCTTGTGTTAATATCAAGGCAACTTTGCATTTCGATTACATTATCGGTATGCATATATATCAATTCGAAGATTGAGTCTTTTCTCATGAACAAAAAAATTTATGTTTTAATTTCTAATCTATACACTCAAGATTTATTTCTATAAAGCACATCTTTTTAAAACCTTAAATCAAAATTCTGTATTTAACAAAACTTATATATATATATATATATATATATATATATATATATATATATATATATATAATCGACTTTGTACCTTTCTCAAATAACTATGATTTAACAAAGGTTGAAATGTAACTGAACACAATTCACATATTTTTCTCTCTCTCATCAATATTTGAAAGATTCTTTTTTTTTTTTTCTGATAGAATATGATGGTTAATTGTTAAGGCTCAGTACTCTTTAGAGAACTTGTCATTCTTTAGTAAATCAATCAACTGAATACTAATTGTTGAAGACCTATTTTTCTTCCTTACACAATTGTCATCAAACTTAAAATGGAAATAAAGTTTGGATGAAAAAATTGGGGTGTTCTTTTAGTTACTGTGTAAACAAATTTTTTAAAAGAAACATTGTTCAATGGATTTCTTTATAAATATAAAAAATATTTTAAAATTTTGAAAAAAATATTTTTCTTATACTGATGGCTTTTATATTCAATACTATAACGGATAAAAGATAACAGATGTATTATTTAAATATTTTATATAAAAAGCATGATGAGGTTACGAAATCAATCATTTCGGATTACAAAATGACTACTGATTTTGTTATGGATCTGTTGGGAACAGAATTAAATAAACGCTAGACGTTGTTTTGATATTACAATCAATGATATTACAATTCTTTTCCATTGTTATTGAATTTGAATAACCTCTGACTTTATGGAATCCATTCCAGTTTAGCCATAGACCACATGTATCCAGCTGAAGAATGACCTTTTAAACGCTGAAGCCAAAACAAAAATAGAATATGCCATTCACTGAAGAAATGAAAAATACCAAGATCGTGATGTCATCACATTATATCTTACGGGGTGACCTTACGGTAGGTCTGTCTAGCCCATAGATAAAGATGGCTATAATTGTAGTCTAACAAAAAATCACAAAAAAAATTGTATCATATTGTAACTAAACATATCACGTTAATAACATTACAAATATAACCTAAAATTAAAAATATTTATCCATTTTAAATTAAAAATATTAGTTTTTAAAACAGGAATAAATTATTTGATTCAATACATACCTTATCAAAGACGGATACTTAAGATCAATCTCAAATAATGGAACATTAAGTGAAGTTGAAAATGTAACGAGAAGGACTTGACAGAAAGTGAAGACACTCAGAAGGCTAAGAAAAACAATGATGAACAATAAGTGATGTTTATTTTGAAAAGATAGGTAACAGAGAATGAGAACGTCAAGTAAGTACGTTGTAAGACGACCTTGGATAGCGATACACGAGCAGCATGTCTATGTACATAGTCAATGAAAGTATGGATGGCATTCTGAAGGGTGGTTCTCCTTTTCTAATCAATCGTTTGCCTTGGTTTGTCTTCTGAGCGTGGCGGTGGTGGCAGGGCGTATATGCAACGTCCAATCGTGTCCCATACGTATTGAATTGGTGACGTATCAAAAGTTAATGGTGGTTAGAAAAGCAAATATGCATCTTGCAAAGCAAGTTGGATGAGCTGATGCATATAGTGTGCGTTCAGACGTTATTGTTTGTTGGTAGAAGGCATTGAGGGTAACCCCCGAAAGGAAAGGAAACGTCACCGGCTGCAGCGTATTATCCGCGAATCGTTAGACCATCATAGTGCACTGAGTGAAAACCACAGGTGACCTGCTATGGTACGTGATGGCGCCCCAAATCATAATAACGTGTTGTCACGTGGTGAGGCGTTCTACATATGTGATCGGATGAGACCTGTCATCATGTGGACACTACACTCGTACACGGCTGAGGACAAGTAGAAGCAGGATTCGTCTGAGAACACAAGCCTGGGTCCTTCCGTCATTCATGTCACGCTAGCTTGGTACTATCGCAAAGGTCTCCTGGGCTGTAAGGTCAATGGCAATTTTTTTTACCGTATGCCTGAGTCCTGGCCACTGACGACAGGTAATAGTTCTGGTCTATATGGAAACATTAAGAGTGTTCTGCCCATGTTACGAAATGGCGGCAGAGGAGGCTCGCGGGATCACCACGTCCGTGGATGCGTCGATCCACGCGTGCTGACATTGATCTGACCATACCGGCACCCTCAAACTTGCCCCATTTCCTTGTTTCAGCCTTTTTTGCCGAAGCCGGCGTAATGTGGGTGCATCTAGATGGGTGTAAGCTGAGATTTAATGAATGGACTAACCTGCCCTTTTTAGTCCTCACAAAATCACCATACCCCTCATAAATTCGTATACATGCTGGAAATGCCTCCGTCGGTAACGAACAGGCATTCTTTGTCATGCTGGCTTTTCTTAGTATTTATTCAACGTCTAGATCATCAGTCTCCAATATCCTCCCTATCACGCAACGCTGTGGCTGCAGTAGCCGAGTGGTCAAGGTATCGGATCATGGCTGGTTTTGTCATGAGTTCGAGCCCAATACCACTAAAGACCCGCCGTGTAGGGCAGCGATGCACGTTAAATCTGTCGAGAGCTGAAATGTCCTCCCGTTGGTGTGGTGTGGTAGTTAGGAGAGGGAGTGCCCGCTCAGGTGTCGTCCACGTCACTTGACCATGGTTCAAAATTACGTGGTCCGTTGCCAAAAGCCCTCGTATAACTGAACAGTGCAACGTTAATATTCACTCACGCAGAGCTGTAAGAGTTAAACTTTCACTCTAATAACTAAAAATTTGTATTTGATATTTTATAGAACTTATGTCAGTCAATAGAACTTAATGCAGTATTAGTTCAATGAAATTTGTTTTCTTGTCTGAATAAATAATGCAGGGTTGGTCACTTCTCAAAATAAATCATCCCAAATATTGTAAAAATGTTGCGGTCAAAAGAGGTGTAATCAGTTCTCAATCTGACGCACAGAATCTGACGTAAGCAGGGACGTCTTAAGGCATGGGCCAACTGGGCCTGCGCCCAGGATCTTGGCCACATTAAGGGCCTCGTCTCGTCCTCTAATCAACCTTAATAAGATTATAATTCGAATGAGATTTCAACGATCAAGTGTTATTTCCGGTTATATTCTCCGAAACACTTGAAATTTCGTACAATATGTCAACTGGCTACATAGGATAATCGTCGTCTACGTACAGGCCTAGTTCTCCCACCATACACCATCATTACTCCTTCAGTCAAAAGACGGCAGTCGGTCGAGTCGGTTTGTGCAATTGTAAGTCATGACCATTTATTTGTTTCGGGTTATTGTTTGTACGAGTATTTGATAACACATGTGTGCTACGCACTATCTACTTTTAAGAGTCATAAGTGGGGCCTTCATTTGTGTAAGGGCCTACTTTTGTGTGAATAGAAGCCCAGGGCCTCGAGAAGTCTGAAGTCGTCCCTGGGTGCAAGTGAACAATATGACCCGGCTTTTCCGGATATCTCTCAAAGGAAGAAATAGAGAATTAATGACAAGATCAGCTCTTAACAATTTGAAATATTTTACAGTGCGTACTTTATCTTTGGGGGTAAAGATGACGGTTTCGGATTTCTGAGCCTCAAAAATCTTTTGCACTGAATATATTTTTGTATTGATAGTCCGATAGTTTTTTTGTGTGTGAGTTTTTAAAATCCAAAACTTTTCTTGCAAGTGGGTCATAAAGATAGATACCTTGTATGCTTGAGCTTTTAATGCTTTCCTACAGTCATCAAATAAGCAAAAAAGTTACCGGTAAGCAGAATAATAGGATATTTAAATTTATCTGTATCTTCCCAAAAACTAAGTTTTGTTCTAGTACGTAAAATTTTAAATTCTTATATGAATGGTTTTAAAGCTCACAGTTAACCATTCTTTTCTAACTAAAAAGTTTCCTTTTGAATTAATATAATCACAACCTTTACCGCATTTTAAAATTTGGAACATTAATATGCCTAGAGATTTATTAACATCAACTCTCTTGGCACTTTTAATTATAAAATATCCATGAAATAATAGTAATAACCACTCATATCTATAGTGCTAATTAAAAATTTTAATTTTTTAGTAATAGTTAATGAAAATACCTTGCTTTGTCTCAATATTTATCGCTGCTTCGTGGATTACTTGTTTGAGTTTTGGCTATATATCTTCACTCATGCAAAGCGCCAATTAAGACCCTTCCACCATCTTAAATGAATGACCATTATAACCCCAAGAAACTATGTCAGCAAAATTCTCATTCGAAGGCACATGAACCTAAATAGTAACATCTTTTACACACACAAATTAGTACAAATATTTCCCAGTTGTTATCACGTTGTATACAAACCAACACCGCAGTTGAATCTGTCAATAAACAAGTACACCTGATAAATTTAAATCGCTCATTACAAATGCAGCTAGCTTAGCTCTGATACAGCATGATATCAACTCTAATCAGAGAACTGTTATCTCTTTCAAAAGAGCAACCTTCGCTTTTGCTAAATCAGTTGATCAAAAACATAAACAGGCCGTATTATTCGCAGAAAATTTGCAAGCAGCATATGCTTTTTTACTGGCGTCACAAAACACATGCAACGTTATTCGAGAATTTCCATCAGAACTTGAATCTAAATACACAAGGTGTTTTACTTCTTGCAAAAATAAGCGACTGATCTAGCCATTTTTTAATCGGATCTAAGTAAGCTTAATGGGAGATTTTAGTTTAAATTTTTTTCCGACTTATTGTAGTACAAATGTTCGTCTTAAAGTCACACTCAATTGGATCAAAAATATTATTAGATATAGCATTTTTCAGTTATAGCCCTCATCTTTTTAGCAGTTAAGGTTTGAAAAGGAGTAGTTTTGGGGATTCCAAATTAAATATAAGACCACAATCTCAAATTTATCAGGGGATTTTTCTACCTTCGAAAGTTTTATAGGATCTAGTTATACATTCGATTGCCTGCCTCTAAAATTAAAAGGAACTGAAAATAATATTTCAGATTCCCCACTATAAATGTTTCAAACTATTTTTCGGTTTCAAAACTCTAGTCACATATGTAAAGAATGATTCTCTCACAAAATTCAAATTACGTTGTCAAAATTTTCAAGAGAATTGCATTTTTTACATAATTCTCTTTAAAATGATGTTTTAATTATGCTCCCTAACGAAAATAAAAGGATTGGAGGTCACTCTAAAAACAATACGAAAAGGAAAATAAGTTTTAATGTGGCTCACATATTAGCTTTATGTATACAGTAATACCTCGACTTAAGCGAACCCAGAGTTCTGCGATTTCAAAACTTCTTGCCGATTCGTCCTTTTGTTTGAGGGGCTACTACACAATCCTAATACTCAAATTACCACTCATGAAATTGGTTATGTGATTGAAGAAGTTGTCAGGCTTGCCCTGCAAATAAATTCAGAAGTGGTCCGTGATGACTTTAAAGAGCTACTGTATTCTCACAACGAGGAGCTGACAATTGATGAGCTTATCAAACACATGAGCAACAGAAAGGCATTGAAGAACTTGAGTCTGTAAACCCAGTTCATTCAAAACATCGAATGACGGATAGGAATTGGTCAGAAGGTTTCAATTCAATTGAAAAAGGGTAACAAATTTTATAAAATGTAGACTCCGAGAAGAGCGTACTTTTTCAATGAAACAAAGAATTTTAAAAAATATATATCAACATGCTACAAGGAAATTTTGCGGGAGAAAATAAAATCTTGAATCGGCAAACATGTTAGATTTCATGACTACATCAAAATAACTTTGGTTTGTGTTTTTGTATTATTTAAGATTTTACAAAACATTTCTATCTAAATTATTATTTTTTTCGTCCCCAACCCCAAACAAAAATAATTTATATGTATTTATATGCGAAATTATACGACTTACGCAATTATCCCTCAGTCCCACCTATCGCGAAAGTTCGGGTATACTGTGCTTTAAAGTCAGATTTTTGAGAATATTCGAATATTGTGACCGTTTGTTTGTTTTTTAAAAAAAAAATAGTCGTACTAATGCTATTTCAGCACCACATGCTCTCTAAAATGCTTTTTCACAGCGTTCCACTGTTTGAGTGCAATCGGGAAGCTTTGGAGACTGTATTCAAGTCATTTATCATGCCATATTATTGATGGACAGATGACGCGAAGCTGTTACACGATCAGACTAAATAACATTCTCTTATCTCTGGATTGATTCTCATTTGTCACGGGTTTTTTTTATTGGTGCTGTAATAGAGGCCTGAATTGATCATCATTGTTATCATTATCAGCGATATCATATTCTCAACATATTTATATTTGTACGGTTTTGACGCCCTTCTTTTCTTTTACGTAATTAGCCTTTGACATGTAGCATATTTCAGATAGCTATGAAAATGAAGAAATTCTTCACTAATTCACCACATTATTTTGACTTTCAATCAATCCCCTGCAGATGGTAATGTAAATTGATTTCTCTTGATTTTTACTTCTATTTTCATATACTTTCTGAATGTTGAGGGTTCAATTTTAGAAAAGTACGGTAAAAACAGTTGAATGTAATAAATTCAATGCTAAAAAGGATTTTGAATGCCCAGTATTCGGTAATCAAATGATTTTTTGCCCAATAAGTTTCCTTATCACAAATAATGTGGTGTTTCCAACAACGATAAGAAATGTCTATTACCCTCTACCAGCAAATATCTGAGTTTTTGTAAAATATTCGAAACGGTGGCTTAAAAAAGTAAATATTTCAACAAAGCTTCTATTTTTGCGATTTCGAGTACAGGATAATATACAGCTAATGAATAAGTACTATAATAAATTATAAATTAGAAAGTCTTACCATCGCGATATAAACGGAAAAAGTTTCATTCATAAAGAAAATTGACAGAGTAGATAAACTTTAATGTAATTTGCTTTTTCATGTAAAAGCAAATAAATGTATTTGCGGAAAAAGCACAAAATTTATGTAAAATCAAGCTTTGTTAACTATCATTTTGATTGCCAACCAAATTCCTTTAGTTGAGTAAAGCTTTGTAGTTCCTGGGGAAAAAATGAATTGAGAAAGTTTGAAGACTCGCAGAAAACCAATACATAAGTTAGTAAAGGGACTTGAAAGAAAAAAAAAGATGTAAAAAGAGCACCAATCCAATCTAAGTAATTTGAGTGAAATGCTGAAACCCTATAGATTGGAACACACTAAAATTGATCAAATAAAAATATATGTTGGATCTGATCAGTGGTGCGCACAAAAGGGGGGGAGGTGCTTGGGTCTAGACCCCCAAAGCCCTTGATTTTTTCCCTGATTGATTATAATCCTTAGTATATAGTACGTAAAATTTAATTAAGTATTGGTTATTAATAATTAATGCTAATTATTCATTCAATAACTAACCTTACTGTTTTTTGTTCCCACAAATCGACAAAATTAGAATATTTTGGGCGAAATATTGGAGCGATACGAGAATAGTGCACTTTCGACCCTGGGCACCCACCCTTGAAAAATTCCTGTGTGCGCTCTGGATCTGATACATCAGATATTGATAATAATGATGATCAATGTTTCCTATTTATCATTAAAAAATGTGTCAAAGGAGAATAAACCTAAAAATGACATAATTGGTCAGTGAATACTATAATCTTTCTATATTTTCTTTTAAATTCCTTAAAGCGCTCTTTTAAAGAAAATAAAAAATCATTAAATGTATAATTCAAGAGTCTTGCTATTTGAAACATTTCATGTAAATCTTCTAAGCTCAAAAGATGCCCTGGATCATTAAAAGCCGGAAATGAGCTTCTTTAGCTTTACTAGAAATACATGCTGAGATCGTAAATTTAAAGATCAAATGATAAAATTAAACAGTAAATGCTTGACAAGAAAGAGTAACATCTTAACTCTCTGTCAAAACCAGTGCATAAAATGGTTTTAGAGACATGTTCAAATTTGTCCAATGGTTAAGATCTCGCATAACGCGATTTTCTATAACGTGGAACAGATCTGCTAATTATTGTGTTTATATATATATATATATCAGAATAGTTATAAATCAAGAATATTCAGCATTTCAAAATCTCAATACATTAGAAATATAAGTACTATGAAGAGCATAGGAGTCGAATTCAAGAAATTTTTTTTAAATGTATAAGCTTGAAGCTTTCAAACTTTTACTGAATCAGATCCAACTTTATATATATATTAGTTTCATATATGATAAGCCATAATTAAATAAGACAATAAACAACTAGATTTTTTTATGAATATTCACTCTACATATTAAAAATATTGGATGCAAGCTAATCAGTTCGCTCAAATTTTAAAAAAAAATTGCTATTGTATATAACCAAGACAAAAAACAGAATTTTCAATAGTGTAATGGGATAAAAGTAATTCTTTAAAAACAACTTCATCACCCTAAAGAAATATCACTTATAGATTCTCATGGCTCTGCTCTCTATAGATCATTTCATTATATAACTTGATTTTTGATTACATAATATTACATTTTCATACAAAATACATATCAAATAAATTTTATCTCAAAAAAGCAATATTTTTTAGTTATAATTGATTGATGATGATGTCGTTTAGTTATAATCGATTATTAATTGAATAATAAATAAATGAGTTTGCAATAGAATATCCTGGATGTAGACTGGCTCTGTTAAATTTAATTATTCAAGTTGAATAATAAATTTTTTTCTGTTATTTTTAGCAAACAGTTAAATACTTTCACAATACCCAGTATGAATATTTTGTTGTCATTTTTATATAAAATATCATCATGAATTAAAACTACATTCTTATAAAAACCTTCTTCTGTTAGAATTTTAAGCCCTCTGAAAATTAGTTTCAGGCTTTAAAAAAGTTCCCAGATTTTAACCATTTAATCTAAAACACATTCTTCAAAGAGATTATGTAATCTCCATGGGTAGATTTTTATAACATGCTTCATTCACAAATAGTAAAAACTTCATAATAAGGCAATCCTGTTGAATTAATATTTGGTTCAAGTTTCATTTAACATGTTACAATCTGAATCAACATGCATTTTGAAAACCATGCATACTGATATACAAGACTTATAATATAGCATAAATTCATTCACACATATACAAATTTGTTTTGCATAAACCAAATATAAATTCCTACGCTTTCCTAAGAAAAATTTGATGTAGTGAAATTCAATTGATATATTCCTTTATTATCCTTATTTCAACAATTAGTACTGCAATAAACTGTAATTATAATGGAATTACAATTTACAAAGTACATTAAAATAGAAAATTTTATATTTTCTCAGAACATTTTCTTTTCTGTGTTTCATCATCTCATATCTTCATTTCTAACATCTGTAATTAAGGAATACTAAATGACATTTCTGATGAATAAAAAATTATGACATGAATGAATTATGATATACTTTAATAAGCACTTATTTTTCATGTGAACTTAGGGCTGTGGTAGCCCAGTAATCAAGGTATCAGATCATGTCATGAGTTCGATTCCAGTACCACTAAAGACCCACCGTGTAAGGCAGCAATGCACGTTAAATCTGTCAAGAGCTGAAACGTCCTCCCGTTGGTGTGGTGTGGTAGTTAGGAGAGGAGGTGCCAGCTCAGGTATCGTCCACGTCACTTGACCATGGTTCAAAATTATGTGGTCCATCGCCAAAAGCCCTCGTGTAGCTGAACAGTGCGACGTTAATATTCACTCACTCACTCATTCATGTGAACTTTGGCATAGCTCAACGACAAAACTGCATGAAAGTTGATTTTATACTACATATTTTTTGAAACCCTGCTGATAAAATAACACTTTACTATCCTAATAATTTCATTTGATAAAAAATGTTCAATACTTATTTATGCATATATCTGTGAATTTTAAAAATAAAATTTTTCAAGTACTCTTTACAATGTATTTTTTTTCCAAATTCAAACAAAATTGTTTATTTTATACATTACAGAATACAAAAATCATAAAAATCAATTGATTAAGCATTGTAAATCATTTTTATAACAATTTATACTCAATTTTCAACAACAATTATTTGATCACTAAAATAGCACAAGCATACACTCATGTATGTGTGTGTCTATGTGTATTTATTGAAATAGCATAATTCTCTTCTAAATTTTATTATTAATTAATACATTAAACTAATAAATCTATATAACATGCAGAGAAACACTTAATAATCAGTTTAAATCATTTCAATTCCATAAGTATGACAACAAATACATAATATTCTCTTTTTCACATATTAGTTCTATTTAATAACAAATTAAACACCATTAATATGCCCCACTTGAGAAAAAAAGATAATCCAAATACTAAAAAAATTCTTTATTTTGCCATGTTTATACAGCAGTCAATCAGAAGTTTTATAAATAGTAATATACATGATTTGCTTGTGGTGTGTTTAAAAAATGTAGTTAGTGACAACTTTAGTAAATTTGAATAATTTATGACAGTCTTTATTTAAATATCTATCATTGTGTTACATGCAACATAATCAAATAGATAACTATTTATTTTTGAAAGGAATAATTATATACATAACAAAAAGTGCAGAAATAGAGTACTATTCCTTTGATTAAAAAGAAAAGATGAGAGAAAACTACTATGTCCTCCAGTTCTCACACATATTTTATGATTAATAACCACAAAAATTCTTTTTGGACGTAAGATACTAAATTGTATTTGTAACTGCATACATAATAAACCTATTAAAATAATACCAATTATAAAATAGAAATAAGATTATACCAGTGAAAAAAACCAATACTAGATTATAAAAATTTGAGCAGTCAGGTGCAACACTTATAAAGATTACAATTCCTTTACAGATAAATTAAATTTTGTCATATTTTAATGGATACATGATAATATCAATCATCAAATATTTTACACATAAAATTATCCAGCCAACCGAGTTTATTTTAAAAACAGCTACTTCATATTACATAATTACATCATTTGAAAACTTGATATGAAAAAATTGACTCATTTAAATACAAACCTGAAAACTGGGTTGATTAAATGAATAAAATTATTGCTTTGAAAAAGTAATGTTTTTGCATCTTTCAAGTGTATCTATAGTACACTATTCCCAAAGTTTTGAAATCAATTTCAATGACAAATGTCACATTTTACCACGGGCCCAAAAGATCTAATTCACAATTTGGCAATAAAATGCTTCAATCTTACATAACTTTCAAACAAGTTCACTTATGAAGTGAAAACATGTTTACAAAATCTATAAAGAATGATTGTTATTATGAATATCATGAACTTCCATTGAGCACATTCTTGGGTGGTTCTAAAAGATCAGCATACTCGTGCAAAGCCTCCCTCAATGAACAACAAACTTGAGCTGAGGTGGAAGTTGTGCAATCAACAAGACTTGGATAAAGTGAAATAAGTTGCTCCCACACAGTCCATTCAACTATAAACAATAAAAGCACTTCAATTCACGAGTTGAGTAATATACACAACATACATAAAATGAATTAAACATTTAACATGAATTCACAAGTAATATGCATTCTGAAGCAACTACACAATTTTTTTCAATCATTTAAATCTTTATTTCATTTTAAATTACATATTGTCGACTTAACTTTGTTATTTGTATTGACATTTTAACAAAATTAAAAATGGGGTATGTGTTATTTAAGAACCTGAAAGCTTCAATAATTAAAAGTGGGAATAAACCAAATAATATGGAAAATAAACACAACTGCATCCCCTATTTGCTTACAGATAAAATGCTTTGATAAAAGTGAAAAAATCGGGGAGATTGTTTCAATAAATTAAAATGAGTATATATATATACGGAGAAAGATTTAAACAAATTTTTGGACAGAGAAGGTTAAACTCTAGTTTACAAATTGTTGCTTTCAGTTCTATTGATTATTAACCTGCTTGGCCTTCTAACATCATACAACAAAATTAAAAGTGAGAGAAAATGTATACTTAAATACTTGCAAAGAATTTTTGAGAAAGTTAAAATCGAAGCTTGTAGTTCGTTTCTGTTTATTGATCCGAGTATCTAACAGCAAAAGTATCTAACTAATCGAGAAAATTATCTATTTTTTATTGAATTAATGACACAAGATTAACAGAAAATAGTTTTGTATTGGATCTATACATCAAAAATTTGATTTTGTATAGCATACATTAAAGCAAAATAAATCAAATAGGAATTGAAAATTCTGTTAAAAAAAGTATTACAACTGATTTGTTTTAGTATTTAAAAATAGATTCTTTTGTATAAAACATATATTCGCACTTCCTATGGTACAACCAAGACACCAACAATTGTAGATTATTAAATGAAAATATAACTAAACAACCATGAAAATATAACGATAATATTTTCATGCATATGCAGAAGAATCAGTTTGCTCTTTCCATTAAAATAGTACTTTATTTAGAATCAATAAAATCAGAAATTTAATTTTTCATTCCAAAAAAAAATGTGATATACTAATTTTTATTCTCTAAATATTACAAAAAAAATTGCAGCCACTTTTATGGTTCAAATGACAAAGACTTCCCATACATTTAACTTCTTAATAGAGTTTTTAAAGTAATCATTAAACCATTAAAAGCCAATTTCAGTATTTCAAAATAAATAACAATCCCTAACTTTTAATAACCACAAAATTTAATGAATGGCAGACTCAAACTTTAAAATAAGGGAAAAAATTTTAATGAAAATAACTGTTTTTCTTCCAAAGCATATTTATTAAAAAGTACATTCTCTTTGAACTCTATCCAGTATTTTAATTGAGTTACAATGGCAATCATTTAAAAAATATTTCAAACTTAGAAAGGTGAAAAATATACAAAATATTGGCACATATCACACTGAACCAGCTGCATAGCTAATGCTGTATCATACCTATCAATGATACGGGGCCCCCAAGCTTCAGGGGCTCCAACATGTGTAAGCAAAGTATCCAAAACTATTAAAAATTTCAAAACACTAGCCCCCAAGAAATTTTGATACCGGGCCCACTCAGGGCTAGCTATGCCAGTGCACTGATCTAAATATATGCATAATTATAATACAAACTACAAATGCAAACTAGAATAATGAATCCCCTTTTACTAACTTTTATATCTTAATTATGAACTTACCTTTTTCAGGATCAGCCTTTTTTAAAGATTTAGCTAAAGTTGCTACTGCTTTCAGCACAAAAGAAATTTCTGACATTCTATGCCTGTAATTCAGAATTAAATTATCAAATACCTATGCAGAAAATCTCTTGTATCAAGTAAAATTCAGCTCTACAGAGAACGCATAAGAAATAGAACAGCAAAAAAAATTATGATTTTTTAAAGGTGATTTTTTTTATCAAATAATGGTATTAATATTTCATTTTTTGAAATGTTGATGTCATTAATGTCAATGTTATCAAATAAACCTAACACTACGTTTTCAGAAGTTAAAATTTATAGTAATTATTGAAACGTTTATCATATGAATGTTGAGAAATTAGCCTGTTTATGAAAACTATGAACAATTTTTATTTCGAAGTTTTAATTGTTTGCACTATTTAGGAAATTTCAATGATTATCCCAAAATGTACACAAAAATTGAAAATGTCACAGGCAATTTTTACAAAGAGAATAATGATGATTCACTGATACTAAAAGAAGCATTATGTTTGTAGGGGGGATTTCTTTTATTGTTACTCCTCATAACGTAAGTACGTGTGTGCAAAATCAATTACTATCAACATTTCTGAGATGATCTGCATATTAATTAGACCAATATGCTGAAATTCAGAAATTGCTTCTTTTCTCACATATTACATAGTTGATCTTCAGAATACAAATAAAAGTAAAAATAAGATATTTAATCATACAAAAGCAACATTTTAAAACAAATTATTTACAAAACTAGGTGCTACTAATTGGATAAAAATACGATGATTTTATCCCATAAAGTTACAACTAATGTAACACAATAATAAACAGATTTTTGTAAAAAAATTATACTGACAAATTTTGAAATATATTATTTTTGGAACTCTCAAGTTTCGAATTCATAGTGTCAATGAAAAAACAAAGTAGAATACAAAGAATCCATTAAAAGGCTTAAGACTATTAATACAATTAAGGAAAACCTGTATTTACATGTTACTGCAATCTATAAATTAATGATGCTTTGAATTTACAGCCATTGATTTTTGTGATAAGCACACTAATATGCAACAAATTTAAAAAAATTTGCTGTAATGTTTATTAAACCTTTTCCAGTAACAAAAGATTGCTTTACTACTATTTGACATAAATACACTGGTGTGCAAACCTTAAGCAACAATGTAAAAATTTAGCAGATAGCCATGAAATTGCAGAAAAGGAGGTCTGAAGATCAGTAGAGGGAACACGTAAGTCAGTAGAAACGTCATGCGTATGCAAATATCAGGAACAAAACGTCAGAAGCGATGTGAACGTACGCAAAACGCGTGATGTCGGCGCGCGCTGCTCAACAGTAGAATGAAATGAAGGACGGAGACGCAATTCACCATATTCTCTGCAAGTGCCAGTGAGTCAGTTCGTGAAATATGGCTAGAAGAAATCACCTGGATGACTTCACACGTGGAAGAATGATATGAAAGCTGGAGGAGGGGCGTACTGTCACCAGTGTAACTGCAGAGTTCGGAATCAACAAAAGTGTCGTTTCGCGCGCTTGGAAAGTGTTCCAAACCACAGGTACAGCTGTTAGAAATGTTGGTGTGGCCGCCCGAGGACGACAACTGCAGGGGATGACCGATATATCATCCTGCAGGCGAAAAAAGTTCGACAGCAGTCAGCAAGCACCATTGTTCAGAAACTCTGTACAGCAACAGGTCGACAAGTGTAGCGGTTTACTGTGGCCAGACGCCTTCACAAAGGGGGCCTGTTCACCCGCCGTCCTGAAGGCTGCCTCCCGTTGAAAGATGGCCACCGAAGTCACCGTTTACAGTGGGACAGAGAGCACAAAACCTGGACAACTGATCAATGGAGTCGTGTTCTCTTTACGGATGAGAGTCGGTTCAGTAACAGAAGCGATTCTCAACGCGTTTTGATTTGGAGAGAGATCGGGACCCGGTTTTATCCCAGTAACATCAAGGAAAGACATCGTTACGGTGGTCCTAGAGTTCTTGTCTGGGTTGGCATTATGCTGAACAGGGGGAACTGAGCTTTACATTTTCGACAGAGGGTCTGTAACCGGAATCGCTATTGTGAGGAGGTACTTCTTCCCCATCTGCATCTTTTCCAAGGTGCCATTGACCCAGACTTCATCTTTATGGATGACAATGCACTGCCACATCGCACTCTTGCTGTTGAGGAGCTGCTGGAAAGTGAAGATATCACTCGAATGGATTGGCCAGCGTGCTCCCCAGAATTAAATCCCATCGAACATGTGTGGTATGCTTTGGGGAGGCGTATTGCCACACGCTCACATCATCCGGAGTACAACCAACAACTCAAACAGATGTTGATTGAGGAATGGGCACTCCTACCTCAAGAAATGTTGCACCAGCTGGTTCTGAGTATGCGGAGATGGTGCAAAGAAACCATTGTAGTAAGGAGAGGGCATATACCATATTAAGGAACATCTGCTTGTTGTTCTTCCTGTTGGATAGACATTCATGAGTCACGATACTATGCATTCAATAAAGCTTGTTTTTGTTTGATTCCATACCGTATGCGTTGTATTCCTTTTTCAGCGCCGATGCTTTCGTCATCCTTTACGTACATAATACTCTCCCTCATTTCAGAATTTCATGTCTCTCAGATGATTTTTCGTGAAGTTATGGCAATAAACCCACCTGTTGCTTAAGTTTTGCACACCAGTGTATATTTCTACAACAAGAGTCTCCCATTTGGTGAAAATCTTTTATTCACAAGCACTAAATTCCATCAAATATATAGTTATTTATAATACTCGTCGTAAAATTAACTTTATCAAAACCACATTTTCTGTTTTCAAATATTTTTAAACTTAACGATTCAGAATATGTTAATATGCATTTCCTGCGAAAAGTGTGGAAAACAGTTATTTGAAGACGATTCCACATTTTAAAGAAACAAATCAAGTAATCTAAGAATTAATAAGGTAATGTGCACGCTATAAATGAATGGAATTATGAATATTTTGTAAAGGGCTTTATTCAACGTTTGAAAAATTTCACATATGACCCAAAGATAGTTTTTGAAGTCATCAGAACATAGCATATCCACCTCAAAATTTATTGCAAGTCATCAAATCAATAATTGAGCAAAATGTTTTATATGCTCAAAGCCAAATGTTCGTTCTTGTAATGATTGTGTATAAAAGAAGGTATGTAAGAAAATTGTTGCTCTACCAAATGTTGAAACCTGGATTACCTTCTAGGGAAGACTCTTCATACCTTTTTTTTTTTTCACCACATCAAAACTCAACTTTGAAGTTACAAGCCACATGAATATAATTTGGTGGTAACATTGGAATATTCTCTCTCCTTCTTTGTGTTAAGAAACATCTTAGATGAGGATATCAGATATTTTACAAACTACTAGATAGCTGCAACCATATTTCCAAAACTTGACCTATCACACCCAAACAGCAGTCAAGTTTGTACCTGAAGCAAGCATGTGGTCCTGAAGGTGAGAAATTGCCTTTTCTTTCGGATACTGTGCTGACTCCAAAAGTAAAACAATAGCATTATTTAAGAAAATATAATATTTTAAAATCCAGGCAAAAATAAGCCACAAAAATAAAGTGAATGCAATAACACCTGCATCCCTTGACATGTCTATCAAAAGTATGAAAAGTGCAACTCAGAAAAAATGAGAAGTATGATAAAATATGCAGCTCTCCATGGGAGAGTGAAACTAGAATAATAATGTTGGAGTATTTCTATATCAGAAAAAACATTCCAAAATAAGGTTCTATTCAAAAGATAGCCTTGGCAAAGGCCTTACCTAGGTAAAGGACATTTTCCACTCAACCGTTCATCTTCTGCATACTTGTGAATGACTTCTTTAAATCTATGAAGAAGGGATGTTACCGCTAATAAATTAACAACACCATCATCATCAATGTCAATTCCACTTTCTAAGAAAGAGAATTGCAGTAAAGTTTCAAAGCAAGACTTAGCAAACTCCTCACGTAGTTTTCTGCTTGAATCAATATCTAAAAAATATAAATTAATTTGCAACAAATTGTATATTAATTTGAAACACGCAAATGCAAAATAAAGTAATTAGCAATTTAAAGCTATTAGATCTTAATACTGTGCTCTCAAAATCTTACAAAACTGATTATTTTTAGCAAAATTACTGAATAAAAATTCATCAAAATATTGTGACAAATTTCAACTTAAAATTTATAGCAACACAGAAATTTCCCTTGACACAAAAATAGCAATTTTTAAGTAATATCCATCAAGAAATCTCACATTCTCAAATTGCTTCAATACTAAATAATCTTGTATATATATAATAAAATACATTCAGCCTACCTTTAAAATATGTGAGTAAATAAATATATATTTATTAAAACATAAGAAAGAAAGAAAAAATCACTATATCTGTTACACAAATGTCCAGTGAGGCTCCTCATAACATTCATTTAAATCAAAATGGCATTGAAGAAAATATCTGAATGATACAGCTGAAATCATATATGTATGCTAACACATTTCAAACAGAGCCTTAGAAATAATTTTTAAAACATTTATCTTTAAAAAAAATACTAACATGATACAAGTAAGAACTGCTAATAGTAAATAATTAGTAACTGCACAAAGTTAGTTTCCTAGCAACTCTTACAACACATTTTAAAACTAAATTAGGAAGTATGGTTAATTTATTTCTTTAAAAATAAACATGTATCAATAAACTTCCATATTTACAACAAGTTCACATAAATAACAGATTCAAAAGTTAAAATGTGGTGAAATTAAAGTAACTTAATTGCAATAAACATTTAAAAGCAAAAAAGAAAGAAAATAATCTGTTTCTCAAAAAATTTCTTGAACAAAATGCTATAGTAAACACCAAGTACAATATGTTGGGATGAAGCGAGTGAACTATTTTTCTGGTGGAAGGATAACTGTGTGACCCGCCCACGATAGTTTTTTCCGCCTCAATCCCACGCATTCCTTCTACGGGGTTCACTAGCTGACGGTCGCTGTGTGCTGTTTCCGTGATCGTTATTTTCGTATTTGTATATAAATAAATGTGCTGTCCAGAGATACCTGAGTGGAAGTAATTTCACAAAAGAACAACACAATATAATAAAAAGACAATATATAATAATTGAAATATATTGCGTACTATAAAATATTTCATAATAACATTATGAAGAAATAAACTTTATTGAACTTAATGAACTCCACAAGAGATCTTAGCCAATAGGAAAGTAGTGATGAGATGGACTTGTGAAATAGACTTTTGCAGCGAAGCACAAGTCTAAACTGAGTTCATCATTCATTTGATAATTAAACTGGGCTCAAAAAGAAAATGATAAACAGCACAACTAAGGGAAAAGACATCACCACATACAATTTTCATTGCTTCCAATATGACACTTAATATACAAAATATGCTCCTTTTTATATTATAAACTTTATAAAATTTAATTAATTTAATATGAATGAACTTTTTTATAATCACATATTATTTCACTTAAAAAAAATCAACAAGATTAAGATAGTATATTTATTTTTGGAGATTTCTATTCCACAAGAATCTAGAAGTATTGTAACTCTTACCAACTGGACTGTTGTTTGTAGCTGAGTGGATTGAACCTTTATTCAATAATGTAACAATTCGTATGATAAATTCACGAGGAAGTTGATTTGCATATGGCAAAATTCCATCACGTATTAAAAGAATAACCTACAAGCAAAATTTAAATGAAAAATATTTTTAAGAACTTGGAGATTGTTTTTTTAATTGATCAAAAATAAAAAGGCAAGAAAATAAAAAGGAAACAATTACCTTACAATCCATTGCCTCATCGCATTGCTGGTCTTCCAGACTTTGAGTGGGTGAAGGTGAACTAAAAAGAAACCAAATTTTTAATTGTTTTAGAAAAGCAAAAATAGTACATTTTAGATCCAATTTTAACTATTTATAACCTTTCTGAATTAAAATGTAATTCAAAAGAAATTAATCTTCCCCATTTTATAACATTACAAGTTGTAAAATTTGAAGGGTAAAAAAAGAAAGAGTAAGAAAAAAATAACTTTTAGAACAAATAATTTTTGTGATGCAACATTTCTCCCTTCTTTCCTCACTGGCTCGACAGCCCAGGGAGGGCCTTGGCCTTCGCAAGAAGCCTTTTCCAGCCAGCTTTCTTCCTGCCAGTGTTCTCCAATTCTTAGTTCTTAAAAAAAGGAAATCTTTTTATAGGCCATCAATCCATCTAAGATTTGGTCTGCCCTTTCTTTGTACACCAATTGGTTGAGCACTTTTTTAGTGGTGCGGTCTTCGTTCATTCTGACAATGTGACCTGCCCATTTAATTTATTGTATTTTGATGAAGTTAACGATGTCAGATTCTTTACATGATTGATAGAGCTCTAAATTTTATCTTCTTCGCCATGTTCCATTTTCCTGAATTCCTCCAAAAATAAATCTTAAAATCCTCCTTTTGTAGATACTTATCATGTGTTCTCATCTGTTCGAGACATGGAGTTATGCAAGTTCCACATGCATAAGTTAATACTGATTTTAAGACTTTTATACAATAGAAATTTTTTTTCTTCGATTAAATTTGATTTCCTTTTAAGGCATCAATTAGCCATAGTAATTCTCTTTTGGATTTCAGTAGTACAATCATTTCTATTGTTAATTCCCGAACCTAAATAAGTGAAACTGTCAAAAACTTCAAAATTATACTCTTCAATTTTAAAGTGGGAATTCTTAAAACATGATATAGTGCAAGGCATGTACTTGGTCTTATTCTCATTGATTTTCAGTCCCATCCTGATGAACTCTTTCTCTAAAGATAAGAAAGCCTGTCTTAGTGGGGTGGGTGTTTGGGTGATGATATGAATGTCATTGATGCAACATTCAACAAAACAAATTTTTAACATAACATAACATTTAAAATATAAAAATTTTTAACAGTGAAATACATTATTCCAAAAATATGAACTTTCAGTCATAAGAAGAATTCATAATCCCCAAGTTTCCAAAAGGCATTTAAATTCAAGAACATGCCTCACTTTTGATTTTAAAGAAAAAGTATTAGAATTATATAGCGAAGCCTTATACATTTCTAAAATATATGATTAAAAAGGGTACTAGAATATAACGACTTTATTTTGAAAATAAAACTTTTTTTACAGAAAAAATATAATTCATTATTAATTAATTATTAACAATTTATTTATTTCACCAGTATGCATAGTTAAAAATATTTAATTATGAAGATAGTAATAAAATCCTATACAAGTTCATTTAGTTTACAATTAAGATATAACTGACGAAAAATAGCATACACGTGGCAAAAATCTCTTCCAATAGCAATTACAGTGCATATTATCTAAAACTTAAATCTACAAACTTATAACAAAAAAATTATTTAAAATTCATTTTTAAGCTATAAAAAAACTTTTAAGTTTCATTAGTACATAATTTTGAAATCTTTTAACATGACAGTATACAAATATACAGTTTAATACATATATTTACACAGCTTTTTTAATTAATCATTTATCCTTTGTTCCATACTTACCTAGCAGGAAATAAGAAATCTTCTAATGCATATGCAAGATCCATCCACATTCCTTGGAACTGTGCAGCTAAAACAAAACTTATTAATAAAAATCATGATTTCAAAATCTATAATTTATCGATTGTAAAGATCTTTAAAATACTTAAATAAATATTCTGAAAAATCAATAAGAAATTAAACCGTATACGCAAAATGAATGAATATATGTGATCCATAATATATTAAAACAAATTTTCTTGTTAATAATGATATCTAAATACATACGATATTGACGAGCAACAGGTAATCCTGCATGAAGAACTTTTAACACAGCATTCACGGCTAATTTCCAGGTCATTTGAAAAGGACATGAATATTTCATGCTTAGTGGAATTCTAAGAGACTGTACGGAAAAAAAAACAATTATGTCAATAAGAAATTTTTTTAAAAATTCCAACAAAAATTACAAATGTAAAAATTTGGGCACTACTATTCTGAATCTAAAATTTGCATTCCAAGTTCCATCACTCTCCAATTTGAACTTCTCAACAATGTAAATTTTAATGTAAAAAAGAATATTTGGCATGTTTATATTGGCATGTATATAATGTATTATCTACCTGGAAAGAATTTTGGTCAGGTAGATATTATTAATACTACTTAACACACAATACTCTTTATGATTTTAACAATAATTTAAACATTTTACAAAAACTACACAAAAAGTGGTACTTCTACTACTTTTAATAAATAAATCTTTACACTTTAAGAAAAAAGATTTTTCCAATTAGTTTTAATAAATAATTAATGCTTGAAATTAACATCTGAATATGTTACACTAATATATGGATAATTCCATCTAATTGTTCCCAATATATATTTAAAGCAAAGTAGTACTAAGTTCTGTCCTAAAAGTATTAAAAAAAATTTGAAACTAATTTAATATCCAAGTAGTACATGCCCAGCAACGCTTGTTGTCGAATGATATGGAATCCAAGATGGTAGCCTAGCCTGAACAAATCGCCAGGAAAAAATTTTAAACTGTTTTGAAATATATTTAAAATAAATAATACAGGAATAGATTGAAAATAACCAAAATCAATCAATAATTAATATCAATATAATATAATAATTATATTATATAATTTAATAGTAATTATTATACAAGATAATTATTATTAATATTAATATATAATATTTATCATAAAAATAATCATATAATCTAATATAATAATTATTATAAATAAATAATTATTATGTATAATAATATAACTGTATTATGTAATAATTATATCACGAATAAGCAGATTTACCTAATATATATTAAAATTAATAATGAACATCAATTAATAATTCCTGATAGCTTGCAATATTCCTTAAACTGCATGTTCCTTTAATAAATTTAACTGAACAAGGAATGTTTATAAATGCATTATTTAAAAGTAAAACAAAGTGGAAATGTGTAGTTTACAACAAAAATTAAAAGCACAGCCCTCATATTCTTCAAGAAAATATCCTAGTACTTACCAATGATATTAGAAATATTCATATTCTAAAATAGTTCAAAATACAACAAAAGATTGAAGCAGCTAGCTTGAAGAATGATTGCAAGAAAAATGGTTAAATTTTTAAAGAATTAAAATCGTCTGAAATTAACAGGGTTACCACAGGAAAAAAACAATAAAAATTAACTATAATATATGTCATCCCATTGCAATCACATTACCACATGATAAAAATATCAAGGTAACAATATTGTAATGTTATTTCCCATCTTCGCGAACATAAACAACAACTTGGCAGGTAGCACTCGGATATCAAATTAGCACCAAAAATTTATTAATGATTTCATATTAATAATTTAAGAAATTAAAAACAAATATTTCTAAAAAAATTCAACTTCTCACTGGAAAAAAAACTCAGAGTGCTTTCAGAAGACAATTTTAGCCTTATTTGAAAAATTTTCACAATAGTGCTACTCAACAAATGACAATGAATATTGGTAATTTTAAGCGAAACATAGACTACAAAGAAGATAATTGCAATCATTTACCTATTTGCAACATACAACAAGAAGATTTTTATGTCTAACTAAACCAAAAAGCTCTTATTATTCCTCATGATGATCATTGCAAGAAACATGATTCGAACAAATGAACTTTTGATGGCTAAAATGTCCCAGAGAGAATTATGTTTCTTCTTATAAATGTGAAATAAACCAGAAAATTATGAAACAATTCGTAAAATTAATCTTCAGTTAAATAAATAACTGAAATTAAAGATTATAATGTATTAAAACTGCAATAAGCAAAATAAAAATATTTGAAAATAAATAAACTCATTAGAACTGAACATACAAACAACATAGATTAAAACAACAAGATATAAAGATAACTTAAAGCACACAATTATTATAAACAAAAAACTACACATGAACAAAAAAAATTGAAAAATTTCTTACCTTTATAATGGAATGCAAAACCTGTGAATTTATAACATTTGGTTGTTGAGCAGTTTGTTGATAAGCATTAACGACCATTTCCAAAGCTTTTTCACCAAATGGAACGAAATTCATTGTAACCCAATCAATCTAAATTCCCAAAAATAATTTTAAAAAATTCTTTTATCCACAAAAAATCCATTGAGGAAAATAAAATTGCAATAAATAAAATGTAAAAGTAACCCAATACATTTGTGAATTAATTTGAAAATTTAAAATTGTTAAATTGAAATGATTTTGTTTAGAACTATACATTTATACACAAAACTTTTTAAAGAAAATAAAATTACTTGAGAACTATAAATCTATTAATTCTAATGTTGTAAAACAAATAACAAACACTGACACAATTAAATTAAAAATATATAAATCTCAAATCTTAATATTTTAAAATGGTATATTCAACTTACAGCTGAGATTTTCATATTCACAACATTTCGAGTTCTCAGTTGACCATATGGGGGTGCATTGCAGGCGTATGTAGAAAATACCAGTAATTGATTGAAAATGGATGGCAAAAGGGATACTATATTTTGATTGTCACTCAAAGCTTCCTGTGTGAAGAATAGCAGCAAGATTTCACATAAAAGAAATGTATAGATAGGAAAGTACCTGTTTTAATTAAACTACTTAACATTTCCTGTTTTAAGTGAATTTATAATGCCTCAAAATAGTAAACTAGGCATAATGATAAGACTTTTATTTTAGAAAAACAAATTTGTTGATTGAATCAATTTAAAACCTTGAAAAGGACAGATTTCAAAAGTCATCAGATACCATTTTAAGTAGTTCAAATTACCCATTTAATACCAAAGTCAATTTTTTTTCACACTTAATTTATATTAGTAAATCTGCATTAATAATTCATGAATTTTATTGCATTAATGAAAATTTTTTGATATATATAAAATAACAGATATTTTAACAAGTACCATGAATCAATATATAATATTGATACCTTGATTTTCTAATAAACAAGAGGCTCTCCAACTCCAGTTTATATTTCTTAGAGGTACACAAGCAGTCTTGGCCAAAAAACTAAATTTTTCACTAATAATTTGAAGAGGATATCTTCCATCCAAATAATTTAAAACAAACAATACTCAAAACACTTATGTGTAAAATGCTAGCACACAATTACAGTAGATCCATATTCATTTATAGTATTTTCCAGAAATAATATCTGATTTTCCAACTAAAACAGATAACCAACTTTCCCATCTTAGAGCTGGTTCAAAGATATATCCCTTTAAAGATATTTGAAAGCTAGGATATAGCTCAGTTAAATCTAACTCAGAAGTAGACTATAAACATTTTAAAAAGACTACTTTTATTCACTCACACTTAGTTTATTAATTTTGATAAATGTACCATACAAAACTTTTTAGTACTATTTTAAACACGTATTTTTCAATGTAAGCTTTCACAAGCACAGAGTAATACCTTCGTAAGTTGTAACACCATATCTTCACTAAGCCTCTATACTTGTAATGAAACATACCAATGTTAATTAAAATTTTGTTAAGGAAAATAAATTCATAAAATAAAAATCCAAAAATGATATAATCAAACACTTGTTATTTAAGAAGTTATATTTTGAAAAATGTTGGAATACAGCAGTATTTATTCGTAATAGATTTACAAAATATTCACCAAAACATACATAATACATTTGTTGGTGTGTGTGCGTGAGGGTGGATATGAACAATCTTAAAAAGAAATATTAGTTTGCTGCATGTTTAGCATACAACACTGTATCAAACTAATGTCAAAACTTGGGAGTTATCTGATTAACTACAAGTTTTAGCTACCAAGGTTCATGTGAGCATGTTTAAGTATTACACTTTAATGTAGCCTTTATGAAGTTCCTTTTATATACCTCCTAAATATTTATTCAAAAAACTGGATTATTAGACAAGCAATAAAATATATTTTGCCCAATTAAGAGCTTTTGAAAAAATTCGTATAGCTACACTCTAAGCTTAGAGGTTTCAAAGAAAAAATAGGACTTCTAGGATCTGTGTATGAAATTTCTTCATTAAATGAATACTTTCACTCGTACATTCTAAATAATGACAATTATTAATACCACATTTATGCAAAATAAGCTTCATTTACTTCCAAAACTTCATTCTTGGTATTTTATTTGGTAATTCAAAGCCATGATCTTATGAAAATGATCATGATGAAAGTTATTTCTTACATCTACTCTACTACATTTACCTGATCAATGAAATATACTACAGGTTGAAAATTCACATACAATATGATCCAGTGTTCATATGAAAATATTTTTTAAAAATTCATATTCTACATATGCATTAAATCCCATACCAGATTACTGGAAGTTAGTTTTAATACATTTACAAAAGTACATTAGATTCAGAATTTAAAGTAAATTTTATTTATTAAAATTTACCTTCAATAAAATATGCATAGCTTGTAAAACAGAATCTTGCAACGGTGTCAACACAACTTCAGTTAAAGCAGGTATAATAAATGGCGACGTTTCACCATGAACTGGAACTGCAACAGCATTTTGCAAGACAGTGGCAAGCTTTTGAAAATCAGCTGCAACAAACCTAGGTATGAAAAGATAATGCAATATTGGAAAGAATGGAGAAACCATGTTTAAATTATTTTTTAATTCAACCAGTACTTACGCATTATACCATCAACCAATTTGATCAAATCAAAAACATTTTCAATAAAAATTTGGAGTTTAGGTTATTCTGATTTCAAGCAAAGAAAGTTCAGTTTCAATTTTTAGTAAGATTTGAACATTCTTACTCTGAAATTTAGAGCTGAATGAAACCGAATCTCTTTTCTAAATAAATGCCTGATTAAATTTATCCAGCTCTTTACTTTTATCACATTCAACCAAACTCAAACAACTATTTTCAAATATCCAAGCTTCAGATATATTTCGACATTAAATTCCTTATCAAAAACTATGTATAATCTCTGAAGTACTCATTTAAATTCCTCAGAAAAAAATTAATCTATTGAAAACAAATATACAAGCAACAATTTTATGCACTTTTGATAAGCAAGTTGCGTACTGCTGTAATTATTTTACATGAATTAATAAAAATGCCTATTGTTCCACATTCGAATTTTTAAATTTGACATTAAAGAATTCTTCTTAATGCCTGACTAAACCAGCATGCAACTACATATCACATCTTTCTTTCAAAACTAGATAGGCTTCCTCACCTGTATATTATCACCAATTAGAATCTGATACCTATTCTTCAAAAACATGTAAATTTTTCACGTCATTTAATCTTTGATAACTCTCATGGTCTTTAACAGTTGCAACTTTCCCTTGAAGTTGAATCTTACCAGTTACCAAACACTGAGACTCACAAATAAAGCTTTTATCTGAGCTGCTCAGACGGTAATCCTTTCTATTGAATTTTCAAATATATGGATTCAACATGAATCCACCTATTCAGAATATTCCAATATTTGTAATTTTAAATAAATTTAATTCAAAGAAATAATATTGACAACAGGTATCAATTTTCTTCAAATGCATGGAAGGACTCTGGGCCCATAACCAAGACAAGACCATGAGAAAATTATACGTTTACAATTAAAATAAAAGTATACACTCTTATGCATAAGAAAAATACAGATTAAAAAAAAACAATTTTGGAATTAACAGTATTTGTTTCTAAGTACCAAACATCAATTCATATTCGACACTTGGAACTGAACATCAGAACGTAGAAATTCGCAGAAATTGGATGCATTCTATTCAATCAAATAAGAATAAATTGGATGAAAACTTTAAAAAATAGCCTTAACTTACCTATCTTTAATATGCTGAAAAAGGGATGGAAATATCTGAATCAGAGCTGTTAAAAACTGTTGAGCTGGTACATAAAGAAGAGAATAATCATTCTTGGCATGAGCAGTGTCTATTATTCGTTCAGGTGGGGGCTTCGTACTTTCAACACCTATATTATACCATATCTTCCATGCAGCACTCCATAAAGCAGTTTCACTAGAATGATGTAACATACAATTAGTAGTATTTCAAATGTATCACAAAAAATATGTTCAAACAATGCTGAGAAAAATAAGATCTTCCAGCAAAACTATAAAAAGAAACAATTATTTAGCAGAAAGAGAATGCAAAAATTTCCCTCTCTCAGACACAAAAAATTTCAAAGCTATTTTTCAAAAAAAATTATGTTATTCGCGCAATATATCTAAGATATTAATGCATAGATTCGAACATATCAACCTTTCAAATATAACTGAACAAAATTAAACTTGTTAATAATCTTAAACTTATCAGAATATTTTAACTGAGGAACACATGCAATAGAAATACAATAAAATAAAAAGAATTTAGTTCCAAGAAAATGTATTTCATAAAAAGTTTCAACATTTATGAAAATAAGAAAAACATTTATGGATCTTGAAACTTCTTTCAGAAGCGAGCACCAAGTTACGCTAAGGAGATTTTTACTACTCACAGAATGTGTGTTGAGATAAAAAAAAAAGTTAAACCATAGTCTATGCCTATTCCTGCAAGAAATTTAGATTCTACTCTACTAAAAGTTATATAATTAGCAGAAGAAAAATTTCCAAAGAAATGAGTGTTGTCTAAATACAAATCCCGTTTATCAAATTGTTAAATTGATTCTAATTTACCGAAATTCAACAATACCTTTACCACATTGTTGCTGTATGTAACACGTTTTGTTATATATAAATTCTACTATATTTATTGAATTAAAAAAAAACACATATTTTATTCTGAGGAGATCAATTATGAATTAATAACTACTAAGTGAATTTCTACATAAAGTAAAGTAGAAAAGTATAGATCTTCTTAGACCTTTCACAATGAGAAGCTGAATATCAGCTGATGCATTTAAATAGTGAGCTCCTCTCTTTTATTTACATTACTCATCCCCATGCTATGTCCCACTTTCATTTTGAAACAAATATTAAAAATAAAAAAAAAATTGAAATTAAAGTGAACATGTTCAAGTCTCGAAATATTCTACTATCACAAACACAGGACTACATCTAATGACAAGAAAAAAATACTAATTAAATGCTCCATCTAAAAAGTGAAATATAACATGAATGGCTATGCAAGTCATTCATAGGGAATGCATATACGACTTGCCCTCGGAAAGAGGTTAGCAAATGAGTAATATATAAAACAATTTGATTTTATTACGTAAGCAGCATTTGTTTTGATCATTTCTTTAAATTGGAATTACAAACCTTTGATTCATAATTTCAACAATTGCTTAAAATGTTAAGTAAATTTATTTTTAAAAAAATTAACAGCCGTTATCTTTAACCACTGATCAAAAACTTAAGCATTATGTTTAAGATACATACAAAATCATAATAACCACATTAGTGCTATAAAATTCACAAAACTATGCTGCATAATATTTACTTTAAATTAAACAAATATAACTAAACTTATTTCTCATAAAAACAACAGATAACTAAAAATTTTAAATAAATTTTTAATTTTCATGGTAGCTGGATAAAATTGGTATCAACATTAATGATTCAAAAGGAATTAAATTATGATGCTAATAGACTAATTAAGTTAAAACTGTTTACTAACTTCTAAAACATTTTTTTAATATGAAACTTATTTATTTTTAGAATTATAAAAAGAAATCATCTCCTAGCTAATGTTTCAATTCTCATTTTATAATTCAATTATTAATTCCATATATTCCAAAGAAAAAGTTAAGAGGCATTGACAATCTGCAAAAAATTTGCAAAAAATATTTTTGAGGTGGTTTCAGTTTTCTCTGTTTAAGTACTACCAGTTCCATATACAATCCAAACACACTCCACCAAGAAAAATAAGAGAGCAAAAACTGTATGTAAAATGAAGAATTTATAGCATAAGTATAAAATTTAAACCTTTCATGAAAATATTGAATTATATATATTCTACATCAGAGGTTCCCAAACTTTTTTGTCTCATAGACCCTTGTCATGTTTTTCGGATTGGGGTAGACCCCTTCTCACCTAATACTGAATTTTTGAAAATTTATCACCTTAAATGTTGTTTTTTACTACGACTTACTTTAAAAGAATTAAAGTTCTAACTGTAGTGAAGTATAGCATTTAAAAACTTAAGAAGCACATGTTAATTGATTAAATTAAAATTTATATATATAAAATAACTGTTACATAAAATAATTGAACAAACAAATGCTTTTAATGGGAGAGATAAATCTGGTGCCTCAATTACAAATTTTCAACATTTAATATCAATCTAGTCAGTTTTAACTCTAAATCTCCTTTGTTAGTAGTGTCCAGTTTTTTTCCTTATTTCTTTCTTGAGATTGGCAAACTCACTGAAACTCTTTCTCGTGATATTCCATAATTTGCAAAAAATAACACGTGTCTTTTTTAAGTCAAAATTGCTGACATTTGTTTCTAAACTTTACTTTAAGATCTTCGTTATGGCCTACATTTTCATAAGTTCCTACTGTAATATGACATTTTTTTTTTCAACATGACCAAATAAATTCATTGTCTTCTGTGGAATTACCATAGTCAAAGCATTCTCAAAATCTGAATAAAAGACAGTTAAATGTTGAACGTAAGTTACAATGTTCTGACAGATTGTCTGCGACAAATTGAGAAAAATCCCGACATCCAATATTATACTTCTTTCGCTTAACTCTGGAAAGAAATGCTGAAATTGTCTTTGTCTTAATAAAATTTGTGCTGTCACCTAGTAACTGCAAATTAATCTCACTAAATTTAATAAATAAACCAGTTAAATTAGTAAAATCTGGTTTCTACTAGATCAATTTTTTTTACAGATTAAAGTCACAATATGATCTGGTTTAATGAGAGCCACATCATAGACCCCCATTTACACATCATGGACCCCCAAATTATTTTCGCTGGCGTGGACCCCTTGAAGGTCGCCACAGACACTTAGGGGTCGATATAGATCACTTCGGGAATCACTGATCTATATGGCATTAAGTTATTTATTTATTAAATAATCACCTGCATCATCTCATTCTGTGTCATTACTGAAAAAATTCTAAGAAATGTAAACCATAAATTACAGCAAAAAGCTTGATATGTACTATCAGAATTACAAATATATACGGATGTAAAAATATTAATATTTTTTTTGTTACACAAATTTGGAAGAATTATTCACCTTTGTAAATCCTTATCTTTCTCTACAACTGGTTCTGCTTTACCAGCCTTCACATCTTGAAATCGGCTGATATTTAAAATTTCCTGAAAACTCTTCAAAGCAGAAAATGAAACCTACAAAATATTTACAATAGCTGATTATAAATATACCTACACAGTTATAAAGTATTAATACATCCTTTGAATACAAATTGGTCATAATATATTTAATGATTTTATCATTATTTTTTTAATACCATTCCTACTGATAAAATGAAAAACTGTTATATTTATATTATTTCTACAAGAATTTAATATTTCTATGATAAGTAACTACAAATATCTATAATTTAATTTACAAATTTTAACAAAGTATAGCATTAGTATAAATTAAAATATATCCATTCAAGCATTTTAAATTGAAAAAAAATAAGCTTAACATTAAAAACAATTCTTACTTCATTATTCTTGCTTAAAGATGAGCTTTCAATAAATTCCAAAAGCAACGCCCATGCTCTTGGAAAATCACCTAAAGTTTGAAGTACATCACGCTTCGTATGAAAAATTCTTGCAACGCCAGATAAAGTAAGAACCTTAAGAACATAAACAACTAATTGAAGTGAAAATGAGAAGAAAAACACAAATAATTCTGCTATGTAAGTATCAAAAT
The DNA here is from genome assembly GCA_019973955.1 of Trichonephila inaurata madagascariensis. NCBI lineage: Eukaryota > Metazoa > Arthropoda > Arachnida > Araneae > Nephilidae > Trichonephila > Trichonephila inaurata. The sequence goes on from BMAV01019091.1 coordinate 169,053, forward strand.
AAAGGAAAAAATTATTCCTTCTGAAAAGGCAAAATATATATATATGTTTGCACTGGAAATTCAATCAACCCAACCTCCAAAGCAGAAGAAGCTAACACTACTTCATTGTACTCCACTGATTTCTCTTATATTGCAATGTCCAATAATCTACAACACGGAGACTTCATCTTTGTCACATATTTAATTCTTTGTATGAATTCAAAATACCAAACGAAATTCAAAAATCAGTTTTAAATACTTAAAAAATGTTTTATAGAAAGTGATTCAAAAGAAGCTAAAATTCATCATCAAGTGTTGTCTACACAAAATTAAAACACTGCAAATGATGATATTCTTAGCTCAGATCTGCAGAAATAGGGATATTTCATTCAAGTTTGATATACATGCATATTTCTCATATTGCATAGATAAAATTTGTCTCTTGAGGGACCAATGGTTAAATGGGAATTGCATCAAAAAGGTATCACAGAATTCAGTATTCAGTTATGACAGGTGAAAATTAATAAAATTATACATCATAATTATAAATGCTTCTATAATGAACAAAATTAAAGAACAAATTCATAAGGAATACAAAATTCTTTTAAAATGAAAAAATCATTATTTAGATTAATTATGTGGATAAATATTCTACATATAGTGATAAAAAAATATTTCATAACTTTCCCACCTGTGTTTCTGCCCACTGCTTTTGAGCTGTGTTACGAGAATGGTGAATAAGTATATTGCCACCCATATCTGTTATCTTATCTGTGGAAGCAGTACCTGAAAGTGATCGTACTCTGTCCAGTAATGGAAAGAGAACCTACATTAAAGAAATAAGAATAAATATAACAGAGATAAATACAAACTTCCAGACAGGTGAAAGCCACAATTATTTCAAAAGAATTGTAGAAGAAACAACCATTTGAATGAATTACGGATCAAAAAATATTCTTAATAATTTTTTTTAAAAAAAACAACAAATTAAGTGTTTAATTTAAATCTCTGGCATTCCCAACACTTTTATTTAGACCTGATATGCTGAATATAAAATATGAAAGTCTAATACTTATAAGACAAACAAGAACTAAATTATACATGCTATTAGCAATTATTACCTCACATTTTCTTTGAAATTACGATTTCCGTTTAAAATTATGCTTTATTTAAATCTATTAATGAGCCAATGTAACTAGTAAAAAGAAATCAGAATTTTAATATACTCCTTTTTTTTTTTAAATTTCAACAAAAGTATTAAAAATGATAAATCATGATTATTTTCTGAAAATACATAATCTTAAATCTGATGCTGTTTCTCATATACATATATATATATAAATTAGCCATAAAAAGACCAACTTCGATGGGTATTTCATGAAATTGTATATAATAACTATATATTTTTTTTAAATTATTGATATCTTAGCTTTAAGCTTTCGATTGTTTTCAGAAACATTTTATAGCCATCACCTTTTGATTTTAAAAGAACAGAACTTGAATTTCTAAAACAGAATTAAGTTACCTTTAACGCTTTCATTACCCTACTCCTTGAAAGTCAATTTCCGCTAAATCCATTCTTAGCGAATCTTCCCTCGACAAATTTCAAGTCGGTAGGTCTAAAGAGTTCAAAAACGGGAATTTCTTTTTATCAATATAGTCCCCGAAATGCCCTCTTGGGAGTCCATTTCTGCAAAACTCGTTCTTAGGGTATCTTTACTTATCAAATGAAACATGCTTACAAGTACATGCTTTAAAAATCTGTATATAGATCTAATATTTCAAGAGAATTTTTATTTGATCTAAAACGCCCTCCTTGGATGTAGATTTCCCCAAAATCCATTCTTAAATGTTGGAAAAACAAGTAATCGTTACCTAAACATGAGCGGGAATGATTTTTATACTATTGCCAAATATCACGGTATTTGACGACTTCACACATACACACAACGCTTCCTCAAGCAAAGGAGTTCTAGAAGAAAGTTCACAAAAAATTTGAATTTTGGAGGAGACGGGGAGGATATGCTACTGGCCCTTTGAAATGAAAGCTCCAACAGAATTTTGGAACGATATGATCATTGGTGAGGATTTATATGTTTCTAATATACTAACATTCAAAATTATATAAAAGACTCCAACATAAAAAGTAATACAAGCAGTTATCCAAATGGGAGGAAATTGTGCAAGCACAAATACATTATGATAGAATATGAACATTACTAACTTTTGGTGGTCATTGTTAGTCAATAAATGACTAGCTTCAGCTCCTTGCACATAAGTAATATGACATCCACATAGTGAAAAAGGCATTCAAACACTAAGGTAGTACAATTTCCATGTGAACGTGGTTTCCAAAGACTCACATGGACTATACTAATGTCTCGCTCAAAGATTCGCGAACAGCGTGTGCGAATGTTATTATTTCAAAGAGGACGAAAAAGTAAAATAAAGGAAGAGGAAATCACGGGATCGCTTGCCGTTGGAATCAGTTATGCTACCATTCAATGATGTTGGCAAAAATAGATGGATAAACATATCATCAAGGTAGAAGTCGACCAAAAAAAGACGACAGAGTGTGACGACAGACAGAGTAATCGTTGAATTGGCGCTCACAGCCAGTGATACGCTTTTATCAACGATCCAATGTGTAATCGGAACATCAAGGACTGTAATAATCTTTGTCAGGCGACTCGGAAAAAGGAAATCATTTTTCTAATTGCCCCTAAACATTGGCCATTGCCAGGAAGGCACTTTAGCAGTGGTGCTGGGTGCATTTGACCTGGAATCTCATGGATTTTGTAGAATTGTTCTCAATGACGAGTCTCGCTTTAAAGACCAGTGAAAATGGAATTATCCACCATGCAAACCAACAACTATGAAATATTGCATGGCCTTATCATTTGACAGCTGAACCCCTTATGGTTGCCATTTGTGATACCTTTACAACATGTCAACGAGATTTTACACCCTATAGCACTGCCCTTTATTTCATGAGCCAATGGGCTTACATTTTAGCAGGATAATGAAAGACTGTATACCGCACTCCTTATTTTCGTACTAATCCAGCATTTTCTTATATAGGTTAGCGCCATCACCAAATCTCTAACCAACACGGTACGTATGGGTCGGATCATTCCGATCTCACTGTCATTTGGAACGTGTATAGCACAAGCAATCCCGTCGGAGGACATCAGTCAACTCTGAGTCCAACCGGATAACAACTTTGATCAGGACCAGAAGTGGGTCAGTGCATTATCAATTTTATTTTTCTTTTACTCTTGTAGATGTATTTCATGAATAAAACATTCAATCCCAGTGATACTACCATACTTTCTCAAATCTAAGCCGCACCCCAAATTCTCAACAAGTCTTTATGGAAAATGAAAAATAGTTTAAAATAGTTTAGAGCCTGCAATTGCTCTAATTGCCCCATCCAACGCATTTTTTAATTTTACTCAAAGCCGCACATGATGTTCAGTAGCTTTAATATTGGAAAAAAAGCGCGCTTAGATTCGAGTAAATAGGGTATTACAGTTTCATTTTTAATTCATGTACAGTACAGCACATCTACCGATTCTCGTCCAATTACTATAACGTTTTTCTTAGTATGTCGTTTTCTACGTAATTGAATGAATATATATTACATTAATCTAATAATTTGGCTGGGAGGGGGAAATAAACTGGTATGATAAAATATCCGAAAGTCCTTACAGTAGAAAATTTTCAATGTTTCAAATAGGATGGAATAATAACATTTCAGTCAAACTCTGAAACTGTTCGTCATCATTAAACACTGTTTAGAACACGTGAGAATAGTACAATGACACTTGAAATGAAATATATATATATATAGTCTAAGAAACATATAAATAATAAAAAGGCATATTACAAACTTGAGTTAAATGTATTTTGAGAACAAAATTACAGAAAAAAAAGATTTGCTTGATTTCTTATTTAATCTTTAGTAGTTGAAAAATTACAGAAAAAATTCCAAAATAGAGTTTAACAACATCTCTTTCTAACTTCTACAATAATCATATTAATTGTGGTTTCCCCCAAATGATAGAGACATAGACAGAAAGAATTACTTGTTTAAACCTGCATAATTAAAAGGTAAGTTAATTCCAAATTTAACTCAAAACTGCAATTTTTAACACATATTAAACTTTCTAGAATTACACATTAAATGTAAACTGAGCAGCAAAAATGTTCTGGAAAATTATTTATTAAAATTATTATATACACAAATCAGTAATACAATTCTTTCATCTTACCTGCCATAAACAACCCGCCCAAATTGTTTGTTGGGAGGGAAGGGGTCCCCCTGAGCCCCCAAAAACGTTGAAAAAAAAAAAGTTTGTCCCACTTTTTTGACAGCAGGCCCCTTTAATCAAAACCCCGGCCCAATCTACAAAACAGGCTCAACCATAGACGATCAAAGGGTAATAATGGAAAGTCATAGTTTGAAATCTGTAACGAGTTTAAAGCAACTAATTCTTCTTCAGTAGCAGATGACAAACTCTGAGAAATTTTCTCTTCATTTTGGTATAAATGGTCGGCAATGTTCCACTAGAAAAAATTTAAGAGATTAATACTAAAACTAGAAAACCCACAAATCTTTCAATAAGCACACAATGTTATACAACAAATAATATCAATAAAATTTTAGGCCATTTTATAAATCGATTCACACAAAATGTTTATTGTTTGAATTCACATAAGTAAAGTTTATATTATGAATAAATTATAAACAGCAAATTTGTCTTCATGCCATCAAAATATACAGAGTAAAATAAAATTTTTATATTCATTTAAATTTAGTTTTTTATATATATGGTTAATTTGTTTTAATATTATCACAACTTCTTTTGATGATTACAAACTAAAACTAATGATAAGAATATTTTGACATTTAGATGTTTAAATGGTATAAGTGACAAAGGCAATAAATTGAACAAAAATTCAACACTAGCTTGATGCAACTAACTAGCAATACAATAAAAATTAATTACTAGCTTTAAAAATTAAAGACAAAAGACAAAAAATTTTCATGCCAGTTTACACAGAATGACAAGCAGTAAAACATTATACATATTGATAATAATGAAAATAAAATAGGTTTTAAAGTAGATTATATTGCTTAACATTATTAGAGTTCAATAATAAACGAAACTAAAAAAAATCATAAGAAAGAAGGTAAACATTTCCGTAGATAAAATTCCTTTAAGAACATGATTACTCTATATGACTTATAGAAAATTTAAATGATAACTCTCGATTAAGCATATTAGATTTATTCTTATAGTAAATTTGAGCAGGTAAAGACATGTTAACTACAGAAATAATCAGTGAACTATTAAACATACAAGAAGTCCAACTGCTGCTAAAGAAACATTTAATTCTTGTGTCTGGGAACCAAACTTTGCAGCTGCATCCACACAAAGCTGTAAACAAGTACAAGGCATAACTGGTGGATAATCAGCAACTACCAACTGAAGGCACTGGAAAGCTGACCGTATTAAGGATTCACTAAAAAAAAAAAGGTTTTTAAGGGATCATGCAAATATATTTTATACATAGTTTTGTAAAAGATAATAAAAGTTACAAATAAATGTGCATACCTGGACTTCATGAGATTATTTTTATTTCACTGGTTCACACAAGATATAACATTTAAAAATGAACTAAAAATCTTGGAAATAATTTTACAAAAATTGTTCATAATTTTGGTATTTCAATAAAATAAAAAAAGAACTTTTACAAGTTTATTTTTTTACACTAAGTGGTGTGATGGACTCCCCAAATTGTATTTTGTGCAATTCCAACTTGCCTATGATTAGGTAACATTTGAACAATTGTGTTACACTTCCTAGTTTTGAGGATATTGTTAAAATGCTTTAGAGAGTCCGTGAACAAATGGCTTAGGCATTTCAGCATTTGTAAAGTAAATAAATATTTTTATACAGAAAATTATCGATAACTTAAGAAAGACTAAGGACATCTCCATAAATTTTACATTTAAAATATGATAACATCAATGTCACTAAGACAAATATAGGAAGTAAACAAAGTGTCCAGGAAAGGCTATCTAGAAAATTATTAGAAATAATAAAATGCCCAAATAAAATCCCAAATAATTTTTGAATGCATTTAAGCATATATAATAGGCAAAAACAAAAAAAAACTTATATTTGCTTCTCATTTGGAAGATTATTACTAAAACATATATTGTGTGTGTTCATATTACTCTAATTTCATCCATTTCTCTTTTGTCATGTTAAATCATACTTTAACTTATTTTTACCGACTTAAAAATTACTAATTATGTGAGAAAAATGAAAATCCTTCCATAAAAATGTTTTTTAATGTACAGCACATAAAAACTTCAAGCTCAGATATGGAAAATAAGCACTCACAAAAGTAAAACAGATAAAAAGTACAAAAAAGACAAAGTGATAACACACACCCATGATCTTCATTAATTGCACTGATTACATCCAACAACTGAGGCCAACCACTAGATATTATATCACCACTACTATGAAGAACTTGAAGAGCACAATCTAACTGTTTTTGTCTAATATCTGGATGAGGAATAGATGAGAGTTCTTGTAATGGACTCAGCAGCATAGTTTGTAACTTCTAAAACACACAATGTGTAGTTTATAATTTGTAAATGTTTCATAACATAAATACTGAAATAAAAATAAAGGTTTTTTTTGCATTTTAATTTTTAAAATTCTTTACCTTGTTCTCTTTTAAAGAAGGAGTATATTTATGATATAGTGCTGCTTTCACTAAAAAGGTAACCGCTTCAGCTCCCCATTCCCTCATTCTGATATGTGGATGTTGGCATACCTAAATGGTGTATTCCACAAACATAAGTTATTTTATGCAACAAAAAATCATCACCTAAAATTACCCATTTTACACTGAGAGGCAATATGATTATAATCTCTTTTGAAATAAATACAAAAATAGCTTTCTAATTCACAATGATGCTAAAAGCATGTGGTAACAGAGCTAATAAACTTAAAGAACACATAGCTCCTTTATTTCTAAATTTTAAAGTTCATTGTGCATTACAATTTTTAAACAAAACTTAGTGCAACATATTCCTTTTAAAAAATTGCTTTAAATAAACAATACAGTCGGACCTCTATTTAGCGAAGTCAATAAATCCCGAAAAAAATTTGTTAAATAGAGATTCAAACAAAATCGTAAAATGTTCTTGGTTCAAGAAAAAAGTTTGCAAACTACATAAATTCACAAAATAGAGGTTTGTAAAATGGAGGTCCGACTGTACAGCATTTTAATACTTCAATTTAAGGTATTCATGATTAACATTATAAAATTATTTATAACACAGGTACCTATTCAAATTCAATGAAATATATATAATGACAGTATTCAACATGAACAGTTGTAGTAAGGAAGGTTGAGTTTCTTTAAATTTTTTTTAAAAATCAGTTTTTCTGAGGGGAGTTTAATTTTTTATTTTTTTATATATGTATATATATTTCAACATCTAGCCACCCTCCCCCTCCTCCTTTCTTCATCTGAATAAATGAAATAAAAAAAATTAGGCAACAATCTGAGCTAAAAAATGGCCCGAAGCCTTCTTAAGAATGCTTAGGATATGCAACCTTGCTGCTCTGAATAACTCCCATGCTTTGATGATTCTGTGTTTCCAGATTGTTTAAACTTTGCAAAACATTTTAATTTTTTCTCCTGCTTTTTAAAAGTGAGTTATAGTAAGTGAGTGTAAGTTGTTATAAATACAAAGCATCGATTAACAGTTTAATTTTATGATGTGATACGAGTGTAAAAATCCTCCCAATAGCTTCTAATAGGTTTGCAGTGAATTCTTTAAAAGCACAACTAAAACCTTATATTCTATACTTCTTAAAACTCTCTCTGCTTATCACTTTTACTTTGATTGCTTAATTAGCAATCTGAAGGACTGCGAAAAAAACCCTGAAAAACCAGTCTTTTTTACAGATTTTTTTTTTTTAATTTAAGGAAGAAAATTCTTCCCCTCCCCTTCCTATCCACTTGCTGCAAATGTTCATGTTTAAACTTTTCACCTCTGTAGCACCTCAGAAGAACATCTAAAAATTAGAATAATCCTTTTCTGCACACCAAATAAAATTTATGGCTATAGAACTTCCAAACGCTGATAAAAATAGGAGAGCAAAGGGGCGTCCCTAGATAACGGCAGGTGATGAGGCAAAATGAGGATCATATTTGAAGAGGTAATTTGACATAAGAATCAGTAAAAATAGCATAAAGCTCAATTTTTTTTCAGAATAGTGCCATCAACTGTATTTTTAGTTTTCACAAATGATAATGAAAAAATAAATTAGTGAATACTGCTTATGTTCATATACCTTGAAATGAATATCTCCATTTGTGGTCTAATTACATTAAAACGTTTCATAAATTTTCCTTTTATTCGATATTAAACACACTTTTGATTTTATACTAATATTAAAAACATACATGAAATTTTTTAAATTAGCTATTCAGTTATTTTTTGTTTTCTGTTCCACCACTGATAAGTAGAAGAAGAACCATTTCTTATGCTTTATTTTAAAGAATTAGTTTGCCTTTTAACTGGATTTCGCACTCGTTTCCACAAAATGTTATCATTAATAGAGAATAACAAATAAGAAGTAAATGACTGAAAATCCCACTAGATATAAAACTTTTAAAGATTGCATACCTATAAGCTTGCATTTCATAATTAAAAACTTTTTTAATAAGATTACATCTATTCTTCAAACAACATATTTCAAATCATTTATCAAGGTTGCAATTAGTTTTTTTCCCCTTCATCTGCTTGTTATCACAGCATAATTTCCATTAAGTGTTGATTATTAAAAGTAAAATCATATTTTAAGCAGTTGAACAGATTTTTAAGTTAATAAAAAAAGGGGGGATCCTAATAAAAATTTTCAAAAGCAGTACATCATACAAATTTCATTCAAATGATAAGAAATATCCTTAGAATAATTACAAATCAAAAATTTAAAATAATTCAAAATCTTAAGAAGAGGAATGAATGCTACACATCATAAGTGAAGAAACAATCATAAAAATAACACACGAATAATATCTCGAAATAAGTAATGTACTACTTTTTGATAAATATTTTAGTATAACAAAAACTAATCTCTGAAAAACTGTTTTTATAAATAAAGAATTCTAGAGTTAGAAATTAAAATACTTATAAGTACATATATTTTGAAGTATTAACATAAACAATCTTACCTCAAGCAAGTGGTTTGTAACGGGTCTCCATAAAACTTCTACACGAAACAAATTTAACAAGGCCTGTTTCAAGTAACTTCGCGACAGCAAATAATGATGGTTCCTAGAATATTAAAATAATTTTTAACACTTTATTCCAATGCAAACTTAGTCATACATCTTTAAAATACATACAAATTACTATACCCTATTTGTGTATGCAAGCTCCATTGATTCAGAGGACAATTTACACAGGGCATCAATCAAATGATGTAAGGCAACTTCATCCAAGTACCTGTATGAATAAAAACTCAAAAAGTAAGCAATATGAAAAGGAATTCAAAGTTCTCTAAGAATTTAAATAACATTTTCATAAAATAAGCATTAAAATCAAGCATTAAATGCCAATTTAGAAATAAAAGAAAAATACACAACTAATCTAATTATGTTATAAATTTATTCAGTGCAGTTAGGAACCAGGCAATTATCAGAAAATAACAGACCTAACAAAAAAGCATAGCAATAATAATAAATTTTTGTAAAACTGATATGCATTTGTGTCTTCAGAAGCAATAGAAAAGATGAACGGAATATATTATTTATCAATAAAAAAAACTATGTACAACAGTAAAAGAATATTAATAAATTCAGATTTCACATTCAAGTTACAGAAGGGGGAAAAGTCTAATAGAAATACTAATAAGAATGTAAGGAAAATAAATAAAATTTGAACAATCATTCATACAATTTATAAACAAAATTTCCTACATGAATTATTTGCAGAAATCTAATTTGCCATAATGGGAATAAGTTAGCAAACACAATAATTAAATTTAAAACGTATTACTTTAATTGAAACTTTTCAAAGATTTTTTAAAACTCATACAGTATAAATATTTTAATTTGAATGCAGAAGGCAGTTAATGTAATCAAAATAACATAAAAAATGATTCTGACTACAGAATAAAGCACATAAGTGTAGAAAAAAATAAAATATCAAACACAGATTAAGAAAACATTAAAACAGATTATTAAAAGAATTTGTCTATTTTTTTTATCATATGAATAAATTTAGTAAACAAACGTTTTCATTTAATAACACTGAACTTAAACATAAGAAAAGTATGTCTCATATAACTGACCAAAAAATAAACGACTATTTTTGTTAAAAAAGTAATTGCTTATGCCAATAATATTTTTAAAACATATCTTTACCAAAAGAGAAAAAATGGTGTGTCAAAAGAAACTAAAATGATTCGTTTAAAATATTCATAAAATAATTTTTACAGAAAACAAAGCAACTTAATTTTTTAAGCACAGACACACAAGCACATATTTTAAATTAAGCACATTAGGCTTCTTATTATAAGAATTGAAAAAACTTACATAACACAAAATACCTTAATTTAAAAAAAAAAACTTATTAAATAGAGCTACAGCTTCAAACAGATGCATACATAAATAATTTTAATTCAATATATTTTGTACCATTATCAAAAAATATATCAAATGGAAAATATACAATTAATGCATCAATCTAATTGATTTACAATAAATTCATATATTTTGATGCATTAAGAATAATCTTCAAGTATATGAATTTTGAAAAAAAAAGTATGCTAATAGAAAAATAATGTATGAAATAATAATAAAAAAACATGTGTTATGCAAATGGTGAAACAAACTAATAAAATCAATGTAAAGCATTTATTCTTGACCGGCTAGCAAGTAACTAAATAAGCAGTTCACCGAATCTGATGGAATTTAACACCAGCAATGAAATCAATTAATTAATAACAAAAACCAAGCTTCCAACATGAAACCTCATTCATTTGCATTAGGTGTAGAGAAAAAACTGATATAATTTCACACACACATTCATCAATTACATCTGATTTATTATGGTAATGAATGACCTGAAACATTCCAGTAAGTACAGAGTAAAAACCCTCAAAAAGAATACAACTTTTTTCCCTTATTAAAAAATTTATGGGGCATATTTTTGGGTAAAAATTTTAAAAAACATATAAGTGCATTTTTGTATCTACCACATGCATAAACAATAGTTTAAAGTTCAAGATGAAATCAAAGTAGAAAATATATATCAATATATATAACTAGAAATTTTTCTTTGGAAAGTTCAAGCTTCCATTTAGGTTGAAGTTTCAATCCAGACGAAATATATATTAAATGACCCTAATTTGAATGCAGCACATGAAAATTTGAAACTGACAAAATTAAATTTGTTAAATAAGATGTTTTGGCAAACAATGCTGATTTTCTAAAAAGCTTATTTAGTTATTTTAAATATTTAAACTGATACTAGCTAAAAAAAATTCAAATTTCTCCAATAAAAAAAAAGTTAAATTTATAATTTCATTTCAAAAATTAATAATGTTTACAAACAAAAATGTGACATATATTTGAATCAGAGTCTTTCTCTCAAATATTTAACAGGAAACATTAAAATTTGCATTGAAATTTTATAATTACTTTATATAGATACTATAAAGCTTTAATTAAAAAAGGATAAGGCATTGCCTTAGAAATAGGCTTCCTCAATCGACTAGGCGAACGAAACATGAAATTCCATTTTTAAAATATGTGAACAATTTATCTTAGAATTAATCAAAATACAAATGCTGACAAATTCAAAAATAAATAAAACAATACATAGAAATTTGTCTAGATAAAACTTTATTTATTTAAAAATAAAGCACGTAATTTAACAGACTGATTATAACTTTACAATAAATTTTAAAATTTTTTAATTTAAAGCAGATTGAACCAATATCAAAAGAAAGACTTCCAATAAACAATGAATTATGTTTTCTCAGTTTTCAAGATCCCCCACTCCTCCCCAAACAAAAAATTACGTTCTAAGGGAATCAAATTCTTTTAAGAGCATTGCAAGCGAAAAATGGAATAACTTACAACAAAATGCACTCAAAGTCATGATAACAAAAACATTAAGACAAAATATTTATATTGGATTACTTTCAAATAGTGTATTATACATATATTACACTGCTGGCCACCGTAAATGCAACACCCTGAAGGAAGCATGCAAATAACATGAAATTTACAACATGCATTAGCGGAGGTGAGATATGCAAATGATTAGAATTTCAGCCCAGACACACATCACGCGCACCTGTGGCGCCATCTCAAAGTGCTATTTAAGGCTTGGAGATTTCAACGATTTCAAGTTCGGCAATTGTGTTTTCTTGTGGTTTTTTCAAAAAACGATCAGTTATGTCTCGTAGAAAACAGCGATCAGCTTTTGATCAAGTATCCGAGTTCGACAGAGGAAGGATAGTGGCCTACCGAGATTGTGGATTATCTTTCAGAGAAATCGGTAGTCGTGTTGGACGAAACCAAACAACTGTAATACGGATATGTGACCGTTGGATGCAGGAGGGTACGACGGACCGACGTAGTCGATCGCATCCACCTCAGTGCACCACTTCACGTGAGGACAGGCAAATTGTGCGCATGGCAGTGACCGATCGCTCAGTCACATCACGAACCATAGCACAGCCCATTGAGTCTGTATGATTGATTGAATATTAACGTCACACTGTTCAGCTACACGAGGGCTTTTGGTGACGGACCACGTAATTTTGAACCATGGTCAAGTGACGTGGACGACACCTATAAGCTGGCACCCCCCTCTCCTAACTACCACACCATACCACACCAACGGGAGGACGTTTCAGTTCTCGACAGATTTAACGTGCATCGCTGCCTTACACGGCGGATCTTTAATGGTAAGGGGCTCGAACTCAGGACAAGGCAAGCCGCGATCCGATACCCATACCACTCGGCTACCGCGGTCACCCATTGAGTCTGTAACGCCTCATTCAGTGTCTGCGCGTACCATTCGACGCCGTTTACAGCAGAGTGGTCTGTCCGCAAGACGTCCATTGCTTGGTCTACCCTTGACGCAGAACCACAGACGTCTCCGCCGCCAATGGTGCGATGAAAGAAGGATGTGGGCGGAAGAATGGAATGAAGTTGTCTTTACTGACGAGTCACGCATCTGTCTGCAACACCACGATGGTCGGATTCGAGTCTGGAGACACCGTGGAGAGAGGATGCTGAACAGCTGCGTTATGTAAAGCCACACTGGTCCTGCACCGGGTATTATGGTAAGGGGCGGTATTGGATATCACTTTCGCACTCCTCTAGTACGCATTGCCGGTACTTTAAACAGCCAGCGCTACATCTCCGAGGTGTTGGAGCCAGTTGTCCTACCTTACCTTCACGGCTTGGCCACAGCCATATTTCAACAGGATAATGCTCGACCACACGTGGCACGCATTGTCCAAAGGTACTTCGTCAATACCATATTGAATTGCTTCCCTGGCCGGCTCGCTCTCCGGATCTTTCGCCGATAGAAAACATGTGATCCATGGTTGCTCAACGATTTCCCCAGATTTCACCCCCAGCTGCCACACCAGATCAACTTTGGCAACGTGTGGAAGCTTCTTGGTCTGCTGTACCCCAAGAACACATCCAATGTCTTTTTGAATGAATGCCGAGGCGTGTGGCAGCGGTGATCTCCAACAATGGCGGCTACTCTGGCTACTGATTCTGGCAGGAACAACACTTCACAGAAGTCTATAAATTTAATCATTTGATACTTGGTCAACACGTTATCTACAAAATAAATTTTGTTGTGCTATCCCTTGTCTTTCTTGGTGTTGCATTTACGGTGGCCAGCAGTGTATTTACTAACGTGGCACTCAGAAGGTACGCGAGTTATCGGTGATAAACATCGCAATTCTGAACCACAATCAAGTGACTTATATATACTGAAGAACACAACTGAATTAAGAGACAACAAACTCCAAGCAAATGTGGTGTTGCCGTCAAATATGTACATGGAAGCAAATGTCACGAGCAATAACCCGATTTTATGCGGAGTGATACACAGGAAATCAATACTAATTACATAAAATATCGGTAATATGAAAGATTTATACACATTAGATCGTGGGCATATTCTTCGAAACAGATGAATGATTCAATCCATCTAAGTAATGGTGCAGGCACTGAGATTTGGATGAGTGAGTCATTGTCTGCTAATTTGCATTGCACAGCGAATAGAAGGGCCACAATGCAAAAAATCACTCAGCGATTTTAAAACTTCAGCAACCACATCTCCAAGATCATTCTCTTCGTTATGTGTACAGAAGCCATCGCTCCAAACAAAAGGGTACACTTGCTGACGGTACATCATAACCCATAAAGAATAGTACATGTGCAGGAACGTCGAAACTAAACCTCAGGCATGTGAAAAAAAATATTGCATGGATTTATAGGTCCAGATTCATGTTGTTATATGCTGATGGTATGAATCAAACCACATAAAACGAAGGATCCTTCTTGATTCATGCTTGTACATGGAGTTCTTCAAGCTGATAGAAATAATATTCTCATCTACAGACTGTTCAAAGAGACTTAAAATGAAACTACTGGTACCTCTTCCCTTCATCATCCCTGCCAGATCAATGTTACTGTGATATTCTTGACGATCATATGTTTATATGTCTTCAGCATCACAGAGGAGGCTTTGTCCTTCAACAAAACAATGTGGTGCCCGAATGATATCCAAATGGCTAATTGATCCTTCTACAAACACGACCTTGCTTCTCTGGTCACCTCACATATCAATTCTATCGAGCACATCCGGTACGCCATGAAGAGATACGTTCGACTCTCACTCAACTCCACGACATCTTTGTGAACTGTCGAAGCAAGGAGGATGTGGGCCAATATGGGTTTCCAATGCTTCTTGAGTCTTGTCCAATCCATATCGAGACCAATTACCTCCGTCATCAGGACGAAACGTGGTGCTACACGATACTGCACAAGTATCTCTAATTCAATCGCTCTACCATGCGTATTATATATACTTGCTTAATAGAAAAAAAATTAGCAGTTTTCGCAGAAATGATTTTCAAAATATATTATATTAACTTTAATCTAGCAATAAATGATTTTAAAATGTCAAAATTTAAGAGTTTCAAGGAAATATTGCTTCATAACTCACAATTAAAACAGTAGTAATTCAAAAAGCCAACAGAAAATAAAGCCACATGAATTTAAAAAATTAACTAATGGAAAAGTTAAATAAGAACAATCAAGCTAGTCATGTATATTATAAAGTCAGTACATAAATTATTACAAAGACTGAAAATTATGATAAAGATGCTCTATTTTTAAAAAATTTTATTGCCACAGAATGGAAAGAAATGTCAGAAATTTCAATAAAAATAATATTTTCATTTCATTATCCCCCTTTAATATTTATAGCAATATTCTGAAAAAGCACTAGTAAGTGCATATTTTTTTTTTTTTTTATATACATTTAATCCTACAGAAATAGCTATTTGCATAAATAATCGAATACACAAGTCATCGAATAAGTTCTCATACAAAATCAAAATAAAATAATCACAGTAAAATTATTTTTACAGTATACTATTAATCTAGAGATTACTCTTTAATTATTTCTTTGCTGATATTCCAAGATTAATAAACAACCTACTTTTATTTAATGAAAATCCTCGAAATATTAGCTTAAGTTTTTTTAAAGGATGATAGAACTATTGATTTTCACATCTCCTAATGCCATATACATTCAATAATACTGAATTTTCAATCACCAAATAATCTTAGATATATCACTCTGTTCGCCTATTAAAAAGTCGAAAGTACAATGTCCTCAAATAATTTAAATCTTATTCAACATTTATGGCTCAAGATTGCATGATGAGCATTAAATAAATGTTAGCTCTCGATTAAAAAACCCTTCGAGATTTAATGGGGTTTTTTTTAATTAAAAATGTGATGCAGTATAGCAGTGATCCGCAACCCCCGGTCCGCAGATTAAATGGTGCCGGGCCGCCTAAAGAAGATTAAACTATTGCCATTTTATTTAAAGTGGTGCATTTCTCACAGATGTGCGCAACTTTCCACGGAAATCACTTTATATTTCACGTTAAATCACTTTAATTCATTTTTGGTGTAACTATATTTCATTCTGAAGGCATATTAAAATGTAACTAAATTAAAATTGTTAAATCAAAATAATCTAAAATATGAACAATCAACGAGTCCCACCCTCAGCGGGCCACGGTAAAATTATCAACTGTTGACCGGTCCGCAGCGATAAAAAGGTTGCGGAGCAATGCAGTATAGGATATCATGAAGTTGCCTATTATACAAATTGTTTTAGTTGTTTCAACTGTCTGTCATTAAATTTAATCACAATAAAGTCATTTTTCTTGACAACATCTTGGATTAATTCTAGCTATGAAATTATTAAGATATTGTCTAGTATTTTCAAAAAGATTTTTTCAAGAAATTCCAGATGATATTTATTCCCGTGATAGATCATAAAAGAATGTGTTGATTTTTTGTTAAGTGTTCAATATAAAACATTCGACTACGTTCGGGATTAGCTCTGTTATTTGTAAGGATTTTAAATAAAATCTGTAGAAATGGTTATTTTTTAAAAGAATCATTTTTGATAAAGTGAGAACAAATGTAAAATTTTTCTGAGTTGAAATGTTGAAAAAAGTGTATTTTCAAATATTTTTAACGTGAAAAACACAGATTTTATAATGTGATAAATTTTATACCAATATATATGAGATCTTTGTATAATACACTACTGGCCATTAAAATTGCTACACCAAGAAGGCGGCATCCTACAGACGAGAAAATTAAACGACAGGAAGCAGGTGCTGTAATATGCAAATGATAAACTTTTCAGTGCATTCAGACAAAGCAGCCACCGGTAGCGACACCTACAATCGGTTTAAATGAAGAAATTGTTCAGCCTGTTTCTCATATACGAATTGTATTTGAACGTTGTTGCCTGGTGAAAAGTTGTTGTGATGTCTCGTGTAAGTAGAAATGTGTACCAGCATGTTTCTAACTTTGATAAAGGTCGAATTGTAGCGTACCGGGATTGCGGTTTATCGTATCGCAGTATTGCTGCTCACGTCCTTCGAAATCCAACTGACTGTTAGCAGAATATGGAATCAATGGGTTCAGGACGATAATACAGAGCGCCGTGCTGGGTCTCAACGGCAATCTATCACTAGCAGCCGAGAAGACAGGCATGTCACCCGCATGGCTTTAAGTGATCGTGTAGCCCCCTCACGAGCCCTTAGTCAAGAATTGGGGTCGTTCGCAAGACAAAAAGTGTCTGCACAAACAGTTCGACGACGTTTGAAGCAGCATGAACTCTCAGCTCGGAGACCATGGTTGCGGCTATCCTTGACGCTGCATCACCGGCAGGAGCGTCTTCAATGGTGTGATGAACGACGAATTTGGATGCACAAATGGCCAGGCGTCATTTTTTCAGATGAATCCAAGTTCTCTTTACAGCATCAAGATAGTAGCATCCGTGTTTGGTGGTATCGTGGTGAACGTACATAGGCAGCGAGCATTCGTCATCGTCATATTGGCCCATCACCTGACGTGAAGGTATGGGGTGCTATTGGATACACATCTCGGTCACCTCTTGTTCGCATTGACGGCACTTGAAACAGTGCAAGTTACATTTCTGGTGTGTTACGACCCGTGGCTCTACCCTTTTTTCGAGCCCTGCGAAATCCTACGTTTTAGCAGGATAATGCACGTCCGCATGTTGCCAGTATTGTACGGACCTTTCTTGATACGGAAAATGTTCGGCTCTGTATTGGTCTGCACGTTCCCCAGATCTCTCGCCAATAGAAAACGTCTGGTCTATGGCTGTCGAGCAACTGGCTCGTCACCATACGTCAGTCACTACGGTTGATGAGCTGTGGCATCGTGTCGGAGCTGCACGGGCTTCTGTACCTGTACATACCATCCAATCTCTGTTCAACTCAATACTCAGGCGTATAAATGCTGTTATTACAGCCAGAGGTGGTTATTCTGGGTACTGATTTCTCAGGATCTATGCACCCAAATTTCTTGAAAATTCAATCACTTGTTATTTCCAGTATAATATATTTGCCCAATGCATATCATTTTGTTGTTTACATTTCTTCCTGGTGTAGCAATTTTAATGGCCAGTAGTGTAGATCTTTGTATAAGAGAGTCTTGAACAACGATATTTAATGCATTCAAATTATTTGAAAAGATATAGAAAATCGAAATAATGCTGTGGGTTTTGGTAAAGTATATTGCAGGTCATAGAAAATGCTACACCAGGAAGTAAAACAAATAACATACAAGTATAGCATACAGAAGAAGGTTCACGTTCAAATCACTCAATGAATCTCGTTTAATTGTAATAAATATAAGTTATTTCCTTGAAGATAATATCTAACTGTAAAGTTTAGGAATATAATATCAATATATGAAAATAATGAAGAATTTTTTCCCCCTGCCAGTACAAAATATTTAATCAGGAACATAATTACCTACTTTAAAAAATGCAATTTTGTGTTCCATGTTAGATAATTTTTGCTTTACAGTGAAAAAAATATCTTTCTTGATTAAACTGAAGAAACACACTGTTGGCCATCAAAAATGCGACAAGAGAAGTCTTTAATATAGTACATTTACAGTATAATGACAGGAATACACTGTTACATTTGCAGATGTTTTAGAGTGCACGACATCCATGAGCCTCCACATCTGGCAGCACTATCAGTTCTAATCGGGCTCGGCATGGAATCGTGCTGACTTTGGTTGGCAGATAAAGGTACATCAATCTTAGTATAGCTACAACTTTATACCAGAGTTCATCAATCGTAACGATCAGCGAGTGGTAGCATGCAAGCCTCATGACAACACATAACCATTTGTTTCCATTGGAAGATAGATTTGGAGAAAGAGCTAGCTGGTCGAACACAAGGAGGAAGGTGAGGATAGTACAAGTTGCATGCGGTCGTCTATTGTCTTGTTGAAAAGTCGCATCTCAAAATCACTGCTAAGGATATTAACACGTCGGAGTTTTAATGTCAGTTGTCCAAAGAGCACACTCTAGGTATTGAGGACTTGTGAAGATGACGAAAGCAAACTAGAAACGTTCATTCTCCTCGGTGACTTCACATAAGGATACATCAAAAATTCCTTACGCAGATTCGGTTTGAGACTGAAAAAATTATATGTCGCCACTCCTGTGTCTACGTATCGTCGTTTAATGGACCAATATAGAAGCGCCTGTCTATCGCAGCGTCCAGGGGTGTCCCAAAAATGGTAACCATATTGACAGTCCATGACGCTGTAGACATCGTAAAACTGTAATACAGACACTTGTCCTGTAAACAAGCCAATTTTCCAACTCAGAATGTGTAGCATGTCTGTACCATCCCGTAAAGATACAAAGGCTGGCTGCCCGTCTCCTGGAACGTTATTTTCCAACGGCTGCTGATATCTTGCAAGGCATCCTGTAAAACACTCGTGCACTCATACTTTCATGATAATCATAATATCACGGCAGCTGAGAGCAGCAATATCGCGGGATAATAAAACGTAATCCTTGCTAGTATGAATTCCTTCTTCTTACATAAGACATGTGACATGACATTTATACAAATTAAGTTTAACAGCAACAATTTAATGAGAAACTGGCTCCACAATTTACCTTTCATACAGGGTGTTGCCGAATTCGACCAACAAATTAAGAGGGGTGATAATAGGCAGAATGGGGTTGATAAATCACCATAGAACATGGGGACGCAAACCACGTTTAGTTAGAGTAATTCGCAAAAAAAGTTATGAGAGATGTGATGTTGAGTGGGATGAAAAGGGACAATAAGAGGTAAAAACATTTATTAGACGTAAAATATGTTTACAATACGAACAATGCATCACAGTCCGACGTCAGAAATACAACGACAAGTGATTATCACAGAATTGTTCGAAGTAGCTGCTGTGTAGGTTGTACTACAGCCGACACCGTCGGATGGAGGTTTGTCGGACGCATTCCAATAAATCCGGTGTACTGGCGATGTCAGCTGAAACGACGAGAGATTTTACATTGCATCCACCGGCGTCTCATACATAAGTGACTTGAGGTGCTCCAGAAGAAGAAATCCAAGAGGTTGGGGTCTGAGAAACGTGGAAGCCAGGCAACACAGATCCACTGCGTCCAATCCACCTCCTGTGACATCGTCCTAACATGGAAGTGGTTAAGCATTGCAAACGAAAAATGTGCTGGTGCACCATCATGCATGAGCCACACGTCCCGATTCCCTGCCCACCAATCACAACTTGCTCGATGCTTCCACCCCGGACGAGTGAGAAATTTACATAAGTGCAAATTTCTTCATCCCTACTACGAAGCTCCGAATCCCCGCATTCGTTTGACCCCCTCTTGTTTGGTTCAACGTCCTCCCGACGGCTACTATAATAGCGATTTTCACTGACTAAACGTGGTTTGCGACACCATGTTCTAAGGTGATTTGTCGTTCCCATGCTGCCCACTATTACCCCTCTAAATTTGTCGGTCGCATTCGGCAACAGACTACAGATGGTGTTATTAGTATTTAAGTCATTCAAATGTGCTGAAGCGCTAATGATTTACACACTCCAGCCTGTTGTACCTTTATTGAAAATTTGATGTTTGTTGTATAACACCTTCATTCTACAGCAATTTTAATGGTTTGCGGCGTTTTAGAATCATACTAACTTTAAAATTACATACGTCTGTTAGCATATTTGGGATCTGATGGAAAGATGCCCACAACTATCCCAGAATGTTGCCGATTTGGCTGAGCAGTTCGAGAAAATTTGGCATGAAATCCATTACACAACATACCACACTGGGTGGCAGATTACAAAAAGACCATAGGATCAATGTCCGAATGATTTCCTTTCTTTGCAACAATAGAACTGTAGAATAAACCATCCAATTTTTTCGAAATTGAAATCATTTCCTTTATCTAAAATTTTTCATCACATTCATCCATTTAGCCATTTTTGTCGTTATTGGACAACCCCTTCGTTGCGCATCCATTTTAATGTCTTATGGTCTTATCACACGCAAACGTACTAGGAGCGATTTTTCTTTAAAGCAACCCTTTTGAACATTTCTACCCAGTTGCTATAACAACGGCTTTGAACAACTTTTTTGTAGAGAGCTACAAGAACTGCTCGAAATTCCAGCCAATGGGGTTCTTCGTCTCTCAACGTCATAAACAAGATGGTAGTAAAGATGGCAGCCTCGGCTTCGTCAAACACATCAGAAATGGCGCATAATATTTTAAACAGAATGGCGTTCCATTTCTGTTTACGACCGTCAATAAATAATAAACAATAGTACAATAATGAAAAATTCGATATAAATTAATGAAAAGCTAACCAAATGAAAGTTTGAAAATATCAAAACATTGTACAAATAATGCATAGGAGTTTACTTGCAATTTAGTTCAAACAAATGGCAATCAAAAATTGGTATAAAGCCATCAACAACTAACCAAAATGTAGATCTTAAAATACATGAAATGCAACACATCATCGGTACCAGAATACGAGTTGATATACAAAATATACAGCTGATGGTACCTCGTTGAAGCTGAAATTTGTAAAGGAATAAAATGTTTCAGAATGTATGTCCAAAAGAGTAAACTGAGCAAAAATAATCTCGAAACCGTCACAGCTAATATATATACATGTATATATTTAAATGAACATATTTTTCAGTTTTTGTTTATGGTAGTATAAAAATCGATTATTCAGAATATATTAGAAAAAATACATCAAATTTATGTATACTTGAAACACATTAAGAATAAACTATATTGACACCTTTTCAAATTACTAGATAAAGAACACCTTTAATAACTTTTTGCAAATATTATTGCACCAGAAAAGAATTTTTATCTATTTCACTGACTCAACGGGAACCAAATAATTATGTCAAGGGATTAATTAACTTCCAAAGGTAAATTTCTCCTTGCAAAATGTCATTCCTTCCCAACTTAACAGAGTTATATATTATCATGAAATAATCTCTTAACTTTTATATAATTCAACAAAATTTCTCACTAAAGTTTCCCATTATTGGGCTAAGAAAATGTGTCCCCTAATTTTTTATGAAACTAGCAGATTTTTTATAATGTTTCTCAAACATTTGATGATTTAAAGGTTTTCAAATTAACACATTTTGAAAATGTTTATGCTAATTAAAAAATAATGGTCTTCCAATTTAAAATTTTTTAAACATATAAAATTATTACGAAATTATGAATTATATACAGAAATTTAAAAAATGTTAACAGTAACATCACACATTTTCAATATATTTAGAGGATATGACTGAAAACTCATAAAATTTTAGGCAACTAACTCGAGTAGTTCAAGAAATATTCACACAAAAATTACAACCACTAATCTGATAATGTTACAGGGTCATATGCTAGTCCATTATTTTAATTATCTAATTTATTACATGGTGTTTAAAAATGGGGGAAAATAAGGATTTTTGGTTTCCAACATTAATTTTAAAAAAAAGAAAAACGTCCTTTAATAAGCATAAAATAAGATATAAATATAATTCTAAAAAGTGATGATGAACAACTTCTTAGTAAGATTATTATTAAACAAAAAAATAAAAATATTTTGTTCAGTAATTGCCTCCTAATGGTTTTCCATGATACGTCCTGGAACTAATTATTGGATTCATAGGAAATATTTGATACATAGCATATTAAGGTTCAATTTAATCCTGCAAAATAAAAAATCTGTATAATGTCAGATTTTTTTTAGGAGTATACAACTATGGTAAATTGTCTATTTTTTGACATTATGCTTTAATTCTCTTAAAGTTACTAATAATTATACTAATTTTATTCAACTGCGATGAGAATAGTGAAAATTAAATATATCTTTTATTTTTACATTTTTCATCCGTCTTTATCCACATCATTAAATACCTCATAGATGGATGTTCATATAGATTTAAGTGTTAAATATTTATGCAATAATTAGTTGCTTTAAAAAATAGGAAAAACAGCCTTGTAATGAAACAAAATCAGAAACATTTCACGATTTGTACTTGTAAAAAATAGTTAGTGCATTTAAGATTGAATATTTTCTAATAAAAGCCCTGTTTTAATGCTCCAAATATATTTCTAAGAATTTCGCCAAAATCTGAACAGAAATAAGAAAGATCTGTGAAAAAAGATAGATCAGAAAATATAGCAGCAAAATTCATTAAAAATGAGGCATATAACTTTTAGCTTGGAAATATCCAGGAAGGAATTACAAAGATTCTTCAGAAACAATAAACGATGCATTTATTACTAAATAACTTGTTCATACTTAAGTTTAATTTTTCAGTAGAAATCTATTAAAAAAAATTAAAACTATATTCCCTAACAAAACATGGACAACAGTAATTATTAAGTATCTATTAATTATGTTGCTAATACCAAGAAACTATACAAATCTATCCACACTTCTTCTCAATGAATCCCTCAGTAATCCAACATTATTTAGAGAGAAACATGTCACAAAAAGATATGATTTCATATCATTTTTATTAGAGAATTACAATAAAAAATGTGTGTTTGAGAAAAGGGACAATAGATCTCCAACTCGAATAGAAATGTTTTAAATGCTCTTGGAGGGGTGCATCAATAAACATTAAATTGAACATATTTACATTGTAGTAGAATACTTAAAAAAAATTCTAAAACACAAATTAGTTTCCAAACATAATTTTATTCAATGCTTTCTTAATTGAAATGTTACGTTCATTGCACTTCAAAACTAAAAATAATCCATCTCTTCCCCAGTTAAAATGATTTACTGTCCTTTTTATTTTTGAATATATTGCAAAATATTTTATTCCTATACATATTTTTTTCTTTTAGTAAGAAATAACTTGCTTAAATTTTATTAAGGAAACTTTTTAAAGAATTACATGCAAGATTTTACAAACTGCAGAATATTAAAACAAAGCATTGTAAGCTTTATAATTTTATGTATCTAAAATAATCACTTTTATTAGCTTCCACAGCATACATGAAAATGTATACTATATGAATCTATAAATATAAGTAGTTCTCTCTGTATCAGGATCCTACAAATTGCCTGACTCTGAAAATGCAATAACAAAAAGAGGACAGAAAAGATGCCAATCGAAAGGTAGACTCAACACACCAAGTTAAGTTAGTGATCCAAAATGAGAAGTTATTCTGTACATGGTGAGTACGACAGATATCGGGGAAGAAACTGCCAGATATTGGAATTGTTGTGATTCTCTGTTGCTGAGAAAAACCAATCAGAGGAACTGTTTAACGTTCCAAAAGAAACATGTAATAGTAAGGACACCAGGTTGCTGCAAACTGATGTAGTTCCAGTAAACCTTCACATAATTGTGGAACACAAGCTGTGACGAAAATGGTTGGAGAAAGAGAATGTACCAGAAGGAGATTAGCAGATATAGACTAAGCCATCCACCTGCAAGCATTTAAGGTCTCAGTCTACTTTCATCAAGCTGTTCCAATTTGTATAGGACATCTTGGATATCCCCTATCAAGACTAGAACCACTCTCCATCAATTTGTCACCCAGGGTTTACACACATGGCACCTGTTAAGCTTGCAAATGACATCCTCCTTCCATTTGAAGTGGTGTTAAGTTAGACTTATGTGCAAGATGGAACACAAAGTTCTATTCAGCAACAATTCCCACGATTCTGATTCATCACTGAAAGTCAATTCAGACGAGTCTACCTTCGACATAGTAACAGGCCCAACCCAGTTTTTACTACAGAACCACACACCCTTTGACAACACAGCATCTTGGTTCAGGATGCCATAACCTAAAATAATTAATCCCTAGTAGTTTGTAATGGTGAAACTATGAGGAGCTGCAGCTGGTAGCATTAACCTTCCTTCAGGATATATACAATGCCATTTATTAGCAAGTGTCATTTACAATTAAATAAATGTCTATTTACATATATAACAAAAGTTTATAAAAGATAAATGTATCACTTCCTTTCAATTCAATTAAGTCTTTGGAGTAACAGTTTAATATGGGAGGTAATCTAATCCAGATTTAATTTCACATAAATGAAGTTAATTCCAAATATATAAACAATAAAAATCAAGACAATTGCCTGGTATCCTATTCTACTTGAAACAAATTAAAGAAATCATATTCACAGAAAGCAAGAAAAAAATTAAAATGGGAAAAGCAGGAAGAAAGATATGCCTTGTCAAAAAAAAAATAATAAAAGAAGCATTTTGGAGTAAGAGTGAGCTGTCACTTACTGGGAGCTGTGAAAGACACGAGACAAGGTGCCAGCCAATGGCACATAACTGGAGGCAGTTCAAAAGAAAAGAAATAACAGCAACAATTAATGTTCACACATGAAAACTTCTATTAAAGTACAAACTATTTACCAGAAAAGGAAGCAGAAAGTTAAAGAATAAAAAAAAAAGCTTTGCTCCCAATAAAGGCATATAAAACAGGATTAAACAGCAACTATATAAGCAAGTTACAAAACGTTTACAAGCGATCTCAAGTATTTGAAACTAAAAAAACTATACTATAGTTAGAATTACTTAACAGAACATACTGTATCAGTTCCATAACATAAAAAGCAGTCTTAGTAAGTTAGTAATCTAAATGTTAATTTTCTTTAAGTGAAAATCTGGTAAACAAATATTTAAGCACAACTTAAAAATTTTAAATAAAGCTACATCTGTACAAACAAAAAAAAATTTTTTAAAATCTAAACACTATTTTGCAACTACAAATAGTTATTTAAGATAACTGTTAAAATTACATATGATATAATTTACCAGGAAATTGACAATAACTAAAGATATTTAGCTTGTTTGTATGAATTATTCTAAAACAGTTCATAAAATCTTTAACAAAATAAAACTTATTTCTGAAATTCTACTTTTATTGATTTTTACTTATACAACAATACAGATAATCTGAAAATCATCAAGTAAATTCTGTCAATTTCTTTTAACAATATAATGATTATTCTTTTGGATAACAAAATGGTTACATATATTTCAGAAAAAAACATTTCTTTAAAAAAAATGCATTTTAAAATTTAGACAATTCTTAACTTACAACAAATTTTAAAAGATGTAAGTTGCAATGTTTTTAAAAAGTAGTTCGACTGTATTTCCCAAAAGCTATGATTTTAAAAAATTATGAAAGTAGATGAAAAACCGGCAAACACATTCACAGATCCAAACCTAGAAAATTGTCAAGAATGATCATTGGAAGACAAACTGTTACTTTTTTAGCAGGAAAAGGCAAAATTTAGTAAGGACTTTAATAATTTTATTCATTTCTAGTGCATGTTTTATTTGAGTTAAGCAAAATATATAATTAAAATTTCTCATTCAAATATTATGAATTTATAGAACAGTTTTAAAGCATTTTTGGTTTAAAAAATAAATACTTATCACACTAGAAACCAAATTTATTCATAAAATTTGAAATCATTTAAGGTATAAAATTTCAATAATAAAAAATTGAATGTTTCTCTTTATATATATAAATGGGTTGCAATAAAATGTTCCAACATCTCAATAATTACTTTTAAAATTATTTTTAGAATTTCAATACAAATACATATTAATTATTCCTAATATTTTCCGGAGTCAAATCGTATAAAATTTTGTATATGGAATAAAAGCATCTAAATTTTCCAGCACTAAGAAAATTAAATTTTACACAATCTGATATAACTACATTATCAATAATAAATAAAATTATGAAAGGATATATATATATATTCAAAATTACCTATCTTTTCAATATGTATATCTAGAATAAAATAAAAATGGTTCAGTTTTCTACAAGTGCCATTTCCAAAAAAAATAGAATGGCAAAAATTAATAACATAGATTCAATTCTTTGAACAGCCCTTTTTCCTTACTACATAAATTTCACTTTTAAACTTTAATTGTATCAATTGTGCAATAAAGTAAAACAATAAAATGTACAAAGTACAAAACAATGTACAAAATGTACAAACAATGTAAAATGTACCATGTACAAAAACAATAAATGAATAAATTACTCGTCAATATATAACAGAAAAAAGTACTGAAAATATATCAACACTTAAATAAATTTACCTAGTCAAAAAATGAAAGTACATTTACTTCCTACATGCTCTTAACAGCAAGAATTTCAAAAACTAATGACTACTTATTCTTCAAAATTAGTATTCAATTAAATACTCTTAAATATTCTTAAATATTTAAGGGTAACCTGTTTAAACATCTTTTCTATGCTGCTTTGAGGAACTTATTATTTCTGTGTTATGACATCACAAGAAGTTTTAATTAAATGTAACTCATCAAATAAATGAGTATATTATTTAGCAAAATAAAACTTACATTTACTTCCATTCAAATAAGTTTTTAATAAACTTTACACAATGTCTGACAAACGACATTTTAGTAAAGCTAAAATTAAGGCACTATAAGAAAACTTCATAAGCATATTGTATTCACACTCTGCATGCTTTATATATCTAAATTTCTTGATAAATACTAATTATATTGGTCCATTTAATACAAATATATCTATTGTTATTTAAAATTTCTTGCAATAAAATTATAGTTTAAATATTTCCATGGAACCTTTCAGAATTTAAATCAATATTTATCACATTACTAAATGAGTGGTAAACCACATTTGCTTAAGATGTATATTATCTTTCAAAACAGTATACTGGATCATGTGCCATTACTTACACTTGGTATAAAATTATATGGCACCTAGATTTCATATTAACCCTACCAAACATGAAATTGACAGATAAAATATTAAATGAGCAAAGTGATTAATGTACAGTCGCCAAAATATAGGAGGGGGGCACCTTCATAACTTCAGCAATTCTCATTGGAAAAAATTAATATTGCTGTTACATAGTTCAAAAATAACTAAGTTAGGATGTTAATGGTAATTTATTTTAACTTGAAAACAATTTCTAAAAAAAGAGTTTCTCATTGTGGATATATTTTATTTCACAGAACCTTTTTTCCCCATGAAAATAACAAATTTCAAACATGGTAAATTTGAGCAACAAAGTGTCTTAGTTATTTGGGTTTGAAAAATGAATCAGGTGATAAATGAGTATCTCAAGCATTTGATATTAAATCTTGTCAACACTTCTTCACATTAATCGACAATTTATTTTTAAACTTAAAAAAAGCAAAACAAATAAAATATTCCAAAAAGAATAGT
Organism: Trichonephila inaurata madagascariensis; assembly: GCA_019973955.1. Lineage (NCBI taxonomy): Eukaryota > Metazoa > Arthropoda > Arachnida > Araneae > Nephilidae > Trichonephila > Trichonephila inaurata. Next base: position 197,477 of record BMAV01019091.1, read on the forward strand.
TACATAAAATGAAAAAAATTAGAATAATAAAACACTAATATCTTGATACTCATTCATAAAAAATTACATAAAACTCCCACCAAAATATTCTACGAAATATTCTAAATTAAAACAAAGTTTGGAAATCAAACAGCCCTAAGGAACTGTTTGTTAGTTTATATTTCTTAATCAACGATCACATTACATATAGTTTGGAAAATTAGAAAAGTTATGAATATTCTGATTTTTGTGAACACGTTATATTAAATTACTTTTATTCTACTGAAAATAAAATATTAAGAACCTTCATTAAAAGATTATCCCTGAAAAATGTAAAACTCTTAGCAGAGTAATTACTAGTGTAAGTAGTAAAAGAATACATTTGGGGGGGGATATCTAAATATATCCTAGAAACTACCCATGAAAACATGATTCATTAAAACCATTAGCTACCTAGTTCTGCAACAGAGAAATAAATAAATAAAACAATCATCATAACTGAAATTTTCTTTTTTAGCTGTAGAATAATTATGTTTATTAAGTAGTGTGAATACATTAACATCATAATTTAGTCTCCTTTTGAGCTATTAACAATGATATCAGCTTTTTATTCATCACAATAAAATTTATGGGAATTATTAGGGTAACTTTATATTAAAGGCTGTACATATTGCACTTAAATGCACATAAAACACAGCAAGCACACAAGTAAGTCAAAAGAAACTATAAACTTTAGCAATGTTAAGCTAATTTCAGAATTGTTTTAAACTAATTTTATCAAACTGAATATAATTTTCATTGTTAACAGTTTTTTTGTATGAATGAAATGGATCTGATTTAGAGATTTTGTCAAGTAATCAAAGTAAAACCGGTACAGAATAATATTTATTAATATCGAAAAAAAATTCCAATGAAAACTTAACTTTATGAATTATATTACATATCATTACATATGCCAGTTAAAATTTTTGCAACTTACAATGTATGACATTTGATTTCTGAAAAGGGGAACTTATTCTTACAAAAATATTTACTGTCATAGATCAATTTAAGCAAATCTAACATTCAATGTAAAATGCAAGTAAAAGATTTCATGGAAAAAATGTCTGAATTACTACATATGCAACAAATAAGAACTGGCACGTTTTTACAGTGATAAAGTTTTTGTGCTGAGGAGAGGAATGATGCATGATACAAAAAAATTGAATTAATATTAAAAATTTATCTTTAATCAGTTAGTGAAAATGGTTACTGTAATATTTAGTGAAAATGATTTCAGCAAAATAGCATTTTATCTTTTAAATATAGTTTGTAATATCGTTTTCAAATTATTAAGAATTAAAAAAGATACAAATCCCCACAAAATCTAAGAAATTAGTAAAAAATGTCTGCCTCTCATAATTATTATATACAACAAAATATTTTTGTAAAAAGGATGTCAAAAAAGAATTTTTATGAATCACACTAGGTAATATTTCTTCATTCTTATTTGTAAGATTTCTGTAATATTGCAATTTATGATGATTAATTTTTAAAAAGCAATATTAAGATACTTAATATCAAGATACTTAAAATTTATTTAAATAGTCAAAATACATTCATTTTATAAGTCAAAAACGTTTTATTACTTCTATAAATCTGAAGTAACTTTTAACTTTTATCAACTAAGATTGTGACTAACTATTCTTGCTTTTTTTATACAAACACAAATGTAAATTTATTTACCTTAACAAAAATAAGTTTAAAACAATAAATACAACTACCTAGCACATTTTTTCAGATTTCTATTCTTATTTTTTATACACTTTTGATTAAATTTAACTCAAAAATATTTTTAAAAGTTTTAACTGTTTACAGAAATATATTTCTTTAAAAAACTATAAATGTGGATGAAATTTTAAAAAAATAGTTTATATTACATTTATTATAACAAAAAAATTTACAAAATTAAAATGATGTGAGCTCTTGATACAAAACTGTCCATTCAAAATCATTTTTTTTAAAAGTGAGAGAGATAATTTTGCAAACACAAAAGTGATTTTTGAAAAAAATTAAAATGCATAGCTTAATCTGTTTTAAAAAGTAATATATTGAGAATTAAAAAGTTAAAGCATTCTTAAACAATTAAGCTTTTATTAAATAAATTTGTTCAGCAAAATTAGCTAACAAGGCATATCTTTCTGTTCTCATCATTTACATGATAATCTACAAGAAAGAAAAGATTTAATCATCTGAGAAAGATGAAAATAATTAATTTCGATAAAATTCTTTATACAATAAATCTTTCAAAACCTTTCACTTTTAATCCAAAAGCTTTACAATTTTGAAATCTCTTATAAAATTACAAGATAGTAAAAACACTTACTGGGAGCTTTCAAATAATCTAGATAACATAGCAGATAATACAGGCAAATCAGCCATCACAGCAGTAGTTATTACAGCATTAGCAGAATCACTTGTACGACTAGCTTTTAAACTCCCACCAGTTGATGGTTTTAATCCAAGAATCCAGACAAGATGCTGCAAATAAGATGTTAAAATTTAAATAAACTACATTTACCGTATTATTTCTACACTAACCTCTTAAAATTGAGGTACAACCAGGTTTTTAGCACTCACAAGGGGAGGGCACGACTAAGGAAATTCATTTGGGATCGAGACTTGGTGTAATAGTAGTACTTCTTTAGGGAGTTCAACCCTCAATGTAATTCCGGCAAATGGCCAGTCAATTCGGAGAAAAAAGCCTTCAAAATTCATGCTTTGCTTTTTTACAATTAAATTTCAATTTCCTCCAGTCACGTAATGGCGCAGTTGGGAGGATGCCTGCTTTGTAATCAAGTGGACAGGGTTTGAATCGCACAAGCAACTTTTTCTTTTCAATTTGTTTAATTATTTTTTAAATTAAATAAATTTATTTATGAAAGGTTTATTTTATTTTAAACTAGCTGGTATACCCATTCTTTTCACAGGTGAACTGAAAAATTAAACAACACAGATTGAAGGATAAAGAAGTTTTCAATGAGTTAATTTTACATGAATTGCAAATTAAACAAAAAAAGCTTTTTCCATATCTCAGCTAAACAAAAAAAGAAAGAAAAAAACACACCTTTGTTAAATTTTAAGTATGTAGATCTAATAGCTTATAAAGATTTTTTTTATTTATAACTCCCCTTAAGTCCCTTGTGTGTCGATTTTTGAAAACACCTTCTGAAGCTGATCTCTGCTCAGCAAAAGTAGCACATTGTTACAAATTTTGAGTAATGAACTCTTAAAATAGTGTAAATAAATTATATCCGAAAATGTAACACACTAATATTATTTTCTGTTGTATTTATTTTATGTTAAAATTGTAATATTCGCAAGCAACGCCGTTTCTTAAATTATAACGACGATTCAATGAAAAACATGCCGAAATGTTAACGATAGAGTCAAGTTGGCAAATGTCTAGCCACTTTAATAGCTTGAGCTTTATTAGAGCTTTGTAAGACCCGCCGTGTAGGGGTGCGATGCACGTTAATGCTTTACCTACTGCATTATAATTTACTGTAGTTTTTTTCATGCAATATTTTTTTTTGGATCACTACATTGAAAATTAAGGGATATACATAAACAAAAAATACTCCACTTTGGGATATTTAATTCGTTAGAGCTAATAAATTAATTAAAGATATTCCACACTGTAAAATTAACTATATACATGGTTCACTTAAAATAAATAGTCAAATCGTTTTCTAAGATCTTCATTAACATACAAAAACATAAGACACTTAAATTTTGACATAAACTATTTTTTCGGGACAAAAATAATAATCTTTGCAATCCGATGAAAACGCCGACAGCTGAAAACGCAATATCTTCTACAAAACTATTCACCTTCCCCGCTAAAATACTCATTATAGAACCCGTGCTGCCATATATCTTGGAAGAGTGGATTTCAAAGAATATTCCTGCTAAGTATTGCAAGGATATTCCTTCTAAGTTGGTGTGGTGTGGTAGTAAGGAGAAGGGGGAAGGGGGTGCCAGCTCAGGTGTCGTCCATGTCACTTGACCATGGTTTAAAATTACGTGGTCCGTTGCCAAAAGCCCTCGTGTAGCTGAACAGTGTGACATTAATATTCACTCATTCACTCCAAAAAATACAATACAGTAGTTATTTTTATACTTAAAAAATGCAATATAATTAACGTTATAATTATATATTAACGTTTATTATAGCTTTATAATTAACTACTAACCACAAACAAATTATGTAGTGTGAAAGACATAGTTTATTTACTTTAAGTACCAGAAGCGATAAAAGTATTTATTTTGATATAAGCGTTAATTTCTTATGGTTCACACATGAAAAAAATCAAATAAAGAGAGATTTAAAACAACCTCTCCCTTCAAAGCTTCATCTTATTCTGACATAAAAAAAATAGGGATTACACTGAGTACAGGAATAAATTAGAATCCAGCACCTTGTGTATGAAAACAAAAAATTTTTTCATAAATAAAAGATAGATGTTGCTGTAGTGGTCTTTTTTGCAGCGCACGTCATAATTGCTTGCAGATGGCAGTATTTTTTCCTACTTACTTGACAAATATCATTATATTTTGAACTTCACACAATATCTTTATAAATTATAGCCTATGCTATAAATTATAGCATATGTGTTATTCTGATGTAAGCTATATTACTGTAAAGTTTCATTAAAATCCATTCAGTTGTTTTTGCGTGAAAGACAGACAAACATCCTCACAAACTTTCGCATTTATAATATATATCTAGATGATATTTTATGTAATTATTTTGTAACTTATAGTAAAAAAAAATTAAATTAATTTATTATTTAAGTTATTTATTATTTAAATTAGTTATTAAAATTATTATATTAATTTATTATTAAAATTATATAAATAAGTTTATTAAAATTATTAAAATTATTTAAATAAATTTATTAAAATTAAATAAATTTATTTATACAAAAAGGACTTATCAAACATTTTATATAATTATAAAATAATTAAAACAATAACATACAAAAAAGACAAACATTTTTATTATATTAATTATAAAATATTATATATATATATATATAATATTTTATTTATAGTATATTGTATTTCACATTATAAAACTATTTGTAACTAATTTTTATGTTTTAAAATATCATTTAATACTTCTTGTATATTTTATTATATATATAAATATTATTTATTAATATAAAAATATATGTTTATAAAATTTAATATAAAAATTTATATAATTACAGTAATTTTTTAACTTTATAAAATACAAAATAATTACATAAAATATCATTTAATATTTAATAAACCTTTCATAAATTAATTTATTTAATTTTAAAAAATAATTAAATGAATTGAAAGAAAAAAGTTGCTTGCGTGATTCGAACCCAGCCCACTTGATTACAAAGCAGGCCTCCTCCCAACTGTACCATTGCATGACTGAAGAAAATTAAAATTTAATTGTATAAAAGCTAAGCATGAATTTCAAAGGCTATTTTCTCCGAATTGACTGGCCATTTGGTGGAATTACATTGAGGGTTGAACACTCCGAAGGAGTACTAATATTACACCAAGTCTCGACCCCAAATGAATTTCCTTAGACTTGCTCTCACCTTTTGTCAGCATTAAAAAAATGATAATCAAAGTAAAAAAACAAAATAGTTTATATGAATGATCATAAGTAAGTTTGATAAATCTACATGAAACAATTACACCAATTTTATTTTTCTTAAAATTGCACATTCATATAGCAGTCAAAAACAGTAAATATATCATGTAAATTTATGTGGAATGTCTAAATGCTCATTGATCTTTAACTGAAAAAACTAAAATATTGTTTGTCAGGTACCAGTTGCGAAATGCCAGTTTCACTGAGATGGTAGGCAATTGAACCATCTATTAACTGTCCTTATATTTATTGGTGTCCAGTCCATGAATTGGATTGTTGGTAATGAAGAAACAAGGGCTTTGACAGCAGCTCTGGTGATTTCTCTTCTTTTATATTCAGTCTCAAATCTAATCAAGCCTCAACCAATTATTGTCAACCTAACTGACAACCAGACCATTTGATTGGAGCCTCCTCTAATCCTTTAACTGAATTGCATACTTTCGCTTAAAAGTAACATAAGCTCATCTATACTCGATTGTAGAGAGTAGAGTATACACATTGAGCATGATTTTGGTCAATTTGACTGAATCTGAACGATCAATTTAGACAGTGAACATAGAGAGGTTCAATTTTGATAATGAATTGTTCTAGTAACAGTAGGAATCTGATATTGACTTTATACATAAGAGTGTGAGTTTGTAGTATATTTTCTTTTGTTTCAGGAATGTAAAACTTAATAAAAGTAAAACAATGGTATAGATATTTGAATGAACACAAAAATTAATTAAGACTATTAATTACTAAGTTAACATTACGAAAAATGGTGCAAGTTTGATATCATGGGGCACACGCCAAGTTGTTGTTTATGTTCGCCAAGATGGGCGATAACATTACCATATGGTTACCTTGATGTTTTTATCGGCTGCCAATGTGGTTGCCATGGGGATAACATATATTAGAAACAACTTTTATTGGTTTTTTCCCGTAGTTACCCTATTAATTTCAGACGACTAATTCAATTTCTTTAAAAATTTAACCATTTTCAGTGTAATTGTTCTGTTATTTATGCTATTTTGGATTATGGATATTTTTAATATGGGTGAGTAATAGCATATTTTTTTTTAAAAGAATGAGTGTTGCACTTTTAATTATCGATATAAATCATTTATTTTTGCTTTATTGTATGTTTTACAAATGCTTTTTTTAACGCCCTTTGTTCCATGAAATTTGTTGAAGGAACTTGCAGTTTTTAGAATATTGCATGTTTTCAGTACTTTGTAATTGATATTCATTATTAATTTTAATATATATTACGTAATTATTTTATTAATAATGTGATATAAAAATGTACTCTATGTAATAATTATATACAGTTGGACCTCTATATAACAAAGTAGCTAAATCCCGGAAAAAGTTCGTTATATGGAAAATTCGTTATATATAGGTTCATTTATCATTAACTTTATAAACCACAAAACAAATTTTAAATTCATAAACACTATACATTAAAAAATTAATTGTTTACACCTTTTTTAAAATTAATATATGTTTATTTTATATATGTTAACCATCATAAAAAGAAAGAAAAACTGTAAGGAAAACAAGAAAAAAGAATGTCGAAGATTACACTGTATTTTCAATATTAAGAAAATAATTTTATGCTAAAATTAACGAATTTTAAGGAATTTTTTTAATTTTAAGCATACGAGTAATATTAAACATAAATTATTTTATAGCTAGAACACTGGGAAACTCCCCTGAGGATGAAAGGGGATATCGAAGATGTTTTTAGTGAACTGGACAATGGGGGTTAAAGGTTGTACTTCTTGGATGAAACGTCCAGAAATCTAATAACCAGTTCAAGATTTATGACCACCATAAAATGTGTTGAAAGAGATAATAACTTGACAGGTCCAAAAATACTTTAAAAATCAAGAGAGAAAAAATTGAATCACAAGAGAAAAAGTTCATTATATAGAAAATGCACTTCGCTATAGAGAGGTTATTCTACAAAGAAAATCATGAAATGTTCTTGGTTCCAGGAAAAAGTTTGTTATATAGAAAAATTCACTATATAGTTTCCGTTATATAGAGGTTCAACCGTAATATTCGTTGTTTATAATTGATTTTTTATATTTATTTATAAATATTATTACACATATTATGTTATTATTTATGATTATTATGTAATATCAGTATTCTTAAACATTATTTTTATTTCATTACAATATGATGATTATTCTTTTTTATCATTACTATTATATTATATTAAATGAACTATATATAATTATTATTAAATCATACTACATGAATATTATATATAATTACTGTTAAATTATAAAATTATTGTATACTGCATATAATACTATTATTAGTACATGTTACTTTTTACTATATTACATTGATATTCATTATTGATTGATTGATCTTGGTTATTCTCAATCTCTTCCTGTATCCTTTATTTGAAATACATTCCAACATATTTCCAAACAATTCTTTAAAATTATTGTGTATCATTAAATTACCGCTAGTCTGCCTTCTTGGATTCCATTCCAGCAGCAACAAACGCTGCTTGGTGTGATTTCTTTATCGCGCCAAGCGGCGCTTGGTGCCATGCCCTAGAATATCAAACTAGTTCCCAAAAAAACTAGTGGAGACCACCTTACCATGGCTTTCATTTTTAAATCCTTTAGAAATTTTACACATATGCAGAAATTTAGTCTAAATGCTAAATACATTTGATTTTTCTATATATTGTTCAAAATTACATGGGTTTAAAGATGAAGCCAATAAAACAGAGGAACAATGAAATAGAGTGATGATCTATGATTAAATGGCATCAAAAGAGATGGGGAAAATTTGTTCTATATAACCCAACGACTAAATTAGATATACTTAAGCTTAAATTGACGCCTTCCACTCATGATCTTTTTTCCAAGATATATTGAACCTTAAATAATCAAGAAGAACTAACTCCCTATCTTGTTATCCTTCCTTGCCAAAGTTTGCTCATTCTAAGTTATAATAGTCAAACAAAAAAAAAAACATTATCAGCTTAAATTTGATCAAAAACCTAGAGAACCTTAGATTGAAGACATTTATCAGTTAAAAATACCAATTGGTTTAAGCCAGAAAATTTGCAGAATTTTAAAGATTATCCATTCAAAACTGTTAAGGTAGTAATTACAGATAAAGTTTATCAAACTAAGGTGGTAGCTGCAATGCAAAAAATTTTATGCAGCACATTTTTCATAGAAGTTTCACTTATTTGTATTTATAACTGCTGCTCCAATGAATAGTTTCAGCATAAAACAATAATTGCAGCATCACAGTGATCAAATTATGCTTCCATTATTCATAAATTTATTACATTACTTTATTAAAATTGTATTATTAGCCATCAAACTTCAAAAATACTATTCTCACAGGTTTGCACAAATTTTGTTATTTGCAAATTGTTTTAAAACAAATTAATGATAACAGATGCAACAAAATCTTATGTTTGAAAAATAATAAAAATTTTAAGGCAAAATTTTACCTGTAATGTAGTTAAAACAAGATGCCATGCTGTACCCAAAATAGCGCCATGACAATGTGCTAAGCTCAAGACAGCTCTCATACACTGCAGATTTTTAGCAGTCAACTGAAAAACAAAAACAAAAAAAAGTTTTATAAGCTGAAAAAAATAAACCAATATCAACCTTTCTGAGAGAGAAAGAATGGATTAACTATAATATTAATTCAAATAATGAATATTATTCAAACTTCACAACAAAATTTTCATAAAGACACCCAAAAATTATAGCTTATACAGAATTAATTCAAAACGATATCAAAGTAACAATGCAATTTGTAAATAAAAGAAATTATTTTAAAAGATTTAAACAAAATTCACAATTAGAAAACTATATATAGGTATTCTGCTATGAAACAGTTCCCTACAGCAATGTTTCACACTTACATGATAAGAAAATTGTAGAAACAAACATATATCATGGCAACATGGTTTTATTGTAGAAAAACATTTAAAGCAAATAAAAATTAGCTTAATGGTGATATTACTACTAGACTATGCTTAAGGTCAACCACAGAATTTAACTCAACCCAAGTTACAGTAGAATTTTGACCATCGAATTCTAAATCACTTTTTGATCCAATCTTAAGATATAGTAATTGTTGATACCTTTTAAGACATACTTCTCAATTATTCATAAAGAAACTCAGAAGAAGGCTTAATTTTCACATTTTTTTCCCCTTCAAGAATAACTTATTAAATACGTAAATAGCAGAGCAATAAGTAACGTTGATTAAATTCATGTCAAGAATGCATAAAAACTCAAAATAATTGTATGCATTTATTGATCGATTTAAAGAGCTAGTATCATCAAAGAATTGCAAATTAATTTGTAAGCTGAATGCTTAAATATCTTATGGTATATAAAATGAATCAAAGTTGCAAAGGATATGAAATATAAATAACGTACTTCAAGATGATAAAAGGCACTTTCCCACTAAGTCATGTTAAATGATAATGTGTATCAACAACAGAATTCACACAATATTTATTATCAATGCAAAAAAGTTAATGAAAACACGCATTTCTTTTTTGAAAACATGAAAGCACATATGATTACTGTGATATAATTTTAACATAAATAACATACCATTACAGGTCCTTGCTGAGCACCGAGAGGCAAAGATGCAGTAGGCAGAGGTGTTCCAACAGCCACTACTTGTTGCCTCATTTCATGCCCATCACAACTTCCCAAATAAAGACCTAAAGGAAGCTGAGACGCTCCAGAAAGATTATTGCAGTTAAGACCAGAATGAATTATATCATCACATTCTCTTCTACGATCTCCTAAATTAAAAGTTACAAATTAATTTAAAATTGGGCAAGTTATTACAAAATCTATTTCTAAAAATTCAGATGTTATTTAGTTCCAAAAGGTAAATTTTCTTAAAGAAACTTTAATTAGGTTAACTAATATTAAGGCAATAATTATGATTTGAATACAAAGCCAAAAATAAAAAAAAATTAGATGGTTCAATTAAATATGTGTACTCATTGCTCTATTTCAAATTTTCCAAATAATACATTTCAAAGATATATTCGATAACAAAGAAAAGTAAAACAATAATTAATTACTTCAAAGATTAAAATGACTCATAAAATTCTACATACAATAACAATTTTCATTCTTTAATTTTTTTTAAAAAAAAAATAATGCACACAGAAAAAATTTAACTTAAACATACAATTCTAAAAATAGATTATTAGGTTTTGTACATGAAATAAACTGATAAGAATATCAAACTGTGAAAAGTTTAAGTCACTACCAAACAGTTGTCAGAGCAAAAAACTTTCCTTTGATTTACAGAAGAGAATTTTACAAATTCTTGCTTAAGAACTAAGTAAAATATTATTAAAGATTCTATCAGTACATTTAAACAATTGAACATCATATTTCCCCCCCAAAAAAAAATTTATACTTAAGTTTATTAACAAGACTCCAACACTGCACAATTTCAATTTTACTCAATGAAGCTATGTGAAATAAATAAAAATGCTTATTCAGTTTTAAAACAAACATTACATCAATTTTTTTCCACAGACAAATGTATGGCAAATTATTTTTGTGACTTATTAGCGAAAAATGAAAAAAATTTTGTGATATAGAATAAACAATCTCAAATATACCTTTCATTTCAGACTTGAGTAAATTAGTATTCAATACAGTTAATGTATAATGAGGGGGAAGTGAAGCTTTACACATTGCAGTGATAAAAGCATCCCGAGGTATTGTCATATTCAAGGTGCCACATAAGCTGCTGTATATCTGCATTGCTTTGAGGATATTTTCAGTAGCTGTTTCATCGGTACTGAAATAAACATATTTGCAGTCATTGGTAGAAAAGTAGATGAAACAAACATGATACCATAAAAGGTTTATATATATTTTAAAAGTAGTGTACTAGAAGTTGAAAAGGAAGATTGTAGTTTTAAAAATAACATGTATTATCAATTCAAAAAATAATCTTCATGAGGATATAGTATTTTTTAATATTTGAAATATATCTAATCTTAGTTAACTACCTTTCTTAAAAAATAAATAATTTTATAAACGTGAAAGAAGGAATTTGACAAGATATTAATACAAGTGAAAAAAATACGGAATATATACATATAACACAATCATTATACCTAAAACTCATTCTAACAAATCTACTATAGGCAAAAACATGCATTGCATTAAAAAATATTACTAACAATCTTAATCAATATCTTAAAATGCAAGCAGTTAAAAAAATGTCTTTGTATAATACAATATCAGAATATGAGCTCAGTATGATATATCATTCTTTCTCATCATGTAAGATATGAAAAATATTAAAATGTACCGATGCTTTCTTTCTTATGAAATTTTAACAAAACGATATAGAGGTAAATTATTTTGATTAAGCACACAAAGATATAAAAAAAAATCATCTTGAAACTCACACAAACCAATTAAAAAATCTCATGTATAAACAAATACATAACTAATATTTCAGTTAAAATCTAATAGTAAAATACAAATACCTAGCCTCAATTAATAAGGTAAATGCAGCCAGAAGTCCACACCATGTCGAATTTATAATTTGTTCTGAAAGCTCAGTGGGGCAGTCAATATCACATATTTTATCACATGCAGAAGTTTCAGATATTTGTTCTGTAACTACTGGGAGCTTCAAGTTTCCTGAAACAATCTCTTCAGCATTGTGAGAAATGTCATTAGAACTGGTTAATAAAGTCTCTGTATTCTTTGGGTAGCATATAATAGAACCAATACTATTTATTACATCAAGAAGACATGAATATGCCACAGATATACCATATCCATCTGGAACTCCAGGTGCTTCCAATCTATCCAACAACTCTAAACTGAAAAAAAAATTAAATAATATAAGAATCAAAAATAACAGAGAAATAACTTTTTTTCAGAAATTGAGAGATTCTTTAAAATGTGTTAATTTTTTTCTGAGTAGCTACAGAATTCATCATAAAATAAATGTAATTTAGGGTGCTTCCAAGATTTTAAAAGAAAAATTTGTTAAATTTTATATTTTTTATATGCTTAAATTTATGCTTTTTGTACATAATTTCAATAAAAATCAAAATAAAGTTTTAATTTTTTAATCCTAAAAGGGTAAAAAGTAACTAAAAAATCCATTGTCTTCAACATGCTTTTTTATTTTAAAAAGTTCTAATTTGATAAGATTTTTTTAAATCATAAAAATTCCACTCACACACCTTTTGTAATTAAAAAGAATACATTCATTCCTCTTTTCATATACAACGATCTTTGTTAGAATTTTTATATTCTTAAAGAAAAAAATTGGTTCAAAGAAAAGGAAATAATTTTTTTTACTAGATTATCTTTGATAGTTACAACTAGGGATTGCAATATCGGACCAAAAGTTCAATACCGATATTCGGTATTTTTTAGATCTTAATATACTGGGATACCGGTTTTAATACCAGTAGTAGAATTATAGAAAAGAAAAAACATTGGTGTTTCTTTATTTTATTTGCCAGTTTTATTAGAAAGTGTAAATACCACAAAAAATAATTTGTAACTTATAAATTATAACGATATATAAAGAATCACAAAGAAAAGTAAAGGAACACCTTATTTATTTAAATCACAGAAAAGTGTAATTGTCACTATTCAGTCTGTGGTACTATAACAAATTTTTGAAATGTGATCTTACAAAACAATGTATCAATTGTACTAAGCCTGGAACCCAAAAATTACCAGCTGTCGAAAATGCTCTTTCAGCATCAACAGGGCCAATTTAAGCTCATTTTGGGCCCTAGACGCAGATCTACGGGCCCCCTTCACACTGGCGGATCGAAATTTATTACCAGAAAACCTGGTTAAGTCCATCAAACGGCTCTGGGCATCTACCCTAGTTAGTAGTACTGTTAGCAATGCGCGATACACTTTTTCTAAGTATTCATCGCTAAATCCCTCATCTTCAAATAAATCGATTTCTCGTCAGATGGTTTTGGATACAGCTGATATCTGTATTGTATTTTGGTTTGTTGAAATTTGTCTAGCTATCACTAATCCTAATTTTTGTTCATGAGACAGTTCATTTTCACTATTGACATTAGTGTCAACATCATCTTCAATAACTTTACCGAAGTCCTCTGAATGTGGATAGATTTGTGGGTACAAAATTTTTAACAAAATTTACTATAAACTTTGAATTGGTTAGTCTCTTTTCTTCTTTTTTTCGTTTTTAAAATCATTATAATTATGTAAATACTGTAAGATATTTTCTATTACATTATGCCTTTCTTCTGTGCGACTTTTCAATGTAATATATAATTTTTCAGATAGTGAGGTGTGCTGTTCTTTCAGTGACTGCAACATGAAATTTTTTGTTGCATTAGCTGTTAATAAATTAGAATCTCTCTGACATAATGCCACAACAGCCAGTTTTATTGGAAGTAGATCTGATACAGTTCTGAATATATGTCAAATTCACTATTGAAAAAATTAATTTGCAGGTCTAAATCAATCATTGCTTTTTGGATAGGATATTTTATCATTTTATTTTTTATGTTCTTTAAAGTTATTCTTATTTATTATTACGGGTTATTATTTATAAATTTATATATAATGAATCTGAAAAATATTTTGAACCCTAAAGTATGATATGCAAATACAATGTGAGTAACGAACTCACCATTTAAAAAAATATCGAAATATTAAGCACTTTCTTCACAACTACAACATTTTCACAGATACAATATTCAGACTACAAATCCTGCGCATGTTCAGAATCACTCTGAGCTGTAATAGGATAGTTTTGGCCCACCTCCTTGGATGATTCAGATATTTTATCCCTTTTCTTGATTGTATGATGCAATTTTATATTCACGGTCTAATTAATTTCACCCTTTAGGTAGACATAAAAACAAAATCGTGTACTGTTTTGCTATGTTGGTGGTCCCTGAACATATAGTAGAGAGAATTTTAAAAACTTCTAGTAAATACTGAAAAACTGGTATTTAAACTTGTGAATACAGGCATTATAAAATTGTACAAATGACTCAAAATACCAGTATTCGGTATCCCAGTATAACGATATTGCAAACCCTAGTTACAACTATTACAGGAAATTATTCTAACTTCATATATATTTTCAAGAAAAGGTAGATAAGCATCTTCAGTTATAATTTTTCTACATTTGATTAATTTCACAGAAAAACTTTTATAAATTTTAAAAGATACATACATTTTCAAATAGTTGGAAAGAAAAAAAATCAAAATACATATTAAAAAAAATATTGGATAAACAAACAGAAGAATTTAATTCAGTTGAAAATATACACAAATTAAATATAAATTTCAGTAAATAAATCATAGTTTAATCTCCACAAATAATCAAACAGGGAAAAGAAGTTCATCAATGATAGAAATCAGCTAACCAGAAATTCTCAATAAATAATTTGATCTTCTTTACTTTATGATTAACAAATTATTACAGTATAGAATTTAAAATAATGCATATTATAATATTTTTACGTACAATACTGGCTTGCATGTTCCAGATGGAATAGGGGTGATTGATAACCAAATACCCCGATACAGAAATCCAGCTTGTGGAGTAATACCAGGACCAACAGGCATTCCAGCTAATAAAGCAGGAGGTTGACCTTGTACTGCAGCTGCAGGTGGTGCACCACAACCACTTGATAAGCTTGCTGAGAGAACAGGATTGTTTGTGTTGGAAACAATAAACATAGATTGGACGTAGGAGCCAAGGGCATTTACAATATCTTTAAATATTTTTGTGCTATGAGGTTTCATATCATATGATTGACAGAAGGATCTAAACGAAAACATGTTAAATAAATCAGTATCAAAAGAATATTCATAACATTAATAATACTTTAAAATGCTATTACTCTCGACTGCATAATTTAATTTCAATTCATTCAAAAAAAAATTAAAAACAAGTAAATAAAAATTTAGGTTATCAGCTATTTTTTATACATATCATAATCTGGATACCACATAAAAATATTATGTAATTGAAATATAACTAGTATAAATATCTCTTTCTAATATACTGCATTAAATATTGCAAGTTTACTGGGTTTACAATTACAAATTTAAAATTTCATATATATATTTTTAAAGCAGGAACTCACTGTGAAGGAAACGTAATTTTATGATATCCAAAAAGAAATACATATTTCTAGTTTGAATTTGCTTTCAGTTTCAATTACTTAATATAAATTAAATTGCATAGAACTATCTAACTGTTGCAGTTAAATAAAACTGTTTATGCCATCTATTGGGAAATATCTTTATCTTTCGTATGTATCAGTCAAAATGCTTTTCTTTTAATTCATAAAAAAATAAACATTATCCATATAACCCATGCCAAGTTTTCTTAACAGAGTAAATATTGCAATTTTACTTTCCAGTGATACATGATCCTAAGATATAGACAATATCAAAAGGCACAATACAACTGGAGAGCAACTTAAGTATTACTTTCCTTTGGGTATACTTTTTGGTATTTTATCTGTGAATGTTTATTCACACCAAGGCAGAAGCCTTATGCAAAGAAGCTGAGACCTCTGATTAATTGCATCTTCATTGCTTGCGGCTTACTGCCTTGATATGAATAAACGATGAATGCAAATAATTCCACATAAAAATAGTAGATTCAATATAGAAACATAGGTTTCATAAAGCATATACATGAAAAAAAATTAAATACTTACTTCAATAATTCTGGCTGAATACACATTTTATGCAACACTTCTAAAGCCAAAGCCCGCTGCCAAGGTGGTTTATCTACATCTAAAAATTTCACTACCAAGGATAGAAATATTTCACATTCTGTAACCTTTCAAATGAGAATATACATACATGTCATAAAAGCCATTTAATTCATACTTACATAACAGTAATATCAGTAAGTGTAAAGATTTATAATTATTAACAAAGAATCATAAAAATACCTGTTAATTTACATTTGTAAAAATCAGAAGAAAGACTCAAATCTACAAAATGTTTATTTAATAATAAATTAGAATGTAACAGGATAGGTGTTGGCTTTTAAAAGTAAAAATAACAAACCTTCATACATCTACTATAAAATTAGTTAATAATTTTAAATGAATACTGAATCTCCTAAAGAGATGCTAACAATTTTTGCAAGTCAAAGTGCCTGGTTCAAACCAAGTAAAAAAGTTAATAAAATTATAAAACAAGTTTGACCAATATTTTTTTTTTATTTTAAATGTTGAAAAACTAAAACACTGATTACCAGCATCTTATAATAACGCTGAATTAAAACTGAAACAATACGAAGTAATCGCATAGATATTGGAAAATATGGCTTATCAGAAGTAGTAGTTGCAGGTCCTGTATTCTGCCCACTTTGACGATATTTTATATTTGGAGAGAACAGTTTTATAATTAGTGGACATACTCTTTCCTTCAACAAAAAATTGAATTCCACATGCTGCAAAATAGAAAAGATCAACAAATTACGATACAATTTTAAAATAAGAAAGAAATTTTAAAAAAGCATCATAAGAAAATGCTGTGTACTCTTAAAACAAAAACTAAATGTAGTCATAGATAGTTGATTTTTTTTAAAAAAAAAGCAAATTCTCTTTGATGGTAATTACAAGCGGTATAAGTTGATGCTTCATATAGACTGGTAAGTTACTATTTATTGATCTAAAATTAATACATTTCACTGACAATATACATAAATAAAACTGATATAAAATCAACTTAAATTTCATAAAATTAAAGATAAAATACAGTAACACTGGTGCACAACCAAAATGTAACAATCTAAAAAGAAAACATTGTTTTCCAAAATCATTCCACTCTTTTATTTTTCATATTTGTGAGACTATTAAACACTTAAAAAATATTTATTTTACATCTTAAATAACCACTAGAGAATAATTTACAGCTTTACAACAACATAATAGCATTCTTAAAGCAGGCAATTTTTTAAAAAATTTGAATTATTCAAATTATTATTTAGTTTATAACATTTTTCTAACTTTCATCAAGATAAAAGTATTAAATAAGGAAAACTAAGGTTAGTTGGAGATCCGTCACCAAACAATTTCTATTTACCAGACCTTGATAAGATATGTTAAGATCTTAGATTTTGATTGCATATTTGGGAAACTTTAATGAAAAAAGCTGTTCCTTAACCAAAATTTTTAATAAATATTTTTAAGCAGATAATCATTATGCATTTGCAGGGGGTGGGAGATAATAAAAACTACTATATCAATAATAAAAACATGTTTTGATTGTAAACTTAAGACTTACAAAAATTAAGACTTTCATATGTAAAAGAAATAAATATGAGGTAAAAAGCACTTTACTTCTAATTGATGTTTATAATTCAAAGAACTTTAGCATTTATGAATATACCCATTTCGTTTTATCAACAATAAAAACAGAGAGCTTTATTTTTATACAAATTTACATGTACTTGTAATGTAAATTTTGATACAACAATTTAGCACACATTAAAATGAAAAATCCCTAAACACAGTAATCCATTATACAATAAAAAATTTAAAAAACTGTGAAACAGACAGCTTGAAAAATACTACTATATTGGCCATGTCAAAAAATTAAACATACATATCCCTTTTGCATAAATTTAAACTAAAAAAAAATGCCTACTTATCTCAAGATTTTTTTTCTTTTCTTAACACACAAGCACTTATACTTGTTTCCCCCCCTAATTTGGGAAAAGGGTTGGGAAAGGTAGGAATGAAAAAACCAAATTTGGGAAAAGTAGTTTCAACTTTTTTTGGGAATTTAAATCAACGCAAATGCACAGAAAATTGTTAAAAGTATCATGAAATTATAGAAATTGTGGGTTTTAAAAAGATATATTTTAATTTTAACCACATCTTTAAAAGAATTTATTTTTCCCAATACTTGTGAACGAATACAGTAGAAAAAAAACCCATTTGATTTTTTTTGGCTGAAAAATTTTAAAATTTGGTTTTAAAAACCGGTTTTAAAGATTAAATTTTTCCCAAAAAATTTGCGCCAAATCAACGCCATTCATTTTTGCGACCTAGTTTCATTCTTACGTAACTTTTTTACATCTCGGGGAATATCTTAATTTTGTTTTTTTTGGGAAATTTTTTTAAAACATGTCTGAGATAGAAATGTCACCAACCTGGGTATACCCCAAATGAAAAAAATGATGATGCGGGAGAATTTTTCGAAGAACATTAGCCGGTAAACCCTTTTTGTACAGAACAAAAAGGACATGGGGTTCAAAATTTAAAAAAAGGAAAAGACAGGTTGTGTTTTTGAAAGACATACCATTTTATGGCGCAGAAATTTTTTTACAAAAAATTAGGGAGAAGAAAAAAAATGTCCCAAACCTATTTTTTGGGATGAGACCTGATGAATGAAGGACATTCGGGAAACTCGGGGTGGGGGCAAGGCCAACCATCAAACGCATTTTTATGAAGCATCATCTAATTTAACAGTGGTTTGACTGCGCCTAAAGGAAAAAGGAAGGAGGTTTTATAATGACTCATAAACCCAAAGAAGGTTTTTGGCCGGGATGCGACAGATATTTTTTTGGGGAAAAAAAATCTGAGGACTACCATGAAAAAAATGGATGGAAAACCCATTTTAAAAAAATAGTTTGAAACTGTCATGCCCTTAAACCCCCAAAGGGCATTGTTTTTTAAGGGACAATGCCCCTACCATTCAGTAAAAAAAGAAAAATCCAACAAAATTTTTGGGAAAAAATGCAACCCAAAAGTGGTTGGGGAGAAAAAAAAATGACATGGAATCAAGATTTAATTAAAATTGAACTTCTGCAAAAAAATCAAATAAAGAATTTGTATAATGGTTACAGAGTGGGGAAAAAATAGCTGAAAAGTTTGGCCACAAAATTTTAAGATTACCACCCCCTTTTCACTGTAAGCCTTTAACCAATTGGGGATTATTTTTGGGGCCGTAAAAGGTTACGCTTTCAAAAAAAAGAAACATTTTTAAATCAACGAAATAGATGAACCCTTTTAAAAAAAGGGAAAAAAGATAAGGTCTCAACTCAAAAAAGGGTAAAAATTGATCAACCCAAAGTAATTTAAAAAAAGAAAGAGATGGGGAAAATTTATGGACTTGTTGGATGAAATTTGGGAAAAAACAGAATTTCATTATATCTGTGAACAGTGACTCTTCGATAAAAGGGTTCAGAAATAAGAGTGCTGATGACTTGTAAAAAAAAATTTTCATCAAAAATCCTTCCGTTAGCATGGTATGGTAGTTTGGGGGAGAAGGGTGCCAAAAAAGTCGCCCTTTTTTCACTTTCCAAAGGCTCAAAAAACGATGCAAATAAGTGTATACATAATCAGCTATTAAAACAGTTTTATGTAAACACTTTTTTTCCCTACTGTGGAGTGACATTGGGGGCATGGTTTCGCCCCCCATTTTTGGGAAAATGTGCTTTAAATATAATATTTAAATTTTACAGACAAATGGTACCCACAATGGGAGAAGAAAAACTGGGGAACGCCGGGCCCTAGTAATAATAATATTTATATACAAAAAAAAAGGGTTTAAAATTTAATTTTTTTAAAACCCCCTTATTTGGGGTAAATAAATTTTAAAAATTTTTTTACACAATGCTTTTAAAATATACATTATATTTAAAAAACTTCCCTTATCTTTTAATAATCAAGTATTTAATGTAAATCTTTCCTTGTGCAATGCTTTTTTTTGATTTCCCAGGCTTCCTACATGGAGTATTAAAAAAATATATGTATATATAATTTGATTTATGAATACCTGATAAAAAAGCAATTGTCCCTTTTAAAAAAATTTTTTGGAACCTTTTTACAACAAATACAGTTCTAAATATCAAAATATATTTTTGTAATAAAAATTTTTGTAATAAATCATTTTCTTTTCTTTTTTAAAAATTATACTTATTGAGCTGAATATATAAACTTTGCATATAATGTTAGTAACATAATTTTTTAAAAATATGCATCGAGATTTTTTTTCCAGATAAACTATAAATTTTAAAAAAAGATTATAAGTTTCAAAATTGAAAAATTTTTTGGAAATTAACCCCCAAATTCCTATTATTTTTGCTTCTGTATTTTCTTAAGTTATTACAAAAAGGGGCTTTTAAACATGTAATGGGGAATAATAATTATAAACTGATCTAAAACAGTAATAATAAAAAAGATGATTAATTATTTATAAACAAAAATAAAAATTTTTGTATTTTATAAACAGATGTATATAATAAATGAAATTATGAAACTAAAGATATATGAGCCGTTTATTTAGAAAGTGGCATAAGTCATTTAAAAAATCAAAGTAATGATAGCATGTGAATTACAATTTAACTGTATTTTTTCATTTAAAAAAAAATACAATCAACATGTTGGGAACTATTGAGATTTTATTCGAGAAAATTTTTGCTAGTTAATCAATATTTTTAAACATATTAAAACGCAAACCCTTAAATATCTCGATTAAAAAAGGGGCTACTATACTACTATAAATACTATTTAAAAAAAAAGGCGGCTTATACTATTATTAAAAACCTTACACAATTTTAATGAGCAAAATTTTTTAAGATTAATTTTTTTTTGCCAAAAAAATGGGAGAATTTTATTTTTCTATAGTCACACTTTCTCCTAAAGTAACCCTGTTGCAGCTGTGATTTGGTCAGCGTACCCTTCCCAGTGCTGCCAACTTAAGGTGAAACGTATAGACACCCTATTCACTTAATAAAACCAAAAAATACGCAAACCAAATGAATTAAATTATAACAAAAAAAAAAGAATAGAGTTTTCATACATTTATAAAAGAAATTCCATTTGAACAGTTTATTTTTTTTAACTTTGAAGTAAAATATTAAGAGCAGAATTTTGGCAAACTAGTAAGTAAACTTAAGTTTGATAATAAAATAAAATAAAAACCCAAAATGATAAAAAAAACATACCTTTAAAAAACTTCCCGGAAATGATGATAAAAATAGGGTTCTAATAATTCCAAACCAAAAGTCCGAGTCATTTCTGTTAGTCCTATCAACCAAAAAGGCTGATCTGCATTTACTAATTGCACTAAATCCTAAATACAAATATGACAGCAAAATTATTCAGAGAATTACATGTAGTTTTTGCTAATAATTAATAAATATCTATGAAAAATTTGTTCACTGTATAGCACTACAAATAAAGTCAAACTTTAAATTTTAAAAACTAAAAAATTTAATTATTTACAATAGGAAGTTTCTCAATGCATTTATAGGATGTGAAAAGCATTTTGATCTATATTACTTAACATATTTTTTCTCACTTCCTTCGATTACATTAATATATAATATTCATTGTAGAAGACATCTAATGAATATCTGACGATTTATAACATAACTAAATGCGTTTATAAAGTGAATTGTCACCAAAACATTACTACTGTAAATAGAAAAAGAAGCTTCAATGTTCTTCAAAGAAAAAATATCTAACTTGTTTGCGACCTGTACAATAATTTCCTAAAAGCCCTTGCTTCAGAAATAAATAACTGATACACAACTTCCTTGTGCACATAAGTTCGTGCTGGAATGTGTTTTTGACCAGTTATTTTTTTTTAGAATAAGGTGAGACAAAAATTTCCTTCGACTTTAATTTAAAGACGGTTAATTACACTATCATAAAAAATGTTCCCTTTTTAATAATCAATAAAATAGTAATACTCTACAGAGGATGCATTTATCAGAAGAATGAAAGATTAAAGAACATGTTTTCAAGAGTTGATACTGGTACAATTCTGGTTTCATATAATGCTCTTTTTTATGAACAGATCTGTAAATTGTCACTTTAAATTTCTAAGGAAAGTATTATACCTGAAACAACATAAAGCCATCAGCTGCATGACCAGGTAAAGATTTGGGGGAAACATTTACCCCCCTTAAATTCCAATTGGTTGGACTGAACATTAGATCCTATTCAAAAATTATTTGCTTAAATATATTTAATATCATTATTGTCAAAAAGGAACTTAAAATTTTAATAAATTTTAAATACGTTCGGGGGGGGAAAAATTTTTCTGAAAAACCAAATACTGCAGAAACCAACGGCCCGGGTTGCGATCTTTTATTATTTGAGACTGTTTTTGTAAAGGCCTAAAACATAATACAATGGCCTACAAGAAGAAATTAAACAAGTAATTTATCACATTAATTTAAAAATAAATATTTGCATAATGTGTAATTTTTCCACTCAGTACAAAAAGCAAAGAAAGAATACATCTCTACAATACAATTGAAAAACGAACAATTCGTAGAAAGGTGGTTAGATCAGTTCTTACAAAATGCTACAATAATGCTATGAATAAGAATCTTACAAACTAATATTTGAATAAACTTCACAACATAAATTATGTTTAAATTTAAATAAAAGAAATAAATTATTCGACTATGAAACCTTTGTTGACAGATAAATTTACTCTTCAGTAACTCCATTTTATGAAATAAAAGTACAGGGGCAGAAATTTAAATACATGGGCTAATGCTTTCAGTTGAAAAGAATTAACATTTTGATGTAGAAAGTATTCTGCAATGAAATACACATCTGTTTTAGTTTTAAATTCAAGCAAAGATGCTATTACTAAAAGAACCACTCAAACATCAAATCGATCTTTTTATCACCCCGCGTTATTGAATTCTTTAAAAAAATCATTACATGAAATGACCATTCTTAACAACTTTCCGAATTTTCATAGCTGGATAAAAATGGTAAAATTGTTAATCCAAAAAGGGAATTCCTTTAGTTTTTCATGTAAAAACAAGTTTCTGGGTTTTAAAAAAAACTTTTTGATCAAATTAAATGAGGGTATTAAAGTTTTTTCACATTTCTTCTATAAGTTAGATTGAAAAACAATGAAAAACTGTAACTGGATTACTTGATGCAAAGGATTCACAATATTTTACTCATTCTTAACAGCACCCTATTAAAACATCGATAATTAAAAATTATAAATTACTATATGGTAACTTAAAACTCAAAATTGCAGATCACAATTTCAAAATTAAATATTTCCTATACTACGGGAGGCAATTGCAGGAAAGTTATGACACACATAGAAAATTCAAATATATAAAAATTTTGATTTTTACAATTCTTTTTTTTTCAAAACTGTTTTTAATAATTGATATTTTTAATAATTGCTATTGAGGCTCAAATACAGTACAACCTTTCTCATTAAATTGAAGTTTTATCCGGTTCAATTTTAAAAATGCAAGAAACAATACATAAGATTTCATATAAAATTTGACAAAAAGATGCCTTACATATTTTAACAAAATATTTTTAGATATATTCATTGAATTTTAAAGTTATTGATGCAGACTAAAATAAAAAGTAATTACTTTTCACATGCAAAATGCACAATACTTTAACTTTTATGCAAAAAAAACTTTCAAAAAATGTTCATTAACTAATAAATTTAAAATGATATAACATCCATTCATATGCTTGTGCTATGACTAAATCTGAAACTTCATAAAAGTATTAATGCATAAATTATACCTTAGCTAGAGTTTCTCCTTGTACGATTGTATTAGTAGTGATTAAAAGAGTTACTGTTTGAAGTAATTTAAGTTCTTCTGTGCCACTTTCCATCAATGCCCATAAACAAGTGATGATATTGTTTGCTGCAGACTAAAATATAATATAAATATATCAAAATGCAATATAAAATGTATGCACAAAGAAAAATAAGAAAAACATACAATTTAATTTAAACTTTTATTTAATATGATAAATCTATTGTTAGCCCTTCTTAAGTATATAAATTCTTTTTTTCATTTTACTACAGTAACCATTGTTCCCCCTTTACAACTGAACATATCATGAATCTTTCAATTTAAATATTGTGAAAAAGAGAACTAATTTAACTTAAAAACAAATTCATGACAAAGAATTATGATATTATACTTATATATTAATTTCATATTAGTATTTATACTTTCTTAGGAGGGGGGAGCAAGAAAGTGATGCCTCAAACAAATTTGAAAAATAATAATAAAAGTTTTCCTTTTTAAAAGCAGTTGCTGACAAATTATGGTATGTTTAACTCCAGAGTTTATAAAGGCATTCCAAGTACACAAGCAGCTGAGAAAGGAAATTATATAAGATCCCCAGGCTAAATCAAAGGAATTCCTCCTTCCCCCTACTCACTTAATAAAGAAAAGCACAGCAAGAATATTAAAAATTTGATAACCGCAACAGTTTTGTATATATAATGTGATATGTGATAGAAATCTCTTACAAAGTAAAACAATTAACTTGCAAGAAATGTTACAATAAAGACGATGTTGTGCCCCCTTCTTTGTATATCAATCAATACATAAATGATATATGATCTTAACTACTAATAAATAATAAACAGATTTAATATATTTGTGAGTTTCATGTAAAAATTGTTTCTTAAAAACATGTCATAGTTAAAAGTGTTATTATAACTAGAATAATAATACTAAAAACGAAGCTATTCTTGAAGACAATAAATTAATATCATTCAAAGAATTTGTAAGAGGAATAAAAGCAAGATCTTATTAACATTCATTCAAATTAAAAATGAACTTTTTCTCTCATTCAAATTTGCAGATTCCCTCTACATAAAACTATATCAGAATAAACAATAAGCCTCAAGAATAGTAATTAAGAAATCTTTTTATTTAAAATGCACAGAATTACTCATTTTTCTTCAAGTTTTCCACTGCAAGTTCCAAATTATCGTGCTTAATGATATGCTATAACAAAATAATACTAAAAAGAAAACATTAATCCTTACAAGTAAAACACATTTACACAAACAAAGTATCCAAAGTAGATTAGAACCGAAAGAGCTCTACTTTAACAGAATCAGTTAAATACAGAATAGTCAAAAATAACGACATTTTTACAAGAATTTATATACTTTTGAGTCAAGCAAGTGTATTTGGTTTTCTTTTCTAAAATTTTGAAAGATAATTATTGATTTTTTTTTTCAATGATTGGCACAGAGTGAAAGTACACTGTAACACAAATTGCAAAAATAAAATTATATATCTACCCTTTTTTAATGTCAATTCGTAGCTAGTCATATCCGAGTTTCTTAGAATAAAAACTAACATCCAATATGTGAAAAAATTGATCCCCTAATATTCACAATCTAGCCCAACACATATACTACAAGTAAACCAAAACTCATTGATTGGGAATATTTTAGTTTAAAGATGCATTGAATTATACTTACTGACCAAGGATGAAGCTTCAGAATCACTACTTTTAACCCTCAGGCCGGAACATCAATTTTTTCGCCGCTCTTCAAAACATATGTCTGACAGATGGTACACAAATTTTTTGAATTTTATTACCTTGAGGACTGTTTTAAATATCCTTATCGCTCATGAAATTGAGTTGAATTTTTAATATTTAAATTTTTTTATGAGGCACACTATATTAATATATTTTTATCACAAGAATTGTGACTAGTATTTTTATAAAACTGATTAGAAGTTATTTATATTCATGTAAAAATAATTAAAAATAATAACACCAAAAACGAAAAAACTAGGAATATCCCTCTGATAGATGGTGAATAAGGAAAATCGCACATATCGTGAGTTGAAAAAAATCGCCACCACGTGATCCTCTCACTGGGTAGAGTCTAACTGAAGATGTCAAGGCAGCCCATCTCAAAATTCACACCACAGCGTTATCTACAGGCATCAAAGCAAATCATCCCCGTCTGAGAGACGGATGTTCAGGTCAGAGGATTAAACATTAAAATGTTGATATTTTGGTACAATATCGAAAAACTAAAATAACTTAAGCTTTCTGTGTATGAAAGATAGCATGCAAAGCAACACAGAAGCTAATTTACATTTTAAAATATTTATGTGTCATAAACAAGGAAATCAATTATATTACTATTGAAATTAAGAACTATTGGAAGTTTCACTGAGAATAGGTATTGTTTAAAAATTGAAAAAATACCATGAGACAAAAAAAATTATTTACAAAGATCAGTATCATGTTCATATTAATATATATATATATATATATATATATTATATATATATATATTCCTAACACAAATGAAGAGCTTAATTTCTATCTAACGCAAATATAAAAAATGAAAGCTTCTAAAATTTCCATATGGCTAATTTTTTATTAAATTTTGAAACAAACTTGTGAAGAATTATACAAACAGTGAAAATAACAAAGCGAATAAGTTTTAGAGCCAAAAAAAGCAGTTCAAAATACATTAACCTTTTTTCAAAACATCCAAATTTAGATATAACAAAAAGAAAACTAACTTCAATTCATTACTGAGTATCAAATTTTACACCATGCCTTACAAAAAATAAATACAAATAAAAAAAATAAGCAAGCATATGCATTATCTTCCTAATCATTTCTACAGAACCTTTTTACTGTGTCTATTAACAAAACATTAAAAATTCATGATAGATATTTCACACAAACAAATAATATACTTTTAAAAACTTAACAAAATGGCATATGTTAAAATAGGACACTTCAAAATTCTATCAGTAGGAAATGTGCCTGTTATTTTTATTTCAATATTATTTGAACTTTAATTTCATAATAATTATACAATGCTTTACAAAAATATCTATTAGTAAAGAATTTTAAAAAAATCAATGTAAGAAAGGATAATATAAGGAATGTACATTAGTAAAACAATGTAAACATTAAAGATTCTGAAAAAAATTTATATTAAAGATCCTATTAGTATAATATATTTTATTATGCTATATTCTAAAATATACTTACTACTGATACAGCTTCCATTGTGATTAAACGCTGTATTGAATTTAGAGACATCTGAACAATTTTTGTACTTTTAGTATCACATCCAATGAAAAAAGGTTCCAAAATTTCAGAACTTTCAGAAAGAAAAGCTGTAAAATTATTTAAAGATTAATAGAAACAATACTAATACCAATAATTTTAAGAAATAAAAAAAATAAAATATCAGTCTATTAACTTAACTCAGGGGCACAACAGCCTATGAGGGCCAAGACCTACTGTGCCCAACTCAGTATACGCGACCTTGGGCCCTGAGGTGCACAAGCAGATGTTATGGTCAGGTGGTCAGTCTGACGCGAATATCATCATAAAAATTAGATAAATTCTTTCTTAAAATTATAACAAAAAGAAAATTAACAAATTATTTAAATATATACAGTAGAGTTTTATAAATACTAGTATTCATATAGAATATCAAGAAAAATTTTGGAAAAAAAAGTGTTAAATATTTGAAAAATAAAAATATTATATACCCAAACGTTTATCGTCATATTTCGAAACTGTGTTTTGAACTCTAATAATACCAGATTCAGCAGCCTACAAATATAAAAGTAAACTATAAGTGCAACTATAAATCATTTTTACAGACATGGAAAATATAAAACAATGTACAAAAAGAATAATAAAATTAATATTAAGTAATAATATATATATATACACTGGTGTGCAAAACTTAAGCAACAATGTAAAAATTTAACAGATAGCCATGAAATTGGAAAAGGAATCTGGAGATCGCCGGAACCGAAGTCAGTAGAAACGTCAGGGTATGCAAATATCAGAAACAAAACGCCAGAAGCGATGGGAGGTACGAAAAAACCCTGATGTCGGCGAGTCCTTGTAGAATAAAATGAAAGGAACCAATTCAACATATTCCCCTAAAATGCCAGTAGTCAGTTCGTGAAATATGGCTGAAGAAATCACCTGGGCAATTTACACGGGAAGAATGATCGGGAAATGAGGAGGGGGGTACTTTAAGGTAGCTGCAGAGTTCGGGAAACAACAAAGTGTCGTTTTCGCGCGAAAAACGTCCCAAACCACAGGTACAGCTGTTAAAGGTTGGTGGGCCCGGGACGACAACGAGGGGATGACCGGGTATATCATCCTGCAGGCGAAAAAAGGTCGACAGCAGTCAGCAAGCGCCATTGCTCAAAACCTATAAAGCAACGGGTCGCAAATGTCGCGGTTTTGTGGCCAGACGCCTTCAAAAAGGGGGCCCGTTTGCCCACCGTCCAACGCTGCCTCCCGTTGAAAGTTGGCCACCGAAGCCACCGTTTCAAGGGAAAAAGAGCACAAAACTGGGCAACTGATAAATGGAGTCTGTCCTTTTTTTACGGATGAGAGTCGTTTTAGTACCAGAAGCGATTCTCAAGCGTTTTATTTGGAGAGATCGGGACCCGGTTTTATCCCAGTAAATCAAGGAAAGACACCGTTACGGTGGTCCGGAGTTCTTGTCGGGGAGGCATTATGCTGAACGGGCGAAGTGAGCTTCACATTTTTGACAGAGGGTCTGTAATCGGGGATCGCTATTGTGAGGTACTTCTTCCCCATGTGCGTCTTTTCCGAGGTGCCATTGGCCCAGACTTCATTTTATGGATGACAATGAACGGCCACATCGAACTCTTGCTGTTGAGGAGCTGCTGGAAAGTGAAGATATCACTCGAATGGATTTACGGCCCCTGTCAGATTTAAATCCCATCGAACATGTGTGGATGCTTTGGGGAGACGTATTGCCACACGCTACATCATCCGAGAACAGCCAACAACTGAAACAGATGTTGATTGAGGAATGGGCACTTCTACGTCAGAAATGCTGCATCAGCTGGTTCTGAGTATGCGGAGACGGTGCGAAGCAACCATTGTAGTAAGGGGAGGGCATATACTATATTAAGGAACATCTGCTTGTTGTTCTTCCTGTTGGATAGACAATCATGAGTCACGATACTATGCGTTCAATAAAGCTTGTTTTTGTTTGATTCCATACCGTATGCGTTGTATTCCTTTTTCAGCGCCGATGCTTTCGTCATCCTTTACGTACATAATACTCTCCCTCATTTCAAAATTTCATGTCTCTCAGATGATTTTTCGTGAAGTTATGGCAATAAACCCACCTGTTGCTTAAGTTTTGCACACCAGTGTATATATATATATATATAATTCCACTTATAATTAATTCTTTTTTTAAAAAATAGCATTTATAGTTCATATAAAACAAGATGTTCTCTTAAGAACTATATGAAAGAATTCTTAGAATTAAAAAGAAAAATCTAAAAAGTTAACAGTTTTCAATTTAATTTTTTGTTATATTTTTTCTCAAGAAATATCAATGATGTATATATATAAACATAATGCTCCTGTATATTAAATTTGAACTAACACAATTAGGTAGAACAATTATTTGTAAACATACAATTACAAAAGTAATCTGAAATTTTAGTATTTACTCAAGCCATTTGAAGTGGTAGATGATAAAATGGGACTCATTTAACAACAAAAGAATAAAATACAAAAAGACACAATCATAGATTTTAAAATATCCTCATTTATTACATATATATATATATATATATATATATAAAGGAGAATAGCGATTCACTCACTCCCTTATCATGAGATCTCTCTAACTATTAGATCTACAGATATGAAATTTGGTAATCATGTTTCTTTTGTTAAGTAAAGATTCACTAAGAACGAGTTTTGCGGAAATCGACTCCAAAGGTTGGGTTACGGGGGCGAGATAAAATATACCCGTTTTTGAACTGTTAGACCTACTAACTTGAAATTTGGCAAGTATGCCCTTTTTTTTGTTGTTGTTGTTGAGTAGAGATCTGCTAAATACGGGTTTTACGGAAATCGATTCCCAATAGGGGTTACGAGGGGGCAAAAAATAAACCTCAGCTTTAGAATTTCAAGTCCTTTTTAAATCAAGAAGTGAGGGCTATAAGAATGTTTTTTCATACATATGAAAGCTTAATTGTAAGACTTAAGTACCAATAACTTAAAAGCAGTATATATATTCACACATCATGAAATACTCAGTGAAGCGGGCGAGTAAAGACTAGTCAAATATTAAAAAATATGTTCTAAACAATTTATTTTCCTCCAGAAACAATTATTTAGATTTATTAAAAGTTAAATAACAATTCAAAGGTAAATTATTTGAAAAACAGATTACAGTAATGTATCAATACTTTAACTTAAAATCATATCATTTTTCAAAAAGAAACCAAATTGACACATACTTCTTTCAAATGAGGATGGCGTTTCCTTGCTTCAATGGAAAGAGCTTTCAAATCATTTTGAATGTTTTCCAAAAGCTTTTTATCAAAAACTGGTTTCTCAGAAACAGCCATTTTTGTTACATGAACTATAAAAAAAAATACATCAACTTAATGCATATCACAAAGATAAGTGTGCAAAACATATTTGCACATCTGTCAAATATTAAATATAATAAAATTCCAAAATTATCTTTTGTAAAATATTTACAATGTACACTTTTTATAGATACGGAAATTAGATAAGGGGCTCGCCCCTCTTCACCCTTATATACTGTAAGTTTTGTTTTGTTTTAACTTTATTTCGTTTTTCACTTCTTACTATCTTAAATTTAAGGGGAAAATAAAGATCTTTCTGCTGTACCGTCTGATACCATCATGTATGGAAATATAGGTAAAACTTCCACATTAGGAAGCATTGATTACATTTTGTCATAATTTATTATTTTGTATAATTATGAGGGAAAATTATATACTTGAGACAAATCGCCTCATATAATACACATATAAAATTTTTGCATACGTTTTTTGACAATATGATGACTATGACTTGATATAGTCAAGTTATAGTTGGTCAATATATTACTATGCAATCATGTGCAAGGTATTTTTAATTAAATTTATTAAAATAATAAATTTACATATTTTAAAAAACTGCTCATTTTAAAATTTAAAAAATCTTATCAAGGTATGCATACATTGATTGAATTTATACTAAGAAAATGCTAAAACTAGAATTTTCTTTCTCGTGAATGAATTAGTCAACAAACAAAATAATTTCTTCTGAATTAAATAACATGGATATTAGTTAAAAAATAAATATTAGAAATAATTATCAATTATTTTGACTTTAGTTTGAATTTACATCACTGGAATTACAAAAGGGTATTCTGTAAAAGACCTAGGTCAAGTAATGAAACATAAATGAAAAGTTGAGTGAAAGTTTGTAAAACAATTATATTATAACTTTTATATATATATTCAATTATATTAGTACTCTTATGATCCAATTAAAAATAATTTTAGGTTAAAGCTAGAAAAGATATTTTAAAGATAATTTTGAACTATTTGAACAATTCAAATATCTATTGATCTATAACAATTCAAATCTAGATCGAATATCTATTGACAAATAATAGTAAATAATAAAAGCAAATAAATCAAGAAATGAATTTTAAAAAAATGTGGGAAAAAATGCAAGATGTTAAAAGAATATCATATATAATATTTCATATAAAAAACACTTAAAAATCATTCTCAAAGGTTGAATCACAACTGAAAGGTTCAAAAAATTTACTAGATAAAAGAATCATCAAAAATATTATAAAAATAGTTTAAATATATGATAAATTCTTAATAAAGTAATCATTTTTGTAAACACCATAAAGATACTTGCTACTAATATATAATAAAATTCATATTTTATATATAGCATTTTTAAACAAAGTATACCATATTTGCAGTATTTTAGGGGGGGGGTCAAAACTCAATAATTAGAAAATTGTATTTTTTTACATTTTTCCCTATCTATAATTCAATAAATAACAGTCTGAGCTCTTTTCCCAACAAAATAAAATTCTGCATACGACACTAATATGTGTAGTTATTTTGTGATTTTAAATTATTAAAGATTCCTAAAGTAAAGATTGTAAGTATTCAAACTCTTTTATTTATTGAGAATATGCACAAATGCAGATCAATAATGAACAATTATTTTCAGACATAAAATAATGTAGTTACATATCAACTTTATAACAATAAGATATTACAGAAATCAATCTGCACTACTGAAATGAGAAATGTACTTCCTTTTACACAATTGCAAAATAATCACATGGTGATTTCAACAGTGATAGAACAGTTGTGAGTTACATTAGGTATACATTGCTCTACCATTTATATTTTCCTTTTAAAGGATTAACACATTACATAAATAAAATATTAATACATATACTTGATATTCCTTGGAAAAATTAGATTTATCTTTACTTTTTAAATTCCTATTATATAATCTAAAATTGGGGTCACATAAATTAGTTGTTAGTACAGTGTTAAAATAATTTTGAAAATACTTATTTAAATTAATGATTGCAAAAATATATTTAAAAGATTTTGACAATACATCTCTCAAATTTCATCTACAAGAGGGTGATGTTGCTATTATTTTGCATATTACTCATTTTTTATACTGACATAATCTTCAAATTACACACAATAGGGTATTTTTTTCAGGTATCAAATATGAAAACACATTAGAATAAACCTATATGTATGCATGCAAAAGTACATTGAATGGTTGAAAATTGATGGTTACAGTGACAACACCATACAATTTATGATTTATATAAATATAATGAACATTAATCTTGGTTGAAAAAAGAAAAGTTCATATAATCCTAGTTATTTGTGATCATTTTTAGATATTAAAGATCAAATATAACAGAGATCCCTGTGAAGAACACCTTTGAATAAGGGATACTTCTATTTAAGGGAAAATTCTGTTCGTTCTGGTTTTTGAATAGGAGTCTTATTGTATTTACCTCTCGTTAAGGAATTTATATATTTAAGGGACACTGAAAAAAGATTCAAAAATTAAGGTAAAGGTAGAATAATAAATAGAAATACTATTTGTTTGTAATCTTTTAAAGTTTCAGAAGCAAGGTTATGTTCAATGAAAGATAATACACAATAATTTCAAATGCTTCTCTTTAAAAAAATTAAATAAATTCATGGTATAATAAACTAAACTAACCACAAAAGTGGGAAAAGTAGAGAAAGAAGTGCAACACTGACCTGTTCAGCACCTTGATTTATAAGCAAAACAAAATATGTAATGAATTGCAGATTACGGTGATGCATTTTTTTTCTTTAAAACTACATCAGAAATAAAAACACCGATGCAGGAAAACTGAATTCTTTTAGAGTGGTATTTAGCACATATAACAATTATTAAAAATTTAAATATTATTTTCAAATGTAGAAACTTCAGTATATTAACATATGGTAAGGAAATCAAAAAAAGGCAGGGATTAAACCATATATCTTCATCAATAGGGAAACTAAATCTACCATCCAGCAAAATTTGAAACAATTGGGGCATAAATTTGAAATAAACAAAATCAAGTCATGCGCTAAAGGAGAGATAAAAATATTAATACAATGTGGATTTCTAAATCAAATTAACATTCCAAGAATATAAAATTTCAAAAAAATTAAGCACATGAAATCAATAAAGTAGCTTTCAAGTAAACACTAGTGACCAGTATTTATAAATAATTAATTTAGAGCTTGATACAACCTGGATATCTAATACAGTTTTTTCAGTAAGTACCCTCTGAAGAAGGGATACCTCTCTTTAGGGGACAAAATGTTTGGTTTGGTGCATGTCTTTTATTGGAAAATACTCCTAAACTAAATTCAGTCATGCAACAGCCCATGAGGGCCAAGGCCTACTGAACCCATCTCATTTTTCATGATCTTGGGCAATGAGGTGCTTGAACAGATGTTTCAGTCAGATAGTCAGTCTGAGGAGAAACCCCTAGTGCTTAGTTCCCAAGCAAATTTGGTACTCATTTATCAACCCACTGAAGGGATGACAGGCTGAGTCCCCAGCTCAGCTCCAGGTTTAAACCCCAGATCTGTGGTGAGGAAGCACAATACACTACCACTTAGCCACTGGGGAAATACTACTACACGTTCTATTTAAATGTTGAATCATAATAGTCATTACATAAAAAATTACAACAAAATTTTACCTTTTATTTAAAAACAAAGGATTAAAAAATTAATTTTATTATTGTTATTATTATTATACTGGCACATTAAATAAGTCTCTAATATAGTAGACTAATAAACCAAAATATAAAACATTAGCAGTTTGTATATATGCCTCAAAACATAATAACATATTCAATCATACACTTGTAACATATTCTAGACTATACTATTTGTTCATTTATTTTTTTAAAAAACAAATATTATGTCTCATGTAATCATTCAGAACGAATAAAATCAAAATGAGTTTTACATGCAACACTTCACAAATCATTATATCACTCAAGGTTATCAGCAAATCTTTTATATAAAATTAAAGTTAAATTTTTTCCATAAAATCCACATGGAAAAGAACTTACTTTATGAAACTAACAGTATCTCAAATTAAACTTTTTATGGAGTTTAAGCGGAACATTGATGAATTTGACACACAAAGTAACAGAACAGTAATTATTAGAAGTCGGAAGGATCGAGAAATCTGCACCTGGATCAAAAACAAAAAATTTAAGACAAAACTTAATCTTTAATCAAAAAAAGATTGTTAAAAATTTTTTCAAAGCATGAAAATTATAATACATTTATTACCAACCATTTAATTTTTGACAGACGTGTATGATTTTCCTATAACTTATTTAGAATCTATATATGTTTCATATGATTTTGTAACATGGCTGTTTCCTAACCCAGTCATTATCAGTTCGTAGCAGATGCAGTGAGTAAAATGAATGTTATTGCTGTATAACATTGGAATTCAATAGAAGTCTCACAACAATAGTTAACTTTATATTACAAAAAAGATATTAAACGTCTTTTTCCCGCTCATTCTATTGTTCTTATTTTTATTTTTCCTAACTTTTTCTACAGTTCTCAAGTAACTCATTAAATCCGTCATCTGATTTTTTTCATTGCTAGATACAACAGGATAAACAGATTCTTTGATAAACAGAATTAAATACACCTAACTAAGTTCTCGTTGAAAGAGGAATAACATATCCAAGCTAATCTGCCTTCCTTCATCTGTCAATACCTGTTGTTACAATGTCTCCCTAATGGGGAAAAATTTTGGGACTGTGAATACAAAGTTTATTTCTATCAAAAATTATAAAATAAATCATCCCAAAGCCAAAACTATCCTATTACAGCTCAGAGCATATACTCGTACAGGTTTGTAGTCTGATATTTGTATTTGGGAAAACCGTTGTCCCGGGGCAAAAATGTGTAATATTTCGATACTTTTAAAAATTGGTGGTTTGTTACTCCCTTTTTTTCATATCCCGAGAATTTTTGGCGAAAAATTACGTTCCAGGCTTAATGACGGGTACAATTGATGCATTATTTTTTTTAAGATCGCTTTTAAAAAAAATTTTTGTTTTTTAAAAACCACAGACTGAATAGTGATACCACTCTTTTTTTTTGATGAAAATAAGTTTGATGCTCCTTTACTTTTTGTGATTCTTTATATTTTTTATAATTTAAAAGGTTTAAAATTTTTTTCGTGATATTTACGATCTCTAATAAAACGGTAAGTAAAACAAAGAAACCCAATTTTTTCTTTTTTTTTTCAAAAATTTTCTACCAGTTTTAAAAAACGGTATCCTGATATTAAGTTCAAAAAAATACCGGTATTGAATTTTTGGGGTTTGATATTGCAAACCCCTATTTATAAGTATCTTATATCCGTGTGTATATGTATTTTATTTTTTAACATGTCAGAATGTATTTTGTTTTGCTTCATTTCTGTAAATTAATAATTTTTTTAAATCTTTTTTTTTTTGGATTTTTCCGATATGTCTTTAAACCAAAAATAGGGTGATTATGCCCCTACCCCCAAGGATGGTGTCCCCCACAATTTAAAACCACTGGGTAAGAACAAAATTTTTTTTTCACATGCATGAGTTTTTTTTTTCCTATTTAAAAAAACTAGACAATATTGTTTATATTTTTTGGTAAAATACGATGCAAGAGTTTTCGTTTTTATTGGGTTTGAAACAATCTTTTAGTGGCCAAACCCAAAAAAGGGGATCTGGAATTAGTCCCAAATCAAATGTATAAGGGGAAAGTCCCCAAATTTAAAACCCATAACTCTGAGGATCCTGATCGGGACAATGAAACAAATTTATGAAATTATTTTTTGTCTTTTGCGGTCCCGAAAAAGTTTTAAAAAAATTTTTTGAATTAACCCTGCCCTTTTTAAAAGGGGGAAAAAAAATCGGGGTTTTCCGGGGATTCCTTTTTAATACAAGTGAAATTTTGAAAAGGAAAAAAGGGGTTTACTTTCTTTTAAAATTTTTTCCATTCCCTATATGTCACATTATTTTACTACAAAACCTAATTAAGTCTAAGTAAATACTTGAATGTGAAAACACTAAATCTTTATGGAAAAATAATATTATCCACAGCCAAAATAAAAAAATATGAGGGGAAAAACTTTTTTTTTTCGGGTTTAAAAAAAACCTTAAAAGCATTTTTAAATAAATTGATCTTTTTTGGGTCTTTTTAAAAAAGGTTCCCAAACTTTTTTTGCCCCTCGAAACCCTTGTCATGTTTTGGTTTTGGGGAGAAACCTCTCATGATACATTGAATTTTTACTATTACCTAATATTGAATTTTTGGAAATTCATCAACTTGAAATGTGTTTTTGATAACTGGTATAGTGATAAATATAAGATTTATATTTCTAACAGTAGTGAAGTGTAGTGTGAAAAACTTAAACATATTTATTTCTTAAATTAAAATTAGACTTTAGTATTTGTTTGTAAGAACAGAAAACAAATATTTTTGATGGGAAGGGGGTTAATCCTTTCTTTTACTGGCCCTTTTAACATTTTTCATCAATTTAATTTGGTTTCATCTTAAGACTTTTCAGTTAATAATACTTAATCTATTTCTTTTCTTCTTTTTTAGTTACGAAATTGGCAACCATGCTAAAAACTTATTTACACTAGGCATAAGAATGGAAAAGCAATTAAAAACTTTCTCACAATTTTTCATAATATGGGATCATTGAGGTTTTGTCTTTGAAAATGCTATAATTTCTGTTTCTAAACTGGACCTAAAATTCTTCATTGGTGCTTATTCCGACAAGTTCCCCAATGAAGACATCCGTTTTCTTAAAAGTATTTTATATGACTTTTCCCACGGTTTTCCATAGTCAAAATCTTCTCTTACATCTAGTTTCGAAATCTGAATAGACGGCATTTATATTTTAAACGTAAGTTGAAAGGGGGTAAACCGAAATTTTTGGGGAAAAGGGGGAACTTTTTGGGATTTTTAAATTGGGAAAAACCAAAAATTAAAAATTTAAGCTTTGGCCCCTTTTAAACTTTAGGCCAAAATTTTTTTTTTTGCGGACCATCCTTAAAAACCCCCAGGGTTGATAAGAACTTTTAGAATGTTTTTAGACAAAAAACAAAATCAATAGAAAAACTTCTAATTTTCCCAATTTCGTTGACTAGTACAATGAGATATCAAGGAATTAAAATAATTATTGCCAAAAAAGAAAATCCAGTCTAATTAATAACATCTAACACTGAGAAAATAACAGAACAGTTTACCAGAAAAATATCATACTTCATTAATTTAATGTTGGGAGTTTTTTCAGTACTTATCAGTTATAGGAACTACTGGTTGGCGACTGTTTTTCCGGAGTTGACACCAATACAAACACCAGTGATATCATCAATCTGCAATTGTATGGGGGTTAAAAGTTGTCGTTTTGACTCCGACATAAAAGTTGTTCCCTTCCCCCAAATAAAAAAATTAAGGCACTAGTAAACAGAATCATAAACACAATAACTAATTCATTACATGAAGACCAGCATTACACGAGTAGATAACATTATTAAACCTCCAGTAACACTTCTTGCCCCCTTCTATCTATCTGCATGGCATGACTGTGCATATGGTGTGTGCATGGTGTATGGTCATGTGTTTAAAAAGTGTTGTAAAAGGAAAAAACCTTCTTTCATTAAAAAGAAACCATCTTTTTGACAATTGGTGACTTTCAGATTTTCATCATTGTAGCAAAATGGTAGAAAAATCTAGCTAAAATAGTATAACAAGAAGAAAATTACAATTGACAATTCTAGGAAATAATACTCCGTATTCAACCAGTGTAAGCCACAATATTTAAAAACAATGCCACTGCCACACATAATGTCAGTGTTAGGAATCAGTATAAGCCAAAATCTGGTATGTTTTCTATGTGATGTCATGCTTGGTTTCATTGTTTGTATAGCTGACAAATACCATTTTCCCCTTTTAATAGTTTATTTTGATGTAGTAGAGCAGAAAAGAAATGCACAAATACAGATTATATATGTATATATATCAAGAATTTCTAGGATAATTTTTTCAATTTTAGAACATTTGTAAATTGAAATAATTAATTTTTTTTAAAAATTAGATAATTAAAACAACTAAAAATCTAACATACACAAACTATTTTTTTTTAACTTTTGCACTGTCAACTCCATGTTATATTTGATATTTTTTGCATGTTGGCATCTGGGGGGGCAGATACTCTCTTCTAATAAATTGCATTCCTGTAAGTAACAGCATTCACTCCAAACAAAATTTGTGGAGTTGACTACTTTTCCTCTTTAGATTTAAAATTGCTGCTTTGTGTTCTAATCTGTTTAAACAACATTAACCATCAATAACAGAATTGTCCCCATCCGTCAGTGCCGAAACTCATTTGGGCCGGGCAGAAGAACACACCACCGGGGCGGAGGTCCTTTTTAAACAGAAAATAGGTTGAGTTATCGGGCAGGCCCCAAACGC
This sequence comes from Trichonephila inaurata madagascariensis, assembly GCA_019973955.1. Lineage (NCBI taxonomy): Eukaryota > Metazoa > Arthropoda > Arachnida > Araneae > Nephilidae > Trichonephila > Trichonephila inaurata. The sequence continues at coordinate 236,826 of BMAV01019091.1, forward strand.
CCAATAGATAAACCAGCACTGCATCCAGTATAATGGTTAGTGACACTGACTACTACACCATAGGGCCTGGGTTTGAATCGGAGAAGGCATGGATGCTTGTAAATGCATAGTGGCATGGGGGTACACAAAAATGCCGTCAATCCACAAGTCCTCTTGTGAGATTGTTGGAAGAAGGAGAGATGTGGGAGGCCCTAAGAACCCACAGGATGTTCTCCCTCAAAATTAGGGTGGAACTAAGCTAAATCCTACTGTCACCTGTATGGTGCTCAAAGCTATGGATAACAACAGGTGTACAATTTAGCCCTTGTGGACCTCAATCTGGTCTTTGCCGATCAGGTGGCATTAGCAACAACAGAATGACTGACATTTTTTCCCTAAATTTCATTCCAAATTATACAAAATACATCTTTTTCAAAATTTTGCATCATGTCCTTTCTCAAACCTAGAAAATACTATGATATACACAAATACTATAGATCCCAAAACTAGAGTATTTGCACAATTTACAAAAATTTCAAAGTACTGTACGTTACAAAAATAAATAATAATAGAACCAAGTTATATTTTAAGGATCTTTTCAGAAACTGCTATAATGTTGAATGTTACATTTAAATCAGTTATGTTGTTTATAAACGTGATCTTTTTTCATAGAAAAAATTAAATTTATTCAAAATATTCTAAATAAATATTATGCTGATTAGAAACATATTCTCTCTTCATAGAAAAAATTAATTTTACTCAAAAGAATACAGAATTATCAAATAATTTACAGAATTCAATTTAAATTATTTTATAATATAGACCATAAAAATGTATCAACATTAAAAAATTCTAATAAAATTTTTATATTCCCTTCTAGTTCTCATGTACTAGTTCATTAAAAAAAATAGCAATGGTGCACAATTCAAAAGCCAATTTAAAAATTAATGAAATATATAGAGAGATATATAAGTATATTATATCATTTAAAAATAATTTTACAACTATAGAACTTCAGTTATGAACTAACAGATAAAGCATAACTTTTAACCTTATATCTATATAACCTATATATATCTATATAGTTCAGATATTATTTCACAAGATAATGGAAGCACAAAAACAGATATTAATTCTATGTAGACCAACACATTTTAAATTCTAACAATTAATTCTAAATTTTAACCTAAATTTTGAAGACTGTAAAAAAAAAGATAACATATATGAAAAAAACATAAGATTTGCTAAACACTTTAAAACAAGATTTGCTACTTCATTTCACCACCTACACTTCTATAATGCATTTTTTGCTAAACTATAGCATTAAATGTTAAGTATCATGTAAATGTAAGCATTGAAGTGCGAGGAATATGAACTGTACTAATTATGGCCTAAATAAGGGGTGGGCAACTAGCAGCCCAGCTTTGAACCAAGATTTAATTCTCATGTGCAATCAGATTCACCTTTTTTTTATTTTCACTGTTAGGAAAACAGAAATCCTATATTAGGAAAGCAAAATAATTGAAAATGTTTCTAACAAGAGATCATCTACAGCAGCGATACTCAACCTGCGGCCCGGTGAGCCTTTTTAAGTGGCCCCAGTCATTGCCCATTGCTCTGAGACATTCCCTTATTTAAGAACATTATATTAAAAATTTAGTGGGAAATTCTTTGTCAAGAAATGAAATATATCAATTTTGCTCTTTGCTGTTGGTATCATACGGGTATGAATTGAATTTCTTTTTCTATTTGGAATGGTTACTGTTGTTAGTGATAACAGACAACAGTGGAGTAGAGATAATTTTATAGGTAGAACTAATTTGTAACTATTTTTCATATCTTACACGTGAAAAATATTCGAAGGAAATATATTGTTTCAAGACGATTGGGAGGTTTATTTTGTAGTGAAAAACAAACATGGATCAGTAATTGTTTGATTTGTCATGAAAGTGCTGTATTTAAAAAATACCAATAAACAGGAACCATTCAATGACACTTTTCCTCCAAGATCTCTTTCAAGAGGTGATAAATAGGCTTTTTCTTGAATAATCTTTGCAACAACAACAAATGTTTCATCAGTGGTAATATCACAGTAACAAAGACATCCTTTGTAGTTTGTTTTATTATTGGCAATCATATGAAACCGTTTACTGATGTAGAAATTGTGAAGGAGTGTTCCTTAAATGCTTCTAATTTAGAATTGGTGACAAAAATAAAAAAATATAATTTTAAAGAAAAGCAAGACAGGAGTTATAATATTTTGATCAATTTTCCACATTTAAAATTTCTAATGTTATCTTGGTTATAAAGCTTTTCTCCCACCTCCTCCATTTATCCTCATGTTGTGGCCCGCATAAAATAGCTGACATATATATGCAACCCAGCAGAAAAAAAGGTTGAGTACCCCTGGTCTACAGAGTTTGGAGGACGAGGTCACAAGATTCTAAGAAAATTAAGCTTAAATTCATTTTGTTGTGTTATCCCATTGCTGCATATGTTGATACAGCAACTGGGGAGCTACAGTTTGAACTTATTGACTTGAAGTCAGATCACAGTGTAAAGGAAATATTTAATGCTATGACATTCACTTTTACAAATTTTAGTCAGCTGAAAAATTTCCATGTATGAAGAAATTTGCGGCAGAATTGTTCTTTATATTTTAGTTGATATATATTTGTGAGTAAAGTTTTTCTTGCATGAAAATCAACATGAGTAAATATACAGTCGGACCTCTATATAACGAAGTCGCTAAATTCGAAAAAAGTTCGTTATATGGAAAACTCATTATATAGAGATTATCTTTCAATTTCCTTTATAAACCACATAAAACAAGTTTTAAATTCATAAACACTATATAATACAAAAAAGTAATTATTCACACCTTCTTGTAAATTAATATATATTTATTTTATATATCTTACCTATCAAAAAAAAAGAAGAAAAGAAAGAAAAACTGCAAGGAAAGTTTGTTGGCACTTTTATCCACTTCCTGAAGAATTAATTTTTTTCTTTGATGCTCAAGCTCTTATGTTTTGACATTTTCGAGCTACAAGAAACAAAGTTACCAGAACAACGGATCAACACTACAAATGAATGGAGACAAGTACAAAGACACAGAGGCATGAAACAACTCCCCTAAAGGTGAAAGGGGATATCGAAGATGTTTGTAGTGAACTGGACATTGGGGGTTAAAGGTTGAACTTCTTAATTAAAATGCCCAAAATTCTATGGCTCTTGGTGAGTTAGGCACCTAATAACACCAGTTCAAGATTTATGACCACCATAAAATGTGTTAAAAGACAGAACAACTTGAAAAAAAAATGTCCAGAAATAATAGGGAGGGAAAAAAATTGAATTACAAGAGAAAAAGTTCATTATATAGAAAATGCACTTCGCTATTGGGAAGTTATTTTATGAAGAAAATCGTGAAATGTTTTTGGTTCCAGGAAAAAGTTTGCTACATAGGAAAATTCGCAATATAGAGGTTTGTAATATGGAGGTTCGATTGTAGATGCAAGTACAACAAGATGGCAAAAACTCGCAGGGGCTGTCATGAGAATTTAAACAAGCAAACTCACTTCTGATTTTAAAACAAAAACAAAAAATGGTAGGAAAGTTACGACAGGGTACATTTGTCTTATTAAACTGATTCTAAAATTAAATGAAGCATGGAGCTATAGATAATATGCAATAAGCACAGTAAATAAATTAAATAGAACTGCCATTATTTTTTTAACTAATATTTATTATTTTTTAAAATGGATGCAATCATTTTATAAAGGTGCAGCTTTTTGATATCCTCTGTTCCCACAATATGAAGTATGAACCAAAACAAGCGGCCCACCCTAGCCTAAATGATTAGTTGTGGTTCTAGGCACAGCAAATTATCCTTAAAGAGAAAAAAATATGTTGCAGAAATGTAACTGCATAATGAAGAATGTAATAATAAACAAATTTAAACAATAAAGTTCTCTGGAATCTAGTTTTATGTACTATTTTGTTAAATATCCAACAAAAAAATTTAATTTTCATTAATTTTTAACTCTTAATTTTCACATACAATTTTCATTGTATTGTAGAAACAAAGGACAGTGTAATGAGAAATATCTAAGATGGCTCATTTCATTCTACATATAATGAAATTTGGAGTACTATATTAAATTAGAGGTTCTATTAGTTGTTGTTTTCTTAAAAAATATCACTGGTAAATGGTCTCGGACTAGATAATTACTTTGGAATACAGATCTAAAGCTTTAGATTCAAAGGAAAGATAGACACGAACTATCACACACAATTATCTTTTAAATATGGCTTTAGGAGAAAATAAAACCTGTCATTAAAATATTTTTTTGTGTGCTTATGATGCTTTTACTAATAAAAATCCTTCATATACAACATACAATTTTACAAGCTTTTAAAAAGCATTAAAAAATGTAAGCAATCTTCATCAAGTGTTTTCTACATACACTGCATATAACTCCATTAGACTAGGAAGGGAAAAATCTTTTTGCTGTGCTTCAATTTTTTAGAACACACAACCCACAAAACAGGACGTCATTGAACTAATGAAATTTCTCTTACATGCCTCTCTTAGTCAATTGAATACTTTTTTTGGATAAAATTTAGAAGTTATAACATATAAATATTCAAGGCTTGTTTTTTCAGGAAACATATGGGAATGTCATCCCACAACCTTTTATAATCATTTTTAATTACAAAACACAAAGTGCTAGTTTTATTTTAATATAAACATGAGGGAGCAGCTTTTAAATAAAAGCAATATAACATCTATATTTAAACAAGTTCTTCCATGTATATTATTGTTACTCCATTGATCTACATTGTATTCAAAAAGTTGTATTATTATCCGTCTTAAAATTCTTTATAAGTAGAAACGATTGAATTTGCAATTTATAAAACATAAAACGTTGAACAAAAGTAATAAATATCGCAGTACAATTATGCAATCAAATAATCAATACTATAAGCTGATCACTTTCTCATATCATGTTTTCTTATATTTAATATTTTCATTCAATATTTTACAACCAGATAAGTGAGTTACTTAAAGAGAAAAACCGGAACACTAATACATACTATTTCTTTTTAGATACATCAGTTTTTCATTTTTGCGATGCATTAGATGATTAAATTCTATTTTCCACTCAGAATCTGATAATTTAACTAATAATTAGTAACATACAATGTGTTTAATTTTATACAAAAACACATAATTTATGTATGATTCAAAACTAAAAATTACTATTATTAAATAAAAATTTCATACATTTAATGAAAACACACAAATATTTTAATAACTCATAGCTTATAGTATGATCTAAGAATCAATAAATTTAATTTTCTAAAATATTGAACATTCTTTCTTAAAACTAAAAATATCTCACTGATTATTAAAAGCTATTTACAGTTAAGATATATTAATAGAAAAGTAATTTTAAAATAAGCGACAGAGAGAGAGGACAATGAAGTAAACCAAGCATTTTACTTGATTTCGAAACATATCTTCGATAGCAAGACTTCGATATTGAACAAGAAAAATTGCAGTCTCATACGAAAATTAGAGCATAGTTTTAAACTCCGAAAATACTTAAATTAGACATATTAATTTAGCTAAAAAATGTACCATTTTGATACTTCAAAAGGTAATAAAAACAGTGTTAATTAAATAAATTACATTGTACAACACTATAGTTTTAAATCAATTATTCATTCACATGTGTGAGATTAAACAGTCTAATAAGATATGGATCTAACAAAGCCCAGTACTTTCTAACTGCTGTGTGAAATAACGCAACAAAACATCCATAATTATAAGGATAACTATTATATGTATATTGACATGATTTTTAATACATCACCAAGAACATGACAGACGAGAAATTTCAAAGATCACCAGTTCAAATAATTAGAAAGAAAGAACTTCATATTTCTATTTTACTTACATTTCTTTCATCAATTCAATCAACAATATACGCCTCAAAATAACAGATATTTCAATTTAATTTTTAACATTTTAATATAAATATTTTCACCCGGACGTAAACAGAAACCTGCGAGTGATGTGTAGTGGTTGTTATTTTTTTTTTCCCCTTTACGTTACGGTTCCCGTTCTCATTTATCAAGTTTGACACCTCCGAAAGAACACGATATTTTTCTAAATTGTATGATTGTATGAAATGAGAAGCCAATACTTTCTAAACAAGGACCAAATTTCCGGCTTGTCTTATGTCTAAGAATTATTTCTAACTTATTTTTACTATATTTTCCCTAACAAAAAGGAACAACTAACTATTAAATAAGCAATATCTCAAACAGATGTTTTAGTAGTGTGGAGCCATATATTACATGAGATTATTATTTTATTAAATCTATGGATCTTTTGTCAGTCTCTCTGAAACACTCAAAATTCCTTTTAAAACCTTAATATTATGTTAGAGAAAAAAATTAGAATTTTGAATCATTCATCTTAAATTTTGAATCAAATAAGCAGTATGGCATGGAATAAGGGTTTTTTTATATCTGTCTTAAGGTTATTCAGTTCTAGACTCCTGATACAAACTTGATAGCCCAACAATTCGAGCTATAACTTACACTAAAGAAGTTGACAGGAACTAGTGAAGAAAAATATGTATTTGTAATATTTGATCTGGGAAATATTTTTAATATTTAAAATTTTCCATAGGCGCAAATGAAATCCTTGAATCTATCAAGGATCATGATGTGCATTCAACATTTTCTATATGGTTTATCTGTAGCCGTGGAAGACAACGGACAACATAACGGGCTCGTGGCCAACGTGTCATGAGTTCGAATCCAGTACAGCTGAAGACCCACAGTGCAGAAGGGCAATGCATGTTAAATAAGTCGAGTCTCAAACGTCTTCCCATTACAGTGGTGTGAAAATTAAGAGAGGGGTGCCTGCTCAGGTGTAGTCCTCGTCGCTTAACCATGGTTCAGAATTACGAGGTTCGTCTCTAAAAGCCCTCGGGTAGCTGAAATATGTGACGTTAATATTCACTCCCTCCCTATGATTTATCTACTGTAATGAAACAATTGCTTTGATTTACTTCACTGTAAAAACATACGTCATAAGTAAAAATCAAAAATAAATATAGTTGGAACAATACACTGATGAGGAATTGATACTTTATGTAGTTTTAAAAGAGGAAAATAGCTCATGTTTCTACAATATTTTCGTCTTTCCGAAGTACGATCTTTTCTGTACAGTGCTATCCATAAAATTATTCCGACAGCTTTGGAATGCTATAAAACACATTGATAGTGTTTGCGAAGGATTTATTTAGTTCAGAGGATTTGCGTATTAATTTCTTTTCTCCCCCTCAAAAAAACATCAAAATACGCTCGTCTACGTGATAAACGGTAGCATTGGGGAGCGAATCGTGTAACTTTTAATCGGCAGTTAAGGAATTAGTTATAAACTGTACAAATTATCAAGATCGGTGTTAATTCAAGCCCATGGGGTCACTGATAATTATCAAACTTGTTCTTAGTATTGTTAATTTAATAATTAAATACACATTGTACAGTACTGATACATTTATAAGTGTATTATATCAGTGTAAATGTGTGTTCTATATTTTATTATATCAGAAAGTATTTTATTTGTTTGCTTTCAGTAAATTAATAATTTTTTAAATAACCTTTTGTTTTCGACTTTTCAATATGCTAGCGCCCCTCTTGTAGAGTTATCATGCCCCCAAGGAGCGGGGCACTCCCCACAGTTTGAGAAACGCTGGTCTAATATGTTACTCAAATGCTCAAAAATATCGGATATAAATTGGGGACCGTTATCATTTATAATTTTTATTGGAGCTCCAAAACGCGATATATAATTATCAAATAAGCTATCAGCTATTACTTTAGCTGAGGCCTTTTTAAGGGGTATAATTGTCGCCCACTTACTGAAGTGGTCTATAATTACTAAAACATATCGGTTACGTCTCACTCGGGATGCTGAGTACGGACCTAACTAGATCTAACGTAACTATCTCATTTGGATAATTTGTTACGATCGGAATTAATCGACCAGCTGGTAACGCGTTTTTATAATTGTTTACTTGACACATATGGCATGTAGAAACATATTTTTCAATGTATTTTCTCATATAAGGGAAATAACAAACATCCTTAATTTTATGGTATGTCTTATAGCGTCCTAAATGACCTGCTATGGGCTTGTCGTGAAATTCCCGCATTATTCCACTTCACAATGACTGTGGAATGTATACTCTCATTTCACTTAACGTAGTTGTGTATTTCGCATAAAACAACAAGCCCTCTATTAACCGAAAATCGCGAGACCAGTTCTCACATATTGTCGCATTAACTGAGCTATCCTCTGGGTTTTCCAGATATGGATATATATGACTTAGCTCTGGGTCCTTTCTCTGCTCTTCAATTAATTGCTCCCTCGATGAAAGTACTAAATCTTTAATTATTGCACTAGTAACTTTTTCTCCTATTATACTTTCAACCGGGTTCCTTGACAATACATCAGCCAATGCATTTTGCGTTCCAGGATGGTGTTCCCATTCTATATCAAATTACGCTAATTTCAGAACCCACCTTATCATCCTACTAGACAAATTTTATGATTTGTCAAACACGTCAATACAGCATGATCAGTTATTACTTTTACCGGCATTGAACCTAAATACGTCCTGAATTTATTTAGGGTCCAAACTACCACTAAACATTCTCTTTCCGTCACCGTGTAATTTCTCTCCGCACTTCTTAGCGTGCGGGAGGCGTACACTACTGGCCTCTGCTCCTGATTAAGAACCGCGCCTATGCCAATTGAACTCGCATCCGTAAATAACTCAAATGTTTTTTTGAAATCGGGCAACTTTAAAACTGGCACTTCCGTAATCGCCATTTTAACCGCGTCAAATGCTCTCTGCGCCTCTACTGACCAACAAATTTTTTTTAATTTCTTCAAATTATAAAGGGGCTCGCGCATAGATCGGCATAATTTTTAATAAACTTCGTTTACCACTGGGACGCACCTAAAAATTTGGAGACTTCCTTAGAATTTTTAGGGGGCTTCATCTCCACTATAGCTTTAACCTTGTCTCGTCCGTTGTAATTCCATACTTACTAATCACCAATCCTAAATATTTCAATTTGTCACAACCAAATTTACACTTCTCCTTATTTAATGTTAATCCTGCTTCCTGCAATAATCTAAGAACCTGTCTTAAATGTTTGACATGGTGAGTGAACGATGAAGACGCGATAATGATGTCATCCATATAAACACTCACAAACCGCGCTATCACCGGTTTTAAAATAATATCGATCGTTTTCTGAAAATTGGGAGCCTCCCCGACAGCCCGAACGGCATACGCCGGAATGCTTACGTACCGTTCTTCGCAACGAATGCTGTCTTAACTACATCACTGGGGTTTACCGCAAGTTGAAAGTGTCTAAATAAGGTCGAGGGACGACCTGATGGAAGTATGGGGGATGTCCGCTATCAAATCATCTATTAACGGTCTGGGATACTTCGTAATTGCGTTCAGCTTTCTATAATCCACGGCAAATCCATACGCTTCTGGATTATCCGGCGGTAACTCGTTATTTTTCTACACAACACAACCGGCGATGCGTACGGAGATTAATGCGGTATTATGGTCCCCTCTTTCAACATTTTCTCAACATGGCAATCAAGAATACTTTGTTACACCCGGTCATATCTATACGGCCGAGAAACAACTAGTGGTTTATCCCCTGTGTCAATTTCATGATACAAAACATGCGTGAGCCCCGGTTTGTCTGAGAGCAATCCTTTAAAACTATTAAATAAATCCTGCAACCCATGTTTCTGACTTTCTTCCAACTTTGTTTTAGTAAGATCTATTTCTACATTTCCTTCCTCAATCGTTGTAATAACTTTTTCAATCTGCGAATCCGGAATCACCAATGCTTTTCGATCAAAATCTAAAACAATTTTCTATCCACTAATAAAGTCAACACCGAGAACACATGGGTATTCTAAATCTGCCAACACGTGAAACATCCAAGGTTTCACAGATTCTCTTATCCGTACTTGCAATTCAATTATTCCTACATTCCGACATTTAGCTCCCTGTGCCGTGATCACCTGGGCACGCGATTTCTTTACTTGCTTATAAAAAAAATATTTCCGATAAATATCCTCGGATATAAATGATTTCTCCGCACCGGTATCCCAAAATGCCTTCGTAAAAGTTTCATTTAATAAAATAGGAACAATTGGAAGTTCCACCGTAGACATGCATATAGCAGATAGTTTAATCGGTACATCTGTTGCCGACTGTGACTGATCATTTTGATCATCTCGAACCCTCAAAACATTTAATCGACCCCCTTGTCTTCAACCTCCTCGACTAAAATTTTCACTCAAACCCCTATTTCTTTGGTCCCCTCGACTAAAATTTCCACTCGGACCTCTATTTTTTTGGTCCCCTCGACTAAAATTTCCAGACTGATATCCTCTAGTACTAGCATTAAACTTTTGATTATCTGTATTAACTCTATTTTTATTCTCGAACCCCGATCTTTCTGACTCCACTGAAGACCACTCTCGTAATTACCCCTATAATTATTTCTTCAATCACCGGGTCTATGTATTTCATCCGCATCTCTCCAATTTCTCTGTCTGCTGTCATTATTAGACATCCGACACTCATTCCAACCTCGTCTTCCCACATTCTCGCTATTTCTCGAACCCCGCATTTCCTTGCATGAATATCGTTCCTCAAATTTCGCCATTACCTCCAACAACTGAGCCATGGTTTTCGGGTTCCTAACCTCTACATAATCCTGGACCTGAGGTTCGAGCCGAACAAAATATGATCCACTAAAGCTTCTTCCGACATACTAAGTCCGAGTTTCTTGTGTACCTTCAAATGATCATAAATAAAATCGGTCGGTTCTTGACCCTTTCTCTGCTGCGACGAGTAAAACTGAATTTCCAAATCCTTTCTGTTATGGACAACGGGAAAGGTTTTTGTCAATGCCGCTTTCAATTGCGCAAAGTCTGTGGCTGTATTCTGCACTAACGCTGATCCAAATATTTCGTACCAATCATGGGCCCTCCCAAGGAGATGACCTTTCAAATACGCACATGCTAAATCACTGGGTATCTCTAATAATTTGAAATGATTATCTATGCCCTCTCGGAAATCATCTACATTCTCGGAACCAGAAAAGTACACTTCTGGTAAAACTCTTAACCCTGCTGCGACTCCCACCTCGGGGTTAGGGAAATTAAATCTCGATGGGCGCCATTGTAAGGCATTTGCCCGTGTTGTTTGCCCTACTTCTATATTATCCTCGCGACCTAGAGATGTGGGAGTGAATAAAGAACCAGACGTTGCCATAATCTTAATATCTCTTTATTAAGATCTTAACTTAAACAATATACACACAATTATAGTATAAATATTCAAACCAAGTGAATCTGAGGTGAAGAGACACATAATACGTATTGCCAAATAATCGCGTAATTAATCACTATGTCTAACTCTACCGACTAATCCTATTCTCAATAAATTCACAGTTCTTAGTAGTTTAATTAGATGTTCTCTCTCTCTTGCCGCTCTATCTTGGGTAAGCAGCAATTCACTTGAATCCTAACTGACGTCGCTTTAACTCGTGTGGAATGGTATCCACCTTTAACTTGAACGCACTGGCACGGATAGATTAAATCCTTGATGCGGGATTTCCTCTCACTTTAGTTTTAACACTTGTAATTATAGTCCTCGTATATTTACTTCACATAGCCACCCTGCGTACGTTAAACTTCTACTATTTATGAGATCTTTAATTTGCATATTTCACGTTTCACTTCTTGAGTTGGTTGGAAAGAATTGCCATTCTGGCCCCAAGGAAACCCAAAAAGAGTTTTAGTAGAAATCGTGATGAGCCCATCACAAATGTATCAGTACTGCACCAAGTATTAGATTTTTTGTTTATCAATGTTCAATTAAAAACAAGTTTAGTAATTACTAGTGACTCCCTTGGGCTTGTCAAATGCAAAATTATATATAAAACAATATTAATCTTGATAATTAGTACGGTTTATATTTAAAGTCGTATTGTATCGTCATTTTACCATCAAAGTACATTATAATTACATTCAATACATTGTTACTGTAAGAATGGGGCGCGATGAAAATTCTGACTGAAAACAAGGGTCGCAAATATTGAAAGTTTGAGAAGCACTGCTTTATTGCAATCTACAACACTCTTTTTGGTATCATCTTTAGATTCTAAGCACACACAAGGATGGAGGGATCATTCTCCCTAAATATTTTTTGAGGGTTTGCTTTCTTACTCTGTGCTTTAAGAGACGTTTGCAGCTCTTCAGACTTCTCCCTCTTTGTATCATTAAAATTAAATATGTTTATTAAAAAAATATTCTTTTCCCTTTTTTTTTATATATATGTATTGAAAAATTTCTCTGTGTTTATACTTATATATTTAAACAGTAGACTGGCTTAAGACAATTACTCGTGTAGTAAATTGTTTTTCGTCAACAAAGTTTTTAGAAATACAGTGAAAATATTTGGATTATTCCTAAAGCAGGCAAAGTCCATTTTATTGGTAAGAATACCACCGTGGTAAATGTTCCTTAGAAGGGTTTCCTCTGCAACGCCCCCGACAGAAACACATTCCTTATTTTATGACCTGCTTAAGGGCTAATAAAAAGAGGGTTGAAATGACCTTTCAGGAAATCACTCTTTTTCAAAGAGAGATAGATAGATAGTTGTGATGCAATTTCAAATCAGCACACACATACAATTTCTACAATTGTACTTCATTTTTTTAGAAATGCAAACGGTAATTATGATTTTACTTTTGATTTATTTTGTATTTTCCCTTTAGACTTAAACAAGTGTACAAATATTTTTATCATATTAAGGTAAAATCAAAATATATGTTTATTATTTGCTTTCCTTTACAAAGGTGGCAGTGAAAATAATGTTCAGATTAATAAAATTTCTTTTTCTTTTTTTGTAAATTTTCCGTTTTACATCAGTTAATTTTTTAAGACTTCTCTCTCTCTCTATATATATATATTTTCATGGACTTTTGTAGTACTTTTAGGTTGATTAATGTGTATCAATACTTGATTTCTTTGCTTGAATACATCTTCCAAAAACATACTTTTCTATGCTAGAACAATTTTATAAAGATTAATTATAGTGTAAACATGAAATTCCAGAATGTAGTACTTTAGGTAGTACTGGTATGAAAGTTTTTTCATGAAACTTCCAAAGTTTAATTCCTAGCATTGATATTTTGACACTGATCGCCCTTGCATTGAGCTGTAGAAAGAAAAATAAATAAAAAATATCTACTATATTTCTTCATTTTTGAAGGAATGGAAAATGTGAATGCCTGTAAAACTTTATTTAAATGATATAAAAATATTAATTGGAGCATGCCAGTCTTGAATGCGACTATTGCTGGGATGGGGGACCTTTTTCCCGGAAACGCATATCAAGTAGGTGTCTGATACTTTCGATATTTTGTTTCACTATATATATAACAGCTGGTTCTTCTTTCTTTAAAGCCTACCGATCACCGGTATTAAATCGCATTCACTTTATGAATTTTTCTTTATAAAAAATAATAAAAATAAATGCAATAGAATATTTTTGATTCAAATGATATTACAGAAGAAATAGCTTTCAGAAACAGAAAGATTTACGTTCATAATAAATAAGGAAACAAAAGTTGATTGTAAATTAATGTTTATAACATTTGTAAATGATAGAATGATATTAATATGAAATTTTTTGCCTTAATTTTGTAGAAATATTCTTTGTTGAAAATTTCATTTATGTTTTATTCAACTTGATGTGATTTATATTTGCACAATTCATCATATTCTGAATATAATACTGTTTATGTCTTATATCATACAAATTCTTAAAAATTCAAATCAATCGTAACCAGATTATTCAGTGAACATTTGGTTACTGAAATACACACATTTGTGTTACAATTATTCGGAAGAATTTAAAATTTACTTCAGATTACAAAAAAAAAAAAAAAAAAGCTTTTTTTCCCATTTTTGAGAATTTTTTATTTTATGTACACAGTATCTTACTTTTTCATAGCTGTAGAGTACACATTGAAAAAAATCAACTGATGTACAACAATTGTTCGAACATTGTACAATCTTAATATCTCAAATATAAGCAATATATTAAACAAAAAGTGAAAAAAAATACAAAAAATTGTTAATGTACTTTATGTACGTTATTGAACAGTACGTAATGTACATTAACTTTTACGAAAAAAAAAGAATTCATGTCAAGCATGATATCTATACAATATCTTTTTTTTTTTTTTTAAAGAGTTAACGATTCTTAAAAAATTGTGCAATCTTTTGTAAGGTATGAATACGATGTAACTTTTCAAGCATACAAAGATCAAAAAATATTTCTACATAAGTATTATTGCGTAAATTTTCATTAAATTTGAAAAATTTTTATTCAGAAACCTACAAACATTGGCAAACAATTTAATCAAATGGCAAAGAAATTGTAAAATTAAAATTTTAGATATTTCTCTAACAAGTCATACTGAAGGGGATTTTAATAAATATCAATAAGAAAAAAAAATTTTTTGTAACTATTCACAGAAAAATCAGGTTGTTTTGTAATTATCGAAAATTTATATGTAAACATTAATTTAAAGGAAGAAAATTTGCAAGTTTATAGAAGAGTAACTGAGTACCTGACACAATATTTTTTTTGTGCAGTTTAATTTTGTATGAGTATTTGAATTGAGTTATGAAATATAAAACAGTACGTAGCATCATAGATTAAAACAAAGGTTCTCAAACTTGTCATGTTTTTCGATTATGATATTTATGATTATGTTTATGATTATTTAATATTGATTTTTTGCAAATTCATGAACTTCAACTATGTTTTTGACAGCTGGTATACTCTGTGGTAGCTCGTTGTACTTTAAAAACATTTACTTTTCTATTTGCACTGAAGTATAGTGGGAAAAACTTTGAAAAACACATGTTAATATTTTAAGGTATCAGACTACGTTCGGAACCATGATTTTGCAAAAGCGTGTAAATGGATAATATTTATGATATATATTTAGTCTCACTTAGATTGGGAAATGTATATAAAATTGTTTTAAGAATATTATTACAGTAAAAAAATTATTTAAGTACAATATTTTGACAAAAAAGGAACATAAATGACCCATTTTCAAAATATTCTCCTTTTGTGAAAAATGCTTCTATTATAATAATATTTTGCCTGTATATAGCTCAGACCTCTGTACAGAGGCTCAACTAGAATTTTTGAAATATATTACTTAGAAGTGGTTTATCCATGTTTTACGACAACAGAGGGAGAAATTTTAAGAAAAAACGCCAATAATTATTTCAATTGGTGGTAACTCTGAAAATAATGTGAATTTTTCAAAAATCATAGTTGAGCCTCTGTACAGAGGTCTGAGCTATATACAGGCAAAATATTATTATAATAGAAGCATTTTTCACAAAAGGAGAACATTTTGAAAAAAGATTATTCTAAGAATTTTTGCCGAAATATTGTACTTAAATAATTTATTTTTAATGTCTAAAACAATTATGCATGTATTCTAATCTAAGTGACACTAAATATCATGAAAATTATCCATTTATGCGCTTTTTTAACACGTTTCCGAACGTAGTCGGATACCTTAAACATTTATTAGATGCCAGTTAAAATTTAGTACCTGTTACACACAGAATAAGAGAGCAAAAACAAATGCTTTTATGACGCTTAGTATAACAATTTTTTAATATTTAACATCAATTTAGTTAGGTTTGACTTTAAATCTCCCCGGTTTGTATTGTCCAGTCTATTTTTTTCCCATTGTTTGGAGATTAGCAATTACGATTAAATACATTTTTACTTGGAAAAGCAATTAAAAACTTGCTCACGATATCCTATTATACGGGATAAGTAACAAGTATATCTTTTTTAATGAACACTGTATTAAACATCGAAATAGAAATTGTAAAAAAAAATTTAATTTTTCTGAAATAATTAATGCATTAGCAAAACCTAACCAAGGAGGGGTGCTCTAGAAATAGGGGTGGGGCGTAACAATTTGAAGTGCGTTGAACAATTTGAGGTTAAAAACGGTCTTGTATATCAGTCCATGCGGCTTTCACATATTGCCAAAGTTGATCAGGGAAGCAGAGGGTGGTGTATCCCAAGCCAGTCGTTGTGCCAACATAGACCACACGTTTTCTATTGGCGATTGATCAGGAGAACAAGCAGGCCAAGGAAGCAATTCAATTTGATAGGTAAAAAAAACTCTTGAACATTGCGTTCTACGTATGGTCTTGTTAGAACATGGTGATGGCAAGTGCTGAATGTATGGGAAGATCATGGGCTCCAACATGTCAGAAATGTAGCGTTGGCTGTTCAGTGTACCAGCAATGCGTACTAGAGGGGTGCGCAATGAAATCCAATACCACCCCAAACCATGATACCAGGTGTAGGACCAGTGTGGCGAAGCATAATGCAACAGTTCAGCAGCCTCTCACCAGGATGTCTCCAAACTCGAATCCGACCATCATGATGTTGCAGGCAGAAGTGGGATTCGGCAGTAGACACAATGTCGTTTCATTCCGTTGTCCACGTTCGTGTTCGCCATTCATCGCTCTATTAGCGGCGGAAACGCCTGTGGTTTCCAGTCAAGGGTAAACGAACCAATGGATTCCACTCTGCTGCAAACGACGTTGAATGGTACGAGCGGACACCGAATGATGCGTAACAGATTGAATCTGTAGTGCTATGGTTCGTGATGTGGCTGCGTGATCCATCACTGCCATGCGCATAATCCGTCTGTCATCACGTGGAATGGTGCATTTAGAACTGATAAATTAATTATCAAATATATTGAGTAGTATTGATGCATTTGTAAGTATATTATATCATTGTAAATGTGTATTTTATTTTTTAGTATGTCAGAATCTTTTTGTTTTGCTTCCTTTCAGCAAAATTAATAATTTTTTTAAAATAATCTTTTATTTTCAGTATGCTCGCGTCCCCCAATTTGAGAAACACTGCTATTGGCTACTATACTTCTTCAGTCGAATTCAGAAACTTGGTCAAAAGACAAAAGACACTCGATGTCTTCCAAGAGGCATAGGTAAACAGCTTACGCAAAAAAAAAATGCACGAAAAAAACAATTACCATACTTCAAATCGCCAATCTGTTCTCCCCTTATTTAGCGCTTGAGGGTGGCACTACTATCGCCTGTGATGTGCCTCTGCGCTTTTATGCTTATAATTTGCATATTTCATCGTTGCCAACGCATGATGTAAATTTCACATGGTTTACATGCTGTCTTCATGGTGTTGCGTGGCCAGAAGTGTATGTAACCGGCAAATTATGAAACGCCAGCATTGTATAGAATGCCTATGCATTGTCCAACATGCTTCCATTGCACTCCGCATTATCAATCCCCGAATTTGCATATTCCCGGCACTGAAGTACTTGTGGAAGTGCAATTTTGGATTCAACTATATTTAATTGACATATATAATTAAGGCAATGGACAGTGGTTGCAACATTAGCTTAATGTGAGCATTTTTTCCCCTCATTATCCTTTAATTTTAATGATCAGTGTATTATTACAAACCTTTAAAAATTTACAGAATAGATTATTCTCCACAGAAAAACGTACATTCCTCTAATCCTTCCGAATTGATAATAGCTTTATATATATAATGAATGCTGTATAATATAGAATTATCTTATGGAGGGATTTTGCTTTATATAGAATCAAATCAAATAAATTATATTTTAGAATATAATTTTAAAAATTATTGATTTCGTACCTCATAGTATATAATTTTGATAACATTGCTAAATTACATTCTGATTTTCTTTTGGTATATCCCTTTAAGACCCAACCCGCACGATCGTGCGGGTTAGATACTCTTATACGTTTTTACTTCTGAAATAGTCGTACGTAAGAAAATCCCGAATCCAACGATTGAGCGTGTTTGCAGAAAGTGTAAAGTATCAC
Organism: Trichonephila inaurata madagascariensis; assembly: GCA_019973955.1. Taxonomy (NCBI): domain Eukaryota; kingdom Metazoa; phylum Arthropoda; class Arachnida; order Araneae; family Nephilidae; genus Trichonephila; species Trichonephila inaurata. Next base: position 254,899 of record BMAV01019091.1, read on the forward strand.
TTTTCATCAACAGAAGGTGGTTGTAGTCCATATTTTACTTTCAGATGGCAAATCTAGCTTTGTTCTCAAATCCAACGAAAACACTCGTTCTTTTTATCTGTCGTAAAAAGGAAATTATCAATATATTTCCAATTGCTTGGATATAAATTTTTGTATTAATGTTTAAATAATTGTAAAATAGAAAAAAATATTAATTATACTCTATTAATGTTGCTTGTAGGACTCGGGATTTCGTTACCTGCACGATCGTGCGGGTTGGGCGTTACTTGAGTCAATGCAGCTATAAAGGTAAGTTCTTGCCGTTTGAGTTTTCTTTTCTGTTTCAACAATGTTGATAGAAGTCTAAATAAAAACGAAATATATTGTTATATAATTAATACATTTCCTTGGGGGTTTCCATGGACGAGAGTTCCTTTTATCTTCCTCTAGCTCTTTTTTGAAATTAATTTTCTCTTTCATACATTTGTTGAAGGGCATGGCATTTTCATCCTTTACACAGATATCTGCATCCATATCTATTCTTCCCTCACCCCCCTTTAAAAAAAAATCTGGGTTTTCCCGGTGGGGGTTAGTAAGATGTGGTTTAAGTATTTTTATTTTTTTAAATAATAACATTTTTTATATATTTTATTATTTTTCAAGGAATATTGTGCTAACTTTTTTAACCAAAAACTCTTTCAGGTGTCTAAAAGAAGAATTCTCACACAAGAGGAAATTTTGCATTTGATGAATAAATCAGATTGAACTTAGATCAGAACTTAATGATCGCTCGGATGATGACAATGCTGCGAACGAAACATATGAATCACGTATACTGGAAGGAGAAATCAAGTTCAGATGAGAGCGATGAAGAAAAACAGGGGAATATTTGAAATGGAAAAACACAATTTTGTATCATTCTTTACCATCAAAGTCTCTTGAACCCGTTCAACCCATTCTTCACCCGTTGTTTTAACTGCTGCAAATTCTTGGTTTCTGTGCAAACAAGATGCAATACCAAAAATAAAATTGATCCAAAAATCAAAATGGATTGCTTAAAATTTAAGTTAGAGATAGTTGAAGCGTTAGCAGCTTCTCTATCTACTAACAAAAGTCTTTTAACTGATGATGAAGATAACAGTGTTGTGATTCCACTCGCAAAAAGATCGAAGTGTTATGATCCACCTGCTATACATGTCATGCCTTTCATCCTGGCCATTCCAGGATAAAAAGGCTTGAAATGTATAGCCATTTTCGATGTGTTGATGACATTTCAAGGCCTAGCAAGAGCAGATTTGATAACTACGAAAGCAGTTGGAAAACATGTTGTGATAAATGCAATGTATATTTATGCTTATCAAAAACAAAAACATGTGTTCAAGATTTTCACAGGAAATAAATAAGGAGTCAATAAAATAATTAATCTTACGTCAATAATTTCTTTATTTGTAACTATTTTTGATGAATTAAGTGTGTATATCTTCTAATCAACTTAGAGCCATAAAAGGAAAAATTTCATAGGTGCTGATTTCACAGAAAACGCCCAACCCGCACGTTTGTGCGGGTACCGTCTATGTTCTAGAAGGGGAAGGGAATTTTTTTTATTATTTTTCCCGGTGTCATTGGGATCAATATAGTATTAATAACCAGAAGAATTTAATATTTAAAGATGAAAATAATTCGGGTCTTAAAGGGATATTAGGATGGTTATCTGGTTATCATCTATTGTGTGGCCAGCAATGTAGATTTTAGTATTCAAAATTTTATATCCTTGTTATATTATCTTTCCTTGTAGGTGTTTACTACTATGTTATATAATATATTTATTAATATATTATAATATATTTACTACTATATTATACTATTATGAATGTGGTGAAGAGAAAATATTATCCTTTAATTTATGAATATTTTAATTGTGTTGGCAGGAACTATTTGAACTTGTTTAGTAATACAAACGATGTTGTTAAATATTTCAATATATACATTTGAATTTCTATAATTCGAGATTTTTTATAAATCAAAATTTTGGATATTTAAAACTGCATTAAAATAATGAAAAAAATTACGAATAATTCGAAATTTATACTGTATCATTCAAATTTTTCGTGCAACTCCTCTTACTAAAAAAAATTCACGAGACTTTCCAACTGACGAGCATTATTATTGTAATGTTGTTTTTAAGAATAATAATGGTAAAGAACGTTGAAATGTCACTTTTCCTATGCGGTAGGCGTCTTCAACGTTTCACTGTCGAGGGCTAAATTAATAAATCTTTCAATGATCCGGGTTACATCAATAAATTCACAGTGATCTACGGGTCACACGACCGTCAAAAAAATATTTTAGTCAGGAAATTTATGTAAAAAATAAATTTTAGTTTAAAAAAACTGAAAAACACCCTTTTATAGTTAATCGAACTAAGTTGTGTTCTAAATTGAACTGAATCTTTTAATCGCCAAATCTGGAAAGGGGATCTGGAATTAGTCGCCAGATGCGGGATGGGATCTAAAAATGAGAAATCGTTAATCCTGATAATCCTCATCAAGACAATGGAATAAAATAATTAAATTATTGTATTGTCATTGGTCCTGAAGAAGTGAGCAAAATTTCGAATTAATCTGACCTTTTAAAGTGGGTAAAAATTGAGTTCAAAGATTCCTTTACATACAAGTGAAACTTATAAAGGGTGTTAAAAAAGGGAGATTTGTTTTACAAGACTACAACTGATTCCAAGGGAAGATATGGTGTTTACATATTTGTATGTATATATCGGTTTGAAAAAAGTTAAGGTATCCGAACACGTTCGGAGTACTTTTTTTAAAAAGCATATTTAAACATTATAAATGCTTTTTTATGAATCAGTACCAACTAATATTAATATCTAACTAACAATAGTTAAAAAAAGTTATCTAAATTTTACAGCAAACAGAACTATAAGTGAAATTTTAGCAATATTTTTGAAAAACTTCAAAGCAGTTAAAGAAAAAAGTAATAAACTTATATCAGTAAAAGTATTACTAAAACAAAGTAGACGCATTTATCTCAGCGTTTCTCAAATTGTGGGGTACGCTCCCCTTAGGGGGGTGCGATATTTTTGCGAGGAGGACGCGAGCATATTGAAAAGTCGAAAACAAAAGATAATTTCACAAAAATTATTTATTTACTGAAAGTAAACAAAGTAAATTCTGACACAATACACATTTACACTGACATAATACACACTTATAAATGTATCAGTACTGTACAATGTGTGTATTTTACAATTTTTTTAACAATACTATACTATCGGAAAGACGTATGCATACGCACGGGGCAATTAACGCTTTGACTAAGCGAGACGTTTATATACACCGGTGACACTTAAGAGGTTAAAGTCGTATTGTAGCTTTAGCTTCATCCGGCTATCAAAAGAAATGGCTCCCCAGACTGTAACTCCTGCTTGAGGGCCCGTGTGGCGTACAATAGAGAAAGCAGGATCAGTACGCTGTCCTGAGCGTCTCCAGACGACTTCGATGATCGTCAGGACATAGTTAAAAGCGGGATTCGTCACTAAACACTATACGTCCCCAGTCAGCATGATTCCAACCTGATCAAGCCCAACACCACTATAATCTGGTTCGACAGTGCGCAGGCGTGAGCGGCAGGTGGCGTAGCGATCGGTACGAGCTTAAATTTCGCTGTATCAGCTGTCTGTGAATGGTCATGTTGGACACTCGTGTGCTGTTCGCACGTCTGATGGTTAATAACGATGAAACAGGCGCTGTGACAGCTGATCTGACAATCAATCTGTCCTCTCAATCTGCTGTGGCCCTAGGTCGACCACTATCATCATGACGCTGAAATCTGCCACTATTCACCCATTCTTGTCAGCATCTTCTAATGGCAGCATCGCTTCGGCCCACATGACGAGAGATTATCCGATTTGCCTATCCTGCCCATTTCAATCCAATGATACGACCTCTTTCAAACTATGACAGTTGCTCGTGATGAGCTCGAATCCTGCGGCGAGGCATTTTTTCAGTCGTTGAAAGGTATCCTAAATCGCTATGCATCAGAAATTTTGACCATCAGATTGAGAATCGCTTCTTATAGACACCTGCTAAGTGCGCAGTTCCGATGCGCTGTAGCTCTTGCTATTCATTCATTGGACACCAAATTTTCATCATTTACATGTTTAGTACAAATGTCTTTGCATACGAAATTTCATTACAATCGGGCAACTCCTTCATGGTGCGTCTTTTTTTTTTTTGTTTTTGTTTGTTATAGAGTGTATATGTTTTGCGTGTTGTTAGAGTGTATGACCTGAAATGGAAGTCGGATTAAAATACTTTGTGAACCTGTTTAAGTCCACCTTTTTTCAGAAAATTTCTGAGATTTTATGCATAGTCAGTTTTTTTTTTTTTATGTTTAAAATTAATTAAGACAAAGAGAATTTTTTGAAAAATTTGTAATTTTCAGAAAATTTTATCTCAAATGGATTTAAAAACCATCAGTGAATTTTTTTAAATATCAAGAGTAAGAGAAAAAATGGCGTTTTTTTATGACAAAAAGCATACAAGGCATTTTTTGTTTTGTTTTTTTAAATTTCCCAGATTAAATAGGGGCTTCTAAAAGGTTTAAAAGGGGGCATTCGTGAACGGCGGGGAGGGGAAATACTTTATGGAATACCCTAAGTTGATATAAAAAGGATTAAATTGAAGGAAATGAATGAGGATAAAATTTTGATAAGCAGGATCCTGAACTTTCTTTCAACAATTGAGAAGAGATAAATTCTGACCCAGCAATCTCGTTTGATTATGTCTTCATGCACCAAATTCTGATTGTGTGTATCAAGATAACTGGCGCAGGTATTTCTCATGTTAGGAGATCTCACAAGCTGAAGATGGAATCTAAGGGCATGAAGAGGACCAGGAAATCTAGGAAAAGCCCCTATTTAATACGGCAGAAGAATACATGTACATCAAGGGTGTCAAACTCAAAGGCTGACTTGGATCAAATAAACAAGGCTTAATTTACGGTGAGCTGCAAAGAAAATCAAAATTTCCGAAACGTAGGCTTATATTTCGAATAACACATTATAATAAATATATATAAAAGAACAAGAAAAATTTAATGTGTTCGTCCTGACACTTGATATCTCTTCTGTGTTACTATCTTTCCTATTTCGGGAGAAATTTTGATATTTTATTACACATTATTTGTGTGCCAATATATTGACCGGGTCACATAAATGCTGTTTGTGGGCCACATGTGGCCCGCAAGCTGTGAGTTTGACACCCCTGATGTACATGAACTTAAATTTTTCTGAGAGTTTTTTTATTCTTTACTTGATAGGTTAGATCCATTTGAAATGACGTAAAGACTACAGTAAAAGAGGCAAGTAAAAATACATGATTTTAAACCCTTGTTAGGTTCATCAGTAAAAATATTTGATTTAATTTTAAAATATAAATACATATACATATAATACTAAGCTAATTTTATAAAATAAAGCTTGTGTATTAAATCTTTTTTCGTGATTTCGATATTTATCCAGATTTACAGTAACACACTATGAAAAATTATTTAAAAACTACATTTTTGGCCCGATATTTTTCTAAACGTAAAGCCTAAAAAGTTATTTTTTAGTAAGTTTAAAAAGTAATCAAATCAGAAATTCAATATCGATTAAACTTTTTCCAACACAAATTAGAAAAGAGTAAAAAGGCCATCTAATTTCTATTTTAAAATAATAGACTTGGAATATTCTACTGCTAAGGCTTTTGTGGATTATATTAATATTAATTTAAAATCAAACAGTTATTTTAAAACTGATAAGTTTCTGAACAAGAAAATTTTTGTTATTAATCCTAGATCGAGCGCCACTGCATCTTCTGAAGTACATCATCATAAAATGTGACACCTAAAAGAGCTGGTAAAAATCTGTAATTGAAATAAACCGTAACACTCTTCTTTATGACTAGATTGCATTCTACAGAAATAAAATGTTCACTCCTCAAAAAAATTAGGGAGCAAGCAAAAAAGTTATGAGATTGTTGCACGATAACCATGAATGAGCTTTAAATGGAGAATACAGGTGTAATGAAACGCAATACAGACAAAAAGAAGCAAAAACAATTGTATGGGATTTTTAATTCTTTGGAATGGCATAAAGGGCATGAAAATATGCTTCTGGGCAACAATTTGGTTACATGTAAAAGACAAGGGGAAAAAACTGATTGTTTGGAAATGATACAGGATGTTTAATATAGTGTGGTGCCGATTTAAGCTTATTTCGGGCCCTGGGCGCAAATAATGCACAGGCTCCCTTGGCACTGAGGATTGAAATTTATAACCAGAAAATCTGGTTAAGTCCGGTTTATCCGGGCCCCTTGGCACCCTTCCAAGCGCTCAATGAATAAACTGGCTCTAGTGTGGTTCCCCAGAGCTTCTAACTGTCATACACCTGTTTTGCATGGATGCGATGAGGTTATCGATGGGGCTTTGGGGAATACTGTTACATTCTTGACGAAGTCAGATCCTCCTGCTTTTCAAGTAACAGGAGACCTTAGTCTTGCAGAAACGCCCGAATCCCAACGCAGCAGTCCGAGTGTGTCCGAAACACGCTCAATCGCATTAAGATCAGTAAAGCATGCTAGCTACTTCATAAGCTGTATCATTTCAGCTTCAAGAAAGTTATCCACAAGACTAGCTGTATGAGATCTGGCATTATACTGCATTTAAAGAAAGAAATATCCAATGACTGCAGCGCAAGGCACGACATGGGGTCTCAGGATCTCGTCTGCATACTTTTGAACCGTCATATTGCCATTCCGAATGATATGCAGGTCAGTACATGCGCCTATACTGATTCCAGTGTATACTATCACACCACCTAGTCTGAAATGCATCTTTCCTGAACGAATATAGGGTTATTTCAAATGTCACTTTTTCGCCATACCAAAACACACGTCTGGTGTCACACTAAACTAAATTGGAATTCATCTGTGTATAAATAGCACTTTACTCTTTGAGAAACCCATTTCCTTCAGGCCGCACGGTATCTTGCTGTCAACAAAATACTCACCATTAGCGTACGTGCTTACAGACCACCCACATGATTATTTGGCTTGAGAACTTTCGTTCTGTTGCCAAAAGAAACTGTCTTTGAATCGGTGTAACATTTGCTGTTCTGTCTCAAAGAGCTCTTAACAGGATATATCGGTCATTATTTGATGTGGAAACACGTCGACGATCTTGTCCTGGTTGACAATGCTCTGCTCCTTGGAATCAATTCCACAGTCTTGCAATGACACTTTTTGCAACTCCAGCAGAGTCATCTACAGTTCCTTGTGTTTGCCTGGAATTCAGTCTTCTGATAATACGCCAAGCCATGGATTCCGATTGATAATGTTGTCGTGACATATTTCCCAGCCATCTCTTTTCAAAACAACAGCCAAAAGATTAAATTTCACCACTGAAACAACGAAAAACAATAACTTCTACGAAATCACTATTTCTGCACTTATATCCTTTTTCTAGTTTTTAACGTCATGAACGTTGATATGCATAAGAAGTTTTCTGCTATACTTTAGACCAGTGCTCCGCAACCTTTTTATCGCCGCGGACCGGTCAACGTATGTTAATTTTACCACGGCCCACTGAGGGGGAGGATGTTGATTGTTTATATCTTAGACTTTTGATTTAATAATTTTAATTTAATTGTATTTAATCGTAACTTCTGAATAAAATATAGCTACACCAAAAAATGAATATAAAGTGATTTAACAAGGAATATTAAATGATTTTCATAAAAAATAGTCCAAACCTAAGAAAAATATACCTCAGTAAATAAAAGAGAAATAATTTAATGTTTCTTTTGCGGACCAGTAGTATTTGATCCACGGACCGGTACCGGTCCGCGGACCGGGGGTTGCGGAACACTGCTTTAGACTATGGATGCTTTGTTTAACGTTACTTATTAGAAGAAATATTTATGTAATTTCGTTAAATCCTGGTGCTCCCCTAAATTTTTTGAATAGTGTATTTTTCTCAGTTTCTCAGCTTTCACAGTATTTGTTACTAGATTGTGTTCCACAAAAGTTTTAGACTATTTTCATAACTTCTTGAATTTTTTCAGTAATTTGCGAATATATAAATTTAGTCTTTTTCTTATGAATCTTAATCTGCATGTATGACAAATGGGGTTGATTTCTCTAAAAATATATAATCCATTTTTAAAGGATACTTATCATGTCTTATCACTTGGTTTAAGAAATTCTTTCCGAATGAAAATATCCATAAGTTTGCGTTGATTCAAAATCCTTTAAATATCACAGTGCTCTCTCTTAATTTATTTTTACAGAAGAAAATCTTATCGAATTATCTCTTGACAATAGTTTTAAAGTGAAATTAGCAGATTGGAATTTAGAATTTTGGATTCCAATAAAAAAAAAAGAGACTATTCCCTTTTAAGTGATAAAGTTCAGCCGATTTTAACTCTAATTTGTGAGAAGCTGTGTTTTCGGCAGTCACTGTGACAACGTGCAAGTATTGAGCAAAAATCAAAGTGGAAAAGGAAATGAGATTGACTATCCTATTCGATTCTAAGATTTAAGTAAGTGTACGGTGATAGCTCTGCAGGTCCTATCTCATTAATTTTATGTTAATAAATATAAATAATAAATGGACCAATTCATCCAGTAATGTAGTAGTTTGAATCACTGATTGTATCTCCAATACCGATTTTTTTTTTCGAAATTGTGAATATTCCATTTTTATCTTTTACATATGATTATTCATACTTTTATTTAGGGTATGAAACATATATTAAATATAAGTATAAAATAACAAAGAAAACCGCTGTGATTTGAAAAAAAATTGAGAGAACCACTGAATTGAGATAACATTTATTTCTCAATAAGATATTGTGTCAGTTATAAGGTATTTGAAGGGATCATCTATACTTGTATATCTCCGTCAGTATTTCTATCATATATTGCAGGAGTGGCCAACCTTTTTGGGAAGAGTGCTACTAGATTATAAAAAATGCTTGCCAAAGAACTAAAAAATATGAAAAGAGAAAAAAATTCTACATATCGGCTATTGGTATCTTTACGCAAATAAAATCTTTTTTTATGCAAGTAGTGGAAATTTCAAAATAATTTAATAAATAGGACGAGGTATAAATTAAGATTTTATTGTTAATAAACTTTTTACAGTTTCACCCACACAATCAGTTAGGTTAGGAATAAAATAAAAATGAGAAACTTGAAACATTTTAACTATAAATAATTACTAAACGGTCAATACATACTTAACGTGTGGCTTTTGAATTTGTAGTTTTTTTTACCAAGTCATCTATATTAAGATTAGTTCTTGAAGTGTTAATAAAATTAGGTTGTTTTAGGTGCATATCAGTTAATTTTTAAGAGATACTTTTATTTTATATGTTTATAACAGAAAACATTTATTCAGACATAAATTGTGCTAAACTTACAAAAGTATTTGAGAGCCAAATAGTGTAAATTTGGAAAATTACTTATTGGTACTAATTTCCAAAATTCAGTATAATTTGGATCAATCACAGTTAAAATAAGTATCTCTGGCTTTCCAGGGCAGTATGGGGGTGCATTTCAAGAATTTTGATTTGAATTTGTGGGTAACAATTAAAGTCTTGCAGAGAAGTTGAAAAAGGATTTGTGAAAAGATCAGAAATTTTGTTATCTTAAAAATCGTCAAGCCGAGCACTGAAATTAATTTTGCAAAACGGGTATTACATTTTTAAATCTATCATAGTTTGAAGCATTTTTAATTTAGATAGATAGTTCCTGCATTGATGTGAAATATGTTAATCTTCCTCTCCAAATTCGAGACAAAAAAAAGCAAAAGTTTGTTCACAAAAGAAGATGGAGATGACCAACCAGGATAGGAGAAACACACAATCCTTTCGTTATGATTTTAAATTATTTAAATGTTCCGTAATATCAGTAAGAAAAGCTTAATCCCAAAGCTAATCTTCATCTTGAGTAGCAATCACTCAACGTGGGCACAGTTCATTCTTTTTCTTCCTGATATTTTAAAACACATTCCCTCAAATTCTAAAATTTCGTAAGTACACACTCACTCCCTTTAGAAAGACAGCGTACTCAGCGATGAAAGAGTGTTCTCTATATGATAATATTATATTGTAATTCAGTTAAGTTTATTTAAAATAAATTTTGAGAGAGATTTTTTCCTTTTTGTCTGTCGATAATAATGTAATAAAAAAATTTGTTTATTATTGTTTAAACTTCTTATAAGTTTTTCAATAAATCTTCAAGTGCCACTGCCACACACACAACTCCGCCGTGCCACACTGTGACACTCATGCCACGAGTTGACCACCCCTGATTATATTGTTAAAGTTTTTTTTTTTTTGCTTACTACGTCCAATATTTCTTAATATGTTTTGAAAGACATATACTTTCGACGATTGGAAGTGTTCTTAGGTTATATTCATTTATAAAATTAGAGTTGGCATGTGTTATTGCTAATTATTAGTTCATTTCTTAATCTTTCTATGATATAATTATTGTGTATATAATAACACAGCAAAGAATTTTTACTAAATATTTGAATTTTTTTTACAGCCTATTGAATAAAATTGTATATATTTCTTATTAAATGGTTAAAATTCTGATGAGAAATCTATACCGCCAAGAAATGTGCGGTGAATTATTTTTATAAAATAATTTTTAAACGCCAGAATTGGAGCTTCCAGTTGCCACCGTGATTTTTTTTTGTGAGAACGCTCTACTGCAACTAACTTAATATCCACACTAGTGTGACATGGAATGCCAGTTCAGGTGTTACCCCTGTCATTTGACTACAGTTCAATTGTGAGATCCGTCACCCTAAGTCTTCATGTTGCTTTTTATTGCAACAGTAATAAATGAATTAATCAGCTATAAATTTAGAAACAATCGTCCCCGCCACTTTTACGTATCAAGGTCATTGCTTCGTAGTGTTGTCTTTTTATACTGCCCGTTCGATTAATGTTAGGATTTTAAGATAAAACTTGTGAGGGAAAGATATGCATAGTAAAAATTTTCTACATCTTCATATATCATATCAACTTTTAGTTTGATATTGTTACGTAGGTCCGAGGGTTCGGGGATTTTATGCAAAACAATCACAAAAATAAACAGTTCTTCAAGAGCGATGTGAATTTATTATCAAAAGTCCAATCCTTTAAATACAGGATTCAGCAGCAATATTCACAGAGTAAATCTCCGAAGGTCTTCACACCTTCAACAGCAATCAAACACAATTATTAGCGTTTGAAAATACACGTAAGTAAAAAATTATTCACAAGCCCAGCCGAACTCTAATCGCTAGTCAGAACAAAGCTCACTACTCGTTGGTTTAATCAAGATTGACTCACTGCGGCTGGCACACATTGCTCTATTTATAAACCCGATGGAAATTTCCAGAAAAATCCGCACGCGTCATAAAGCGTGAACTTAGTGGCAAGGTCCACTGCTTTCTAGAAGAATCCAGAGGGTTCTGAACTCGTCAACATGGTCGCCAAAAATGATGCCAACTTGGCTCTACCGCCAAGATTTCGCCAAGTTCTCATTGAATCGCCATTATAACGTAAGGGGCGGCATTGCTTGTGAATAGTACAATTTTAACATGAAATAAAAATATAACAAATGCATTAAACACCCAAATACAAATTATTTACACTATTTACACAAAATTCGTAACACCATGATAACTTTATTTTTTTCTGAATTTTGAATAAATTTACAAACACTGAGTTTGTGAATAAACGATTCTAATGCGGTAAAATTTTCAATGTCATTCAAAATGATTCACAGTAATAAATATAAAACTTGATTCCCTATAATGGTTGTGGGCAAATAAAATTAATACATAAAATATAGTGACGATTTTAAACACGTCATATATTTCCAATGTTTAAGCGGATTCCTTTTATGCAAATTAAATAACTTTAATTTCCTCTCTTACACTTTTATATTTCCATTCCCATATTTTTATCTATTTATTGAATATCCTGCTGAATTTACCCCTAGAAAGCTATGAAAATAGTTGAAAAAGGTATATAATCAATTTGTTGAGATGAGGCTTTTTGAGGGCTTTGCTTTCCTCTGTGGACTATGTTGCAAAAGAAAGAAAGGAAATATATATGTATGTCGCAGGGAAATGACGAAATTAGGAATTTGATCAAATCCCCAAGAGATGATCAATTGACGAGAGATGTTAAAATAACGTCTCTTCAAGGTCATTTCCCTGATGAAAGTAAGTGATTTTATCAAATTCCCGAACTGTTTCAGTGAAATGACGAAATTAACTAGTCAGGATTTGCATTGGCAAAATGCTGTCCAGGGGGGAGAGGCACCTGAGGGGTCGAGTCCTTGTACTTCCTAACCAAACAGGCAGTACTATCGATCCCCCAAATATCAATCCCCATACCCTTAAGAAAATGGCACCATAGGATTAACATGGGGATTGATATTTTAGAGTGTAAACCCTCCCCTGCCCAAAGCAGGTCATCATTAGTAAAGAAACTATGAAGGGGGCAGGCCAAGTCCATCGACGCCACCGAGCTCGCTTCCCCGGTTTCCTGTTACACATTTCCGTCCCTTTTTACGAAATCACTCCCACAAATATCCAGCAAGCGAGAGGAAAGATGTTACACATCAAGAATTACCAGACTAATTTTCTAGTTATTTGTTAATTAGTTTCGAATAAATAATTTGTATTTCATTGACTATTGTCGTATTACTTCTACGTTTAATATAATGCACTATTTGTTAAATAAACACTTTTAAACTATTGACACTATTATTTCATTTCACTGAAACAGATCAGGGATTTGTTCAAATCCCTTACTTTCATCAGGGAAATGACCTTGAAGAGACGTTATTTTAACATGTCGCTCCAATTGATCATATCCCTTAGGGATTTGATCAAATTCCTAATTTCATAGTTTCCCTGCGACATACATATATCTTCACCTTCTCGAATACTCGCGAACCCTGAGATAAAAGACATTCAAATATTTTATTAAATGTTAGCCATGCAGATATTTTACTATCTACTACAATAGTTGGCTAACTAGAACCAAGCACGGTATTAATGCAAAGGTTCTCTATTGCAAGTTATATAAGAACTAATAAAATTGAATCTTCATTTCTGATCTCTTTGAAATCATTAAAATTTAAATTCTTTTAGTTTTAACACATTTGACAGAAAGTCAAAATCTATGCAGTTTAATGTACCTTTTAATAACAGGATAAAAGCAATATTTTTATCGGTTTGTTGAACGTTTTCATTAGGTTTTTCAGTAAATTATTGACTGGCTGGTTTCTGTCTTAGAGAAATATTTAAAAAAATTATACTCAGCTCTGTTTTTCCTAATGCTTGATGTTTAAAGGGGGTGTTTCAGTTCAAATGTATTGTAATCTCGAAATAACTTTAAAAAGAAATATCAGAAAGATATTAATAAAATTTTTTCCGTAAAATGTACTATTTTAATGATTTAAAATTCTCATAGCGGCTAAAATATTGTAATTTTTGGAATTTAAAGAAAATTTATTTAGCTCTCATTTAAATTTAAAAGTTTCAAAGAGCTGCATATTATAAAGTCCAACTATTGTTAATTCTTTCCAATAATTAGGGGATAAATTCGAAATTTTATAAAATATTTAGCTTATATTGAATTAAATATAATTTCTGAACATTGTGTATATAATGGTTATACTTTTATCAATTAATAATCTAACACCAAACTAAAAATAGCTTACCATGTAATCCGGCTGTTGTATTTTCTAACCATATATCAATGGCTTAAAAAATACCATTCATATTCATGTAGTAGCCATTCATACATCTTTCTAACAAATTTTTCAAAACATTTAATGCATGTGTGCAAAATTAGTGGCGTAACAATGAGGGATGTGGAATTTCTTTCATAATGTTACATTTTGGGTCACCATCAGTGTATGAAATATTTCAAAAATTGAATATTTCACACAATTCTTTCCCTGTAGATTCTATTTGAAACACACCGAAATACTATATATCTAGCCTCTTTTCTAATATAGAAAGATGTTCCAACCAATAGTCGTATAGTTACAAGATTTTAGCTTGAACAAAATATTTATTTAGCTATAAAAGAAAAGTAATCTCAGAACCACGCATGTAGCTTAAGTACCGAGTCCATTCTTAAAAAATTCAAAATTTCGGACATAAAATTAAAATTTTCATTCACCGATTCGCTAGTTCTATTGAATGAAACAATTTTTTTCCATGAAATTTGAAATTGAAATAATGCTGAAATTTGTATATATATTAAATATATAAGGCTATACCAGAGAAAAAACTTGCAAAAATTCTTTTGCTACTACATAATTTTATCATTAAGACTGTTTAATGCTTCATTCATGCAGTATTTGCATAGTACTTTCTTACATGTGCGAGATCTTTTAACGAGAAATATAATTATTAATTACGAATACTAAAACTATTTATCAGTACTAAAAATTTTTTTCTTTAAATAGGCTGAAAACTTTTTTCTGGTACCAAAGCAAAATTTCGAAGATCTGTTAAGTAGCAATATCATTTCAGTATAATTAGCAACTCTGACAAACTAGTATGTATTAGAAACCTAAAACCATAGAACATTGTGAAAAATATTCTGTAAATTAATGCAAAACAACTTCAGTTGTATGGTTATAGAACCTGTGGAAAATCGCGTTAAAAACAAAAAGATCTTTTCCTTCCAACACAACTTCAAATGTTATGTAGGAAGTAATATAAAACTTTTCAAAAGTTTTATTTGGATTTCATTTTGTCCAGCATAACCGAAGCTACGACCCTATGAGTACCTTCAGTTTAATTTTATCCACTCTCTTTGTATCAGTAAATACTTAAATTCTACCTTTTTCTTATGATGAAGATGAGTAAAGAACAGTAAGATCGCGTGTATTTGCCATTATGACCTCTTGGTAACTTTATAGTGGAAATGAATCATTCCCCGGCAAAAAACCCGAAATTTAAGTGAAAGAAAATTCTTAAAAGGTGGTTTCAATAGTTGACCCTGAATCGATAAAGTTTTTCGGTTGAAAGATTTGGTCAAAGCACGAAACGGGTGATAGTAGGAGCAAACCAATAAGAATAGGAAGGGTGTAGTGTGAAGCCTTCCAACCAAATCCTCACTGTTTTCTTACGAGTGATGACAGCAGCATGGTGTCTCTCATCGTGATGACGAATTACACTGAGCCTATCAAAAATGCATATTTTTGCCCCATGATCTATGCGGATCACAGTTTGTCAAGCTGAAGACAGAAGGCATTAATGGTTTGGTTAAGTGGCAGGATTTTCAACTGAACTATACCCTACCGCATCCGAATGTACTTTCAAGCCCTTCACAAAATGAAGCTCGGATTTTGTCGTCTGTACTGGCGTTTCAGATGGAAGATACATTCTGCATCCCCACGTTACAGTACATAGCCCACATTACACTTGTCACAATTCGTTTGAAGAATGGTCAGAGTGAGTGAGTGAATATTAACGTCGCACTGTTCAGCTACACGAGGGCTTTTGGCGACGGACCACGTAATTTTGAACCATGGTCAAGTGACGTGGACGACACCTGAGCTGGCACCCCCCTCTCCTAACTACCACACCACACCAACGAGAGGACGTTTCAGCTCTCGACAGATTTAACGTGCATCGCTGCCCTACACGGCGGGTCTTTGGTGGTACTGGGCTCGAACTCATGACATGCCTGCCATGGTCCGATACCTTAACCACTGGGCTACAGCAGCCCTCGAAGTATGGTCAGAAGGCAGAGTACCAGAAAGGCAGAGGTTCGCCAGCCCCATTGATCTAAAGTAAACTGTGATGTGGACGTTTCCCAGCAGTCTTTCCGACTACTGACATCAGGTAATCGACAATTGAAGACATCAGGTAATTCTGATACAATTTGATTCAGATTGTTTTTACTTTATCGAGATCCTCTTCTCCAACCAGTGAAAGGCACCTACACTTTGCCTGTTCTTGACAACATCCATCTCCTTCTCCAAATTTCCGAAAGTATCGACAATATGCAAGGTTGCGTATTGATTAACTTCGCACTTTGAAGCAAAACGTGGCCTACTGGCGACCATGGCTCAAAATTACAAGGTCGGTCAAGTGAGGAGGATTACATTCGGCACACCAAACTTCCGCACTATGCCAATGTGAAGAATTTCATCATAGATTCAGCGAGCATTAACTCCTCTACACGGTGAGTTTTTTTGTTGTGGCGCCAGGATTTGAACCTACGACTCGACAAAAATAACGCTGCCTATGAGTCCGCGACCATGACCACTCGCATATGCTATGGCCACAGAACTACCTTTGTTGAATTCGTGCAACAAACAATGCCTTGCATACATCTTTGTTATTTTCCATGTTACACAGGCGTAGCTAGTCCTGACGGGTCCTGTATCAAAATTCCTTGGGGGCTCTTAACATGTTACGTTTTGTTTAAATGTTTTGGGACCCCTGAAACTTGGGGGCCCCGTATCATTGATACAGCGATAGTTACACCCCTGATGTTACACCATCTCAGATGAGTATCTTCTCCCTCCAAATGTTGTGTAATAAAAACACCGTGCAATTGTATGCCGAGTACTTACATTTTATTGGCCATAATGAATTTTGAAAACGAAATTGAATATATTTTATATTCATAATGCGAGGTAAAAATAAGAAGACAAACAATTAATAAATAAGTTTATTTAAAAAAGATGCAGTTTTAAACAAAACAGAAAAACACGATATTCAAAGAAAATGCGATACTTTCGGTAAAAATATTAGTACATTACGCCCAGTTCAACACATAGCACATACTTGACAAACATTTCTTTTATTTAGAAAAAAATTCAGGCAAATCACAGATAACAGGACCAAAGTATTTGGTTTTTGAAAAACTATGCCACCAAGTATCAATATTAGCTACAAAGAAAACTATATGAATAGTTTATTAAAATACACTTGCTGCTGACTACAAATTTTTCTAAGGTTTCAAAATGCACACGAACAAGAAGCATCCTTTGTTTACATTTATAAAAGGTAAATTTTGAATCGAAAAATTATAGTGTGCGTCTTAAAAAATTAAGATCTGAAACTTCCCAGATCAACGAGATATATACATAAGTAGATGTAGTTTTCAAACTGTTGTTGAATATGCATTTTTACCATCACAACACTCAAGATGGTAAGATCTATATTTCAGTGTTGTTTGTAGCTGATTTAAGCTCTCTGTCGAGTCGATACAAGTCATCGTTGACATATTGTTTCCCAGGATTTTGCCATTGCTTGTCTATCACGTAATCTGGTTCCTCGTCTCCAAATGCAGTAATGAGAACATTAACTACAGTGATTAGAAAGATCAAGATAACAATGATGTTATTTGTGACATTAGCTATGTTTTGCTGCTTTCGTTTATTTATGTTCCAGCGGCCGACGACCACCAGTAAGATGCCAACCAATATCTAAAAAAAAAATTATAATAATAATTGCAAGAAAAAATAGAAATCTTTCAACGTATATGGCAACAATAAAAGACATTAAAATTTACACAAAAACTCATATTGCTAATCATTTTAAAGCAAACGGCATACAGGGCATACAAAAAGTCGCGTCTAGTTCCACAAGTAGAAAAAAAAATTATGGATGTTATTCTTATAGATTTTCTTCTACACAGTTTATTCTATCTAAGAACAAGTAAATATACTAGATAAGTGTTGATCTTGTTCCCTATTTTTTACTTAAAACCTGAAGAACTAGTTGACAAGTTTCTACGGATAGTTAAAGAAAAATTTTAAGCTCTTTAGATATGCAAGTTTGAGAAAATAAAATCTAATATAAATCGAAGTATTAGGTTTTATCTACTAAGAACTAAATTGTTAGCCTCATTCATACATTAAGGCTGTTTTCGGAAAAAGTACGAGAGCCTGAACTAAACGCGGAGCACATTTTCATACAGAAAAATGCCTCAATTTTCATGAAAATTTGCAACATTATAACTTATACATCTGTTAATAAGATAGTGTTTCTAAAATTTCAAAATATTCCTTGAATATTATTTTTTTTTTCATTTTAACACGTGAAAGGACAGCTCATTTAACATTACGATATAGGAGAAAAAACGCGAAACACATTTTACGCCAGAAAAAATGGCTCAGCTCGGTTAAAAGTGGGAAGAATGATAAAATATGTTCTCTAAGGGATAGTGAAGCTAGAATATGATATTAATTTATTATTTTTTTTATATCTGAAAAAATGTACCTAATCCGGGGTCTATTCTTTAACCGAAGACAGCCTTAAGAGAATTTACTTGCATACAATGAATACAATTGTTGTATTAAATTCTGGTTTGAAACAAAAAAAAATTGAAAATTTCCTCAAACAAGTCACGAATTGTTTCTTCGGCTATACTCAGAAATGAATTTAAGAAGGAGGAAAGGCGTTTTCATAGAATGACTTTACGATGTTGAAAATGTTTTTCCCATAAATGTCTGGTTTTCTCTTTGTACACTAACCGAATTCACAATCTTTTGTTATTTCCAGTTTTTAAAATTCATTGCAATTGAATTCCAAAAAGTTACAAAGAATTGGATTTCAATTAATATTATTCCAATTTAAATCATGATAAGTTTCAAAGTAAATAGGGACAATAAACGCAACACAAGTTTTTTTCTCCTTTTCAGGTTAACATTTGACTTAAAAAAATGCTGCATGTGAATAAAATAAAATTGCATATTAGGGAGAACCATGTATTTGGCAAGAAAAAGTCTCGAAAACAATGAAACAAGAATAATTTAGTTTCATATTTTATGGTATATACAAATCTGAGACAAGCGGAAGAGTGGCGGAAGTACAGTGATGTTACAAGAAAAATTTAAAGCAGACTTTGACTTGATAAACATCTAATACACATCCAAACATTAATTCCAAATTGCTAGATTTATAACCTCATCGGAATTTGTTTATTTTTATCCACAAAATTAAAATTCTACTTAGGAAATTTGAAGAATTTATTAATGCCTCTTAAAAGCTACAGAACGGGTTACAGATGAAAGGAACTCTTGTTTTTGGAACGTTACAACACAAGGACTCTTCAGCTGTTACCTCACACTCGTCAAATTAGCTCACTATAATAGCGAGCGAATTTGGTCTAACGCGCGTTATAAGTCTACTTTGCTTAGTTACTCAGCAACAATATATAGTTTGTCGGGTGCTTCCGTAGTGTAGTCAGGTTAATGTATTTGATATTTTGTTTAATAAACAAAATATCAAACCAATTTAAACGTAAATATGACGGTTAAAAATTCTTAAATCAATCGTTTATAAAAAAACTGATCTTTCTGAACAATTTACGAATTAAAAAGAAAAGTTCTAGCATATATTAGATAAAAAAATTTATTACCTGAAGTGTCATGGAAGATCCTATAAGAATTAAGTTGATGAGATAATAATCATGAGTTTCAGCAGTAGCCAACACATGCTTTAATTGAGAAGCATTCGCTGTTAGTAAAGCTATGTCCATCATTCCTTGAGCTACTGTTTTGCGTGTAGCATATATGTTTGCATCCAATGGACATGACTTTTCATGATCATGGTCATGTTCTCGTTCCCTCTCTCGTTCACGTTCTCTCTAAAAAGTAAAATAGTTAAATAAGTCGTTTGATTTGTTTTAAGAAATTTCCCTTTTCACAACATGAGTTTCCAAAAGCTACGATAAATTCTGTTTTTGTTGAAAAAATAAATTTCAAATTTGAATATTAATTTTAAAAAGATAAGAATGAATATAGTGCAGTAGCGCACACAATGGAGGGAAATTCCTGGGTTCAGAACCTCCCCAAAAGCCCTTGAATTTTTTTTCTATTTATTATAATCCTATGTACGTATAACGTAAAATTGAATTAAGTATTTGTTATTAATGATTAGTTAATGCTAATTATTCATTTAATAATTAATTTTTCTATTGTTTTATGTTCCCGAAAATCGACAAAATCAAAAGAATATGTTGGGCAGCGTATTGGAGCAGGATACGAGAATGGTGGACTTTCAATCCTGGATCCCCCCCTTTGAAAAAATTTCCTGTATTGTGCCACTTATATAGCGAGATCATTGCTTTGAGTCCAGATATTTATCGACACAAACGTACAAATGATTTTTAATAAATAACCAATCTAAATTAGAGATTTATATTTACAATTCCTTCACAATTTTTGAATAAATTTCAACAGTTGAACCCATAATTGCACAACATTAACAAGCCACATATTCAAAGAAGGAATTAATAACTTTGCAATGACTATGAATTAAAAATATATCAATAATCCCAAAAATGAGTAAAAGACCCAGTATGGAGGGGGAGGCCATATAAAGACTATTTAGTCAGCTTTTAAATAGTTTAGCTGTGACTAAATAGTTTAATAATTCTTGAAGAAGAAAGGCTTAAATTCCCAAAGTTGTTTCCTTTCTGACAAAGTTGAAAAATACAATCAGAACATACACACACAAATGTTTGCACATAAATAAACATTCACATCAATGTTTGTTTTTTCAAACATGAAGTAATGGAATAAAACAGTTGTGTTTTACCGAATAACAATTAAAAACACATGTGTTCACGACGAGATTTCAAAATTTCAAAATAATTCCACTTGTATTACTTGCTTGCCTTTTAATAGTTCATTGACACTCAAAAATCGATGCCGAAACCATGGAACAATGACACAAAATGAGAATGACATTCACAAAATGAGAATAGCATTTCAAAATCATGATATTTTCCGAAATGATTTCACTTTCCTGTGTTCGTTGATCCCTGAGATCTCATCTCTATTGAAGTATTAAAAACTCAAACCATCATTATTTTAGTTCACACATGCACAGTTCTTATCGAATCAATTATTGTATATTCTCCGCAATCGGTTGATGAAACGAATTTTCATTTGGAAGCCTTAAATATTTGTTAACATCTTTCATGTGTTTAATACAAGTACGAATTGTACTTAATTGATGGAGTTATAAGTATGATTTCAGTCAGATAATTTATGCGATTTAAGTTTTCCTTTTCACATGCGCAATTTTAGTATTCAAGCTAAATTCAAATACTTTGAGAATACGATTCATCGGAAATAATGGCAATATTTTAAAATTTCTTCCACAAAACTGTTTTTATGACCTCTCGACACAGTGATCCTACATGATGTACAAATATATTAAATAATTGTTCTACGTTCACTCAATTGTTTTCCAGTCAATTTATACTTGTGTGTGGATCTCAACACTTCCTTTTTTTTTATTAAAAAAGAATATTTCAGAATGTTCTTACGGATTTCAGGTTATTTTGAAACCATAAGTTATATTCACTCATTCACGCGTGAAAGATTTAAGAAATATCTCTTTCATAAAGTTTATTTTTCACAGATTGTGTCACCGATTTACAAAAGAGAAAAACTCAAAGTTATTCCCGCTGCACATCCTAATTACTTGAAATATTACGAGTTAAAATTTCCACGAAGTTCGAGTTAACTCAGTTATTTGGAATTTTTAAAATAAAATTTAAGTGACACTAAATTATAAATTTTAAAAACAGGCAATGGAAGTAATTAACTTCATAACCAAATAAAAAAACGTGACATTTCTAAAAGTTCTCTGGTCATTAAACAATAGAATTCTAATACACAAATCAACCGATATCTAATTAACGTTGCACTGCAAAAGAACGCGAGAACTGTTGGCGATGCACTTCATTATGAACCACGGTTGAATGATGAGGATGGTACCCGAGATGGCCCACCAAACTTCCACACCATACCAACGTGAGGATTTTGAGTCTTGACAAATTTAGCGCGCATCAGCCCCTCTGTATTGCGTGGTTTTAGTGGCATTAAGAATCGACAAATAGAACGGCAGCCACCTGTTAGTGATCATGACCATTTGCCTAATATCGCCTCATTATACATGTCTAAAACAAGCTCGATAGTAAAACGTACTTTGTAGGTACCAAAAATAAAATCCTATGTAACTTAATCATTTTGTCAACACAATAATTTAAAGTGTTCGAGGAAATCTACATGAAGTACGAGAATAGATACACACGTTTGGTTTTACCTTTAATTTCTTCTTTTTTCTATCTTTTGAAATGTAACATTAAGATACGCTGCTTATTTTAATATCAATCCGACTTTTGTTTCATAAAAAGAAACACCGATACTAAGAACATGGGACAATGCGTTACATCTCAAACAAAACGTTGAATGCATAATGTTCAACAAAAATGGAAGGACACAATTCCGTATAATATATAACCTTTACTTCAGGTTTTGCGTCTTCAGGTTCCATGAAACAGTTTTAGAAGGAACCAAACACAAAGTATCCTATCATATCCTATTTCGTGTAAACATGCCATAAAGAACAATTCAGAAGGAACGAAACACGATATTTTAAGCCATTAGTATAGAAATTAATTTAGTATCGAAAACATTTTCATGAAAAAAATTAAGAGCATGAAAACACAAAAATATTTAAAAGTTCATTCAACTGTTATTATTCAAGACCTAAAAGGAGAAAATTACGCTGTAAAATCGGTTGACTTAGATTTTGATTCATTCAAAACTGACTCAGCAGAAAACTGAAGATTTAATTCCACAAAACTTGATAAACTAATAAATACATTTACCTAAATTCTTTGGTAGAATTTTGCTATTCGATCAGTATTAGAAACATTCAATCATTTCCCCCTCTAACTCAATGTGTGCCTTTGTCATACTTACAAAGAATTTAATCTCTACGGTCTTCAACCACGGTTTAGTAACGAGGACAAAATAAGAGCTGGCTTTTCAAGCTTCCACACCACATCAACCTGAAGACTTTGCCTTTATAAATTTAACATGCAATCTCTTTAAACGGCAGGTCTTTATAGGCACTAAGACTTGCGAGAGTTTCCAGTCTCTTCTCTTCTCCTCCCCTTCCCTTCATATTTGCTCATCTTAAAAACAGCCAATTAAGTCTTTTTATTTGTAAGAACTAGAAGACTTTCAACGAAGCTATTTCAGAACAAAAGAAGGCTCTGTATTCGGCTGACCTTCATATATATTAGATTTCGAGTTTGCATAAATGCCTTAGGCAAATGCAGGAATGTTTCAGCGCAACTAAGATCTTTAACATTCCGTAATTCTAAAGGTTTATCATTCCGAAAGTGGATTTTTTTTCCTTTCCCTCACTCGTCAATGTGAAGTTATTCTTTAATCTTGGAGGGCAAGGAATACGCAACTCTGTAGCGTAATAAAGCAGCATTCAATAAATTCAAATATTTATAAAAGTGTGTAGATGAAAAAAAACATCCTATTTTTTTCCTCAATTCAATCACATTAAAATCTTTTGCAGAATTAGTAGAGCGTAGTCCAAATAGCTCATGTTCCAGATTTCACTCAGATCCGATTATTGGTAGATTTTTACAAATGTCAAGAAACCATACGCGCGCTAGATTACCTGCAGTAAATAATGCTAACAGTTTACTTTGGTCCCCTCCCCCCAATTATTTTCTTAGAGTTTTCTTTAAATATTTAATTCTCTCTATCAATATTTTTTATGTTTAATAAATCGTATTTTTAAAACACTTATTTAAAAAATAAAAGAGAAAGCTCGAAAAAAAATTTGTTTTCGAAATCGCGTCATTAATAAATCTATAGTCAGCAACTGGAAACTAATATACAGTTCATTAAAAGAAATTCTTTCCGATATCGATTGTTCACTAACATCACACATTGAAAATACACTAAAATTACCTTTGCGATACCTACATAATAGATTTAGAAATATTCGAAGCTATAAGAGATAATTGCATGAACTTTCGATTTTGAATTTCAAAGGACAGAGAATCCAAATAAGTGGATAACAAGTGTTGTACCACTTTGAAATTAAACTAAATAAACGTCATCTTTTGAAACAACTTACCTAGAGTAGTACAGCTCAAAAAAATTACCAAGTTAGAGGCGGCATTTTTTCAGACCGACTTGAATTACGTTAGTTTTAACTAAACCAGCAGTTTGCCCGATTTAGGACTGATTAACACCCCAACGTTAAATCACTAAAATTGTAAAATGTGTAGTCACACACACAGTATCTAATGATGTGATGAAGAGTGTCAATTTCCCATATTTACAAACATATGCTAGTCATTACTTAGTCAAATGATATGGAATTTTTTTTTCCAGAACGGATATGACCACCCCTCCCCCAACTCTTTCACCTCATGCTTGCTTGACGTTGAGTTTCAGGCCACCCTGTATAAACAGTGAAACGAAGGAAACACAAAATTGAACACAAAATTCGTATCTTTTTTTTTTTATTTACTTCAATTGTTATATACAACGAGGAAAGTTTCCCGATGAAACTATTCATTTCAAATCGTGCTAGTGTACAACTTCAAAAAGAAATGTATATAAACAAACATTTTAAGGGGAAAAAAAAGGCGCAATAAAAACTAAAAAACTACATTACTGAAGGAAAATACCTCTAATGAGGGGGAAAAAAAAATCAAATTTGAGTATTAGCAATAATTTTTTGACTAAACGGTTCTTAATTGGTCATCTAGTAACAAACTTTCGAAATGATTTAGTAATACCTATTTTGTGTGTGTGTGTGTGTTTTTGAAAAGCTTCCCTCTTCATAACAAATTTAATTTTGGACGAACAAGTTTAGTAGAAAATTAGTTTTGAAAACTTTGAAATATTTTTATATTTTTCGATCAAAGAAAATATTAAGATTTCCTTGCTCTGAGAATGGAAGGGATGGAGTGTGGAGAGAAATTTAAAGGAAAGTTCTCTTTTAAATTATATTGCAAAAGATTTCATAGAAATTATAAATGGAAAGGTGCAAGGAAGTTTCATAAGATAACGGAAAACTTAATTTTTATCAGATTTTTCCATTTCGATAAAATAACTGAATATGAAAAATAACACAATACATTTCATTATATATTACACAATTCTGAAATATCACAATGTACTGTAATTAAAACTCCAATTATTCGGCCACCAAGACATGAAAGTACTTTTAATCAAAGTGAAATCTTAAACTAAAGCTCATTAACAGGAAACATTACACTATCCAGCACAATAGGTACATTACATAAATAGAGAAGAAATTAAACTACACATTTCTTTTTTATGGATCATTATACAGAGAATTTTCTTTGTAGAATTCACATTCTCACACTCAGTAAATTTAAAAAATTATACTTTAAAAACTAATTAAAGATATCTGTAACTGTAAGGTAACAGAAGACCTAATTTGTTATACTTTCGAACTATTTTCATAAGCTTGTTAATGTATTTTTTAACATACACATTAGCTGCTGTAGAATTTCTTTTGCCACACACACACACACACACATATTAACGCTAACTCAAATTGTTTTTTTGTCGAAATAGAGTTTCGGTTTTTAAGAGTAATATAGGCAAAAAATGTGCTTAAACCTAAATATCTATTATGTACAAAATATTATCCTTATAAAATATATTACGTGTGATAATTCTCTTTTTTAAAAAAAAGTTTTCCCCTTTAATTTGAAAAAGTATAAATATGGAGTAAAATGTAGGAGTATGGAAAAGGTATAATATACGATCTGTAATATATTACGTTTCAGTTTCTCCAACACAGGCTCAAATCATGGGAGAATTTCAGAAAAATCTTGCATGGTTATAAATATTCTCCAACTGAAGTTCATTTACATTTCTCGCATCTCTTTTCATTTTTGCTTAACTTTTTAAATAAACTTTTTATAGCTAAACGTCTCAAAATTGAAGACGAAAATATTTTGCTTTATTTTAACACAATATTTAATATAAGCTAATAACTTCAATGAGTCATTATCAGAGTTCCACTGACAAGTATACATTGTTTCACAAATATTGTCTGAACTTTTTGAATATATTCTTCAAAAAACGTTTTCCTATCATTGTGTTACTTACCTTGTAATTATAATAAATTCTACTTTTAACTAAGAAAATTTTTACTTAAAGTATTCATGACTGGTAATGCTAATAAAATGTCTTGAAAATTAGAAAAAAGCAACACTTGCTAACTTTTTTTGAAATTTTTTTTATTCAATAGTTTTAGTCTCATTTTAATTTTGTTAGGAAACAGCTTGTGAATTGAATATAATTTAGATATACCCCTCGTATATAGAAAGCCCTAGACTCCAGATAAGATCACACGAATTTTTAGATCAGACCACACATTTCTTATAAGTCAATATTTTGGCTATAATACAGTTTTAAATGTCAAAACGAGTAGAAGAATTTTATTATCAGTATATATAAAATACGGTAATGCTAAAATAGTACAAGGATTCTTACATGTGCATTTGGATTGATTTGTTTTTAATTTACGTCGCACTCTGAGTGAGTGAGTGAATATTAACATCGCACTGTTCAGCTACGGACCTCTTAATTTTGAACCATGGTCAAGTGACGAGGATGACATCTGAGCTGTCACTCCCTCTCTTAACTACCACACCAACGGGAGGACCTTTGAGCTCACGACAGATAACGTGCATCTCTCCCCTACACTGCGGGTTTTAGAGGTACTGGACTCGAACTCATAACATGCCTGCCATGATCCGATACCTTGACCACTGGGCTACCACAGCCCCCTACCTCGCACTCTGAAGCAACAAGAAGCTATTGGTGAAGAGCCTCGTATTTTTTATCTACGTTCAAGTGACAAGGACGACTCCTCAAGCTGGCACCCTATCCAAACATCCGCAGCATTGGGAGGATTTTGTGCCACGATAGATTTATAGCATGCATCAGCCCCTCTACACGGCAGATTTTCAATACATCAATTAATTCTGTATTGGGAGGGAGGGAAAAAAATCGATAGTCAACAACTCCATTTCCAAAATTATTAGAAATGTGTTCGATATATTTTACGAGACCGGATAAATTAATTCAAAATTGAAAATTAAATGTACTTCAAAGAGCACATATAATTACAATATAAACTATAAATATGTTTATGAATTAAAAATTTTTTTTCAAAAATTTACGTTAAAGATATTTGGACACTGGTATCAAAACTGGTACGAGAAAAATGTTATAAAGCTTTACATGCAAATGTCTTCAATATATTAAATAAAATAAAAAAATCGGTGTTGTTGAGAGGGGGGATTAACCAA
Organism: Trichonephila inaurata madagascariensis; assembly: GCA_019973955.1. NCBI lineage: Eukaryota > Metazoa > Arthropoda > Arachnida > Araneae > Nephilidae > Trichonephila > Trichonephila inaurata. The sequence continues at coordinate 282,119 of BMAV01019091.1, forward strand.
TGAAAGAAGAAATACTGTGTAATTTTTAAACTCATTAAGATGCTCTTTTGAACGTATTCAAAGTGAGCAGTGTACAATTTTTGAAATCGTCGTGAAAGTTGTATATCGACAATATTAATTTCATACACTTCATTTAACAGAAAAGTATAAATTAGGCATAACATTAGTTTGGGTTATGAAGAGTGTTCATAATCATATGTTTCTGTTCTCAATAACATCGACCAAAAAGTACAGAATGAGTGAGAGTTATATTTACGTCGTATTATAAAGCTGCACGAGAGCTACTGGCAAAGGACCTTGTAATTTTGAACCATGGTCAATTGACGAGGACAACACCCTCTCTTCTAATTTTCACACCACACCGTGGGAGGACGCTTGAGAATCGACAGATTTAACGTGCGTGTGCAACGGTCCTCTCTACACGATGGGTCTTTACCGATACTAGGCTCGAACTCATGACACGTCAGGCACGAGTCCATTACCTTGACCACTAGGCTACCGCAAATACTTGGAAAGTAGATGTTGATATAAAAAAATTATCGAAAAGGAAATTTATCATACTTGTATAGATTAAATCCAATCATAGACGTGTATAATTTTAAATCAAAATTTTCAAAGTTATTTCCATACATTATGCTTTAAATCGAAACCTTTATACTTTTTAATAATCCATGTTACACTTTTTCGGGTTTTAACCCTTTACCTTCTTGTCATCCAGCAGTTCTATATCATGTCTAGAACTTCATTTCATACTACATTAGTCACGAACCAGTTGAATATTTAAAGCCAACCGGAAGACCATAAATAGGTGGTTTTCGAAATGATATTAATATTTTATTTCTCGAATCGACCCATCCGTTCCACGACTTCAAATTCATAAGCAGAACTTTAAGTTGCTTAGCAGGCGAAAAGATTCCCGAATTTTAAAAAGTTTGTTATTTCGGACAAGTTTTAATCACCAGAATTTTTAAAAGAGCTAAAGGACTTCATAAAATATCTAATGTACAAAAAATACGACTAAATAGCATATTTTGACACAAAAGCCATGAGTTATATCAGCAAACCATAAAAGACGGACAGTTAATAGGTTGACTGTTTTGATATAATCCCCCCCCCTATCCAATAGTTGAATAGTAGACTAACATTCCACATCATTTTTTGAAACTCATAAGATAGTTAAGTATATTGATATAATAATTCTTAAAATAAGGCTTTTTAAATTAAGCGAAATATGACTGAAGAATATGTGCGTGTTCATTATTCATCAATTATATTATACTATTAATTTGTTTCTTTCGAACATCATACACTCTAGCCACTCTCACCGGCTCTAGCAGTTTTGCCGCCCCGGACAGAATGGAAAATGCCACCCCTCTCTCAAAGCAAAAAATTCTAATTTAAAAGGAAAAATTGTTCACTTAGATACATACCTATAAACCGCTTGAATAACGGACAAAAAAGCATGACAATATATTATTTTAAGTCTTAAAAATACAAAATAATTTCCACAAATTAAGGATATAATTATCTTTTATTTCAAACGAGTAAAATGTAAGAGAAGGAATAGCCCATTCCAGTAGGCCAATTTTGTCGAAAAAGAGTCAACTGATGGTGGGGACCACAAGCGTTTATTTTAACTTATACTTCTACACCCAAAATTAAAAAACATTTTCCGTGGCTCACCACCAGAAACTTATTACTCCTGTCCCCTTTTGGATAGCTGACACCAAACATCGTATGGGTGAAAGGAATACCCATTGTGACTCTACTCCCAGATGGGAAGAAGGCTACCAATGAAAGATTAATAAGCACATATTAAATTTTACGATTCAACATATATTCCCACCTCGAACCCATCAAGTTTCAACATAAATAGTAAACTGACATTAAACATACAGAGTACAAAAAGAGGAAATAAAATACATTAAATAAAATATCAAATTCCCACCCACTAATAGTTAAGAAAATATAGCAAATTTTCTGTATCTACAAGAATATATATATATATTTTAAATTCGATCCAAATGTAGCTCTTAAAATTTACCGCCCCGTGCAGGGGTCCGGTTTGTCCAGCCCTAGAGGGGCCCCTGTAAACAAATTGTTCGTTACAAGTAGTTAGTTCAGCATATACATCTACGAACCTAGCTATTTGATTTATCTACAAGCCGTTCGCACAATCTTTTCAGCATCATTTCTCGAATGAAAAAATTCCCAAATATACTCAAAAATGAAATTGCAACATCATGAAGAAAAGTGCGATGTCGTGTGAAAATAACAGGAATGATGGAGGCAAAATTGAAATGCAAGTGTTTAAAGAAACAAAAATACGCATTACAGCACTTTTTATTCAGCACATATAAATTGCCCCTTCGGGAGGTTATATACATACCTCTAAACGGCGAGGCATTATCAAATAAGGCCATTAACAGTATCTCGAGATATTCCTTGCCATGTCGAGTTCACTGCAGATTTCAATTTCTCTACGGTATGCTCCTGTGGTGATCGGAGAGCAGCACGTCCGATAAGGGCCCCCACACATGTTCGATACTCAGGGAATCATTACATTTCTATTTCGGCTAATGAGAATTCATGTGACACAAGGCTGGACGTTATCTTGCAAAATAGCTAAACCACAAACAAAAATTGTGCAGCCTACACTGAACTCTTGTTAAAATTCCGGTAATAGTGCTCAACAGAAGTCTGCTAATCAAATGTGATGGTACCGCAAACTATAAAGTCTAGTGTGGGGTCAGTGTGGCGGTTGACATTAAGAGCTGGCAAGTGACGTTACCGGAAAGCCGCCACACCTGTCATTTCTCCATAAATAAAATTGGAATTCATCTGAAACAGTCGATGCCGTTTGTTTTGCCCAGTGACGTTGATACCAAGTCAGGCGTGCAGTCATGTACTTAAAAGAACACCAGCGGTTGTTTCCGTGCATTCATCCGTCTCTCGTGCAGACAGGTACATTCTTTTACCATAGCGGATGGCTTTGAACATCATGTGCCGTGTGACAAACTAGTTTTCAACGAACTTTCGGCAATTTGAATTTCAATGTTGTTTCTTGTGTATCTGTGCGATACACAGCCTCTCCGCCATTCTCAGATGATCTTGCGTCCATCTTGCCACACATCATTAATTGTACTTTCGTCCCGTCCAACACGAGTGGCTATTGTGCTCATCGACAAATCGTATGCTTCTTAGAAGTTCAGTTGCTGTAACTCGTCACCGATAGAAAATACGTAATGAACCAGCTGCAAACTTTTATAGCCAGAAACCGAGTATCATGTGACCACATCAATATACATGAAAATTAGATCATTAGCATAAATTTTCCATCTCTATTTATCCCTTTATTTGAATTTAGCTGCATGTGTTTCTTTGTGATGCAATCTCACTTTTGAGAAGTGTCATTTAATTAAGTGCATTGGCGGTTAATATAAATATAATTTGAATAATAATCTTGGAATTCACTTTCCAAAGCGTCTTTAAAATATTTTAAATGATGCAACAGTTATAACGAGTTGATATCATGCTCCATTTATATTAGCAACAAAATTCCAATAAATGTTCAGTAACTAATATCAAGTTGGTTAGTAACTTGTTAGCAGCACATGCTTTTCCTTGCCTTTATAATAGATCTAACTGATAATAAATCAATTCATTTACAACAGTTTAATCTGAATTTCATCCATTTTCAAATCGGGAGAAATAGCTTAAATCTCTCATTGTCCATTTTGTCGGTCTTTATCACACAATATAAAGAATATTTGACATCCGAGAAACCGGAAAAGCGAAGTTTCCGCTAGAACTAGATCGTTTTAGCAGCTACATAGAAAGAGCGCAAGCAATCACATTGATTTGTTTGTTTTAACCTATTAATAAAGCACGTGACTTTTATTGCATCTATTTCTGTAAAAATGAGTAGGAAATTAGGCATTGAGGTGACTTTCTGGTGGTTTTATACGCAATTCTCGATTATAAAACAAAAGTGAAAAGCTTTAAAATCCTTTACGTGTTCTATTTTATGCCGACACATAAAAACACACGAATTCTATAAATATGAAGTGCACAGTAATTTAAACGCATTTGATAAGATTAACATTTTTTATGAGCACATTTTATTAATTTTTCAATAATTGTTTAATAATTATATATAAAAGCTTGTTCGTTAAAACTATTATTTAACAGAAAACATTTCTGTATTCTTTTATACTAAGGCGTTTAAATGAGCAAAGTATTTTCTTAAAAATCTAATTCTTATTATATTTACATTGCGGCTCCAATGCATTTGAATACATTTATCAAGAAAATGTTGAATGTGTGTAACTTTCAAAACAAATAATTACCAATAGTTCCAATTATTTTATTTCACATACAAATTTATTGGGTAACAATTATACAGAAAACTGAAAAATGTACTGAAAATAAATGCAACATTTAGTTTAACCTTTTTAAACTTGTTTCACAAAAATTAATCAGAAAAATTCTCATTACTTTTGCTAAATAAAGTCACAATATTTTTGTCGTACGTCCATTACCCTTTATCACTAGCTGAAAGAGTCGCGACACAGACTCGTCTTGTATCATTCTCATCGCATAAAGTATTTCACAATGATTCTTGCTCATTTTCTTCTTACTCAGCCACAGCATAGATTACAAGTTTTAAATGAAGTTTCCTGGGAATTGAGGAAAATATGTACATGGCTCCTGTTTTTACAATTTATACAATGAGAAGGATACCAGATTTTGACATTATGTGCTATATACTTGGTGTATTTGTTTATTAACATCGCACTCAGAAGCAACACAAGGTCAAAAAAGTGACGGGCCTGGAAATTCTGAAAGGGACGAGGATGAATTGGCAATCAACCGTCCAAAACTTTCACACCACTCCAAACGTAAGGGCTTTAAGCCTCAACAGATTTAACATGCGTCAGTCCTTCTACACTGAGAGTAAAGTGGCACCAGGACTTGTGTGAGCTTACAGCTCGACAAACTACCACCCACAAGTTCACGACTATGACCACATCAATCCATAAGATACAAGAGCCATAATCGGCAGGACTGCGCAAAATACTAGTTAGTGTAACTAGAAAAAAAAAATGCATGATGCAAAGAATTGCTCTAAATGCAAGTCTGATCCAGAAGTAGAGTTCCTTTAATTTTTTTTTGAAAAGTTCTACGACGTTGTATAGCTGTAAAAATCATATGTATAAAAATACTTTAACACGGACCTTATAAAAAAAACAGTGATGTGACAACTTATGAATTTTTCTCAACAGACGCTTTACTTTTTCATTACGTATAAAATAACACATTTATGCCAGTGCATGTTCAGATACGATAAATTATGCAAGTACGTGGATCAGCATACATTCAGAGATACCTTGCATTGATTTAAATATGTTTCAGTTGCTCATAATTCAAACAAGGACCATAAGAAAGGTTTTAAAAAATCGGAGTAGAGTCAACGTGAGCCTCGAATTTATCAATTCTAATTGGTTGGATTAATGTTGCATTGAACTTCGCTATAAGCACGGGTATCACAATTTCAAATAATATAGCTAAGCAAATCAGTCAATACCCGAATTAGATAAAAAATCCAAAACCAGTAATTCATACAATACTAATTTTTAACAAAATCCAAGCTGCTGATATTAACTACGATACATCCCAGGATTTTCATATATTTGTTTCATATATTAAAATATTACCATAATTTTATTTACTATACGACTGAATTGCAATAACAAAATAACAGAAAATATATAGGCTATTTTTCCTAATATAATTCCTAATTGAATTCACACGACCCATTTAAACTCTACACAAGTCATCCAATCAAAATAAAAGCATAAATTAAGGCCGTATCAGTTTGTTAAGAAAAAACAAATGTTCTGTTTTCTCCAAAGGTGAAGGAGCTTGAACCGAACTTGGAATATATTTTGGCATAAAAACCGTCCCAATTTTCATGCGCATTCATGCTGATGAGACACACGTACTTTTGTAATATTCAGCGTTTTTGAAACTGCCTGTCTTTGATATTTAAGAGATAAGCAGTTTTGCGCTCTAGCACGTAAAGTTTAGATCTAATTAACATTAAAAGTATGTGAAAGGAAATATGGAGCACGTTTAATACCAGAAAAATACATTTCAGTCAATGGTCACCTGAGGAGGTCCTAGGGATCGGAACCCCTTCCCCAACCCTTAGTTTTTTATTGATTATAATTCTATTAGTGCATGCACTTAAATGTTGTCATTGTTAATGATTTTATTATATAATGCCAATTATTTATTCAATAATTAGTTTATTTCCGAAAATCGACAAAATCAAAAGGAGCATGATACAAGAATGGCGGACTTTCGACCCTGCGTCTATATGAGAAAAATTCCTGTGTGCGCTACCATTTCAGTTAAAATATAGCAAAAAGTTTAAAATACGCTGCTCTCTATAGGATATAGTGAAATCAAAATACTGCAATACAATACTACTGCAAATAATTTAGAAACGTTCAAGTATTTTTCCCATTCGGAAAAGTAACGAGTTTGGGTTGCTTTCTTGAATACAGCAATACCTCAACTTAGTTAGCCCAGATTTAACGCGACTTATAAACCTGTCGTCGATTCATCTTTTGTTTGAGAACTACACAACTTGATTATTCACTCCTTTTTAGCTATTATGCATGTTCGGACGTATTGCGTGGAGTCGACGCTTACCCATAATAGTTTATTTTCTGTTTTTTTACTTCTTATCTACGGAGTGTGTTATTACATATTGTTATACAATTGACGAGATCAAAGAAATGCAAAGGCAAGACATTAAAGAGTTTGAGTCTAAGCCCAATTCAATCAGAAGATCGAATGACAGTTGAGAATTTGACAGAAGACCCTAGTTTAATTGAAAAAGGGTTACAAAATTTTAGAAAATATAGACTCCAACAAAGAGCGTATTTTTTCATCAAAACAAGGAATTAAAAAAAAAAATTAGCGTGCTAAGAGGAAATTTCGCGGGAAGAAAAAAACTGAGCCGTCAGACTACTTCGTTAGATTTTACGAAACCTTCATCAAATAACAAATATAAAATCACAAACCAAGATTATCCAAGATTTTATTGAATTCCTTTTTTTTTCTAAAGAATTATTTTCTTTCGTCTCCGTCCCCAACTAAAAATAATTTATGTTTATTTATATGCAAAATTACACCCCGACTTACGGGAATTTCACTTAGTCCCGCTTATCGCGTAAGTTCGGGGTACTATCATACTGCTTAAGGCTGGCTTTGATTATCAAAGAAATAAGATCAAAAAAATTCTGAATATCTTTCCCAGAAAAGAATAGCCTAAAATTAACCGACGGGCTGCATGATACAGAAACCATTAGGAAGGAATTAAGGGATCCACTTAACGTAAGTTACTTAAAATTTTAGAAAAGTTCAATAAAAACGAGTTTCAAATTTAATGCAAAATTTTAGTTTTATAAAATACAGAATAAAACGTCAAACATTTCATGCAGGAAAAATTGATCCAAACAAAGAGCATATTAAAATATTTTGGTACATTCTTCTTAACGAAGGCAAAGTACACAATTATTAACAATGTAGAATATTTTCCCCAATATCAGTCTTTCTCGTTTAGTTCTATGGCATTTGACGAAGAGACAGCCTTAACATATTGAATGAAAAACAAAAACATACTCCAACTTGTCGGAAGTCATCATGCGAAACACTAGTCCTAAGAGCGTTATAATATGATCATTAACTACGAAAGAAAATTGAGTTTTTTCCAGTGTGTGTGACCTTCGGATTTTTCTTCCATGATGAATTCTACTTATCTTAATCGTTGATAAGAATAAGAGTTTGTTAGTTAATTATATATAGATTTAGAATGTCTAGACGCCACAAAACTTAAAACATTTCTTTGATCTTCAAAACTGAAAAAGCTTAACAGATACAGTTTGAATTAAAATCTTAACGAAACTAAGGAAATGGTTAACGGACGGACCGCATTAAAAAAAAAATGCAAGAGCTAATGTTAATATATATATATATATCAGTTCAAAATTTCTTTTACTAATACACAAAAGGAAATCGGTTAACGAAGTGCAATATGTTGCTGTAATGAGTAATGCGCGTGAACAAACAAACCACAAATGAGTATAATGTAGCTCAGTTATAAATGAAGAACGTTGTCCAATGAGCTTGAATTTAAAAAAAAAAAAAAATGGTTATATTTATTGAAAAGTTTTTAATTCTTTGACTTAATAAAGGTCTAATACATAGTGGTAGTTTTTACATTATCGTTATCAAGTATGATATAACTTAAATAGACAATACGATATGAATTTAAATTGCAGAATGATTGTTAAAAGTTCCTTTTTTTTTTTAGAGTTTTACAATCCTAAGTGAGAATTATTAACGTCACACTATGAAACAATACGAAGGCTATTTGTGACGGACCTCGTAGCTTTGAACATCGATCAAGTGACGAAGATAACCCCCGAGCTGTAGCCCTTCTCCCGAGTATTACATCACACCAACGGGTGGAGATTGAGTTTACACAGATTTAACGCACATCGGCCCCCTCTACTCTGAGTCCTGGAGCCATTGAAGAACCATAAACTCGCGACACTTTAGTCACGAGTTCGTGATTTTAATCCTATATAGAACCAGTTTTTAAAGTTTTGTAAAACCCGATGAAAATTTCTTTTCTTCAACACTTCAGTCGCACAAAATAATCAAAGATTTTAGTTTTGTAAAAAATTTGCAATGCTAAAATGCCCATCTACCCATACGAATTAATCCTATTAAAAAATGATTTTAGAACCAATGATGTGCCATTTATATTAAACTTGATCCAGTTCTTAAAAAAAAAAATTAAAATCCTACATAAAATATTAAGAATAAAGAAAACTTCCATTCAAATAATCTTAAGCATGCAAGTTACATGTTTTGAATAACGGAATTCTATATTAATCTGTAAGCTTGCATAGTCTCAAAAAAGAAGGCTCGAATAAATTCTCTAGCAATATAATAAAAAGATTGTAGATTCAGGTTTTCAACATCTAATTCTTTTCTGTCATAGACCTTTATTACGGTTGATAAAGCGAGAAGATTGCGTGAATATTTTTCTATGAATCGGGGAAAATGCTGAAATTTTTTTTACAGGAAACGTCAACGACAATGATTGCACAGATTTTTTTCTGATCATTTTGAATGAGACCGGGACGAACAAGCGAGAGATACAAATTTTAAGGATTGGCCATGTCTAGAAATATTGAATATGCAGTTTGTTCAGAAAAACAAATTTAATGCAACCACTAGACAAACTCGACATTCGGATGAAATCCGTTTTAATCGTCTTATACAGGATACATATATTCCCATTTCTTTTCCCATATTCATCTAAGCTAAGCTTCACCATTAGTCACTGAAAACGGATAATTCTACCTATTAGTTATTTTAAATTTCCCTTAAAATACAACAGTTTTTCGAATGAACTGGAAGATGATTTCAATTAACTTAAAATCGTTTTTTTCTCCCAACATTTATTTTTTACCAAGTACTTTGAGTTGAACGGATTGTATAATATGTTGCAATTATAATCTTTAAAAAGGATCCTGCTCCCCTCCCCAAAAAAAATTAAAGATCAGTTTCAATTAAAATTTTAATATTTATGCTTCAAAAAGACGCTTAGAATATACATATGATGAAATCATAAATCATTTAGATCAAATAACCTAATATTCAGTTACGACGAAATTAAGTCTTGGACATTTTTAGTTTATAAAAAGCATGTACTTGAGAAATTTTGAATATTACAAGTTTATATATTACTTTAAGTAAGTTTTGGAATGCATACGAGACGTAGGATTTCACGAAATAACTTTTTGTAAGGCTAATACAATAAATAATTTACATGTTGAAAATAACAGCGAAAAGCAGAACCAATAGTGAATTCAAATTTAAATTTGAAGGGTTTAGTATGTTAAAAATGCTCTTTCAATAAATTTTGGTTGAGAAGTGCCTAGTCAGAAAGGTCTTCCAGGAATCTAGGTGCAATCCAAATTTAACTATCAGCTTAATAAGCAAAACAAACTCTCATGCGTAAATGTCTCGACTTGGCTCTCCCCACTTTGATGTACTCCTTGCTCGCCGATTTGAAAAAAATATAAGAAAAAGATAAATATTTCGGTAAATAAAACGTTTTTAGAATTTTATTAGAAGCACTCACTCAAACATTTCAGAAAATAGAAATGTTTCAAACCATAATTTACCTTTTTCATCTCTCATGTCTTAGACAAAAAAAACTTGATGAGTCATAAATGCTTCAACTTGAAGAGGGATCGAGCGAGTAACGGGGGAGATCAGGGGTGCTGCAGTCACGTACTCGCTTTCAGAAGGGTAGTGCAAAATCCCCGCGTTTCCCCCAGGGTGGGAGTATTTTGACGTAACCTGGTTCTATTTTCGATTTCAGTTACGATGCTTGAAATGTTTTCTAGTCGTCGGTGAAGTTTCTGGAACTAATGAATTAATACAAAAGCATTCAAAAAGCTGCCAACAATTTAAATAGATTTCAAACCTCTTGGCACACCTTGATGTGGCATACTTTATTTATACAAATCATGTTTTTACAGGTATTTTTAAATATTTTAAATTGCTTTTGAAAAGTGGAACAAATTTATTTCAGACAAAAATAAAAAATCTCCCATTTTGATTTAGATTACCAGAAAATATTAAAGAGATATATCTGGATTTTAACTTGTGGTATGCATTAGATACAACCGAAGATAATTGATGTTTATTTATAGATGCAGAATTATAATCACATTCAAATTTTAAATAAAAATTGCTCTTGGTAAAAAAAATAAACTTTCATAAATACTTCATAAGAAACCCTACAATTCGCTTCTTTACATATTGCAGCATTTATATTCAGGTCATGATGCTTATTTAATATAACTCTCAATACTTAGAATTACTTTTCACCAACAATAAGCAATGATCAAATACCTACTTTTCAAACCAGAATTTGTAATGGATCTCTGTATAAAAACAAATATGAAAGGGAAGCCTTTTCTCTAGGTAAAAGGAAAAAGTTTGGTATTATGTGAAAAACGTTAAGTGACGTAATTAACACAAAATATATAAACAATTATTTTAAGTAAGTACCATGCTAACGTTTATAATTGTCCCATGCATTTCAATACAAACGAAATGACAATATTCGAAATTGTAATCAACAATTTGCAAGATCAGTTTTTCCAATTGGGCCCCATGCAAAAATTATTCTTTAAATACCCGCACTCTGTGTGTACCGGAATTTCTTTTATCAGAAATCTAATTATACAACGGATGCGTTTGAAAGGACTACTTTGCTAAGAGTCGGAATAAACGCATGAATTTAATGAACGAAAAGTATTCTTTGCAAAACTAAGTTATTAACAATATACATATAAATCTATAAACGAAATATGTACGTTTAAATTAAGAACTTACCTCTCGTCTTGTCATTGTTATTAGACCGGTTCCCAAAGGCAAAACCGCTCGTTTAAAAGGAACTCTGACCGCAGCTAAACAACATTTTCAAGTTCCCCCGATTGCGTAGGTCTCAGTTTTCGAACTTGAGCGACGCATGCGCGTCAGGATGAAGTGCAGATCCGCAGACTGATTGGCGTGACCTTACAGCTGGAAATAAAGTATTTTAGGTAAGGAAAATTAGGGATAAAAAGCGTTAAGCGGAATTTTATGGAAATTAAAAGATGTTATAAAGCGATATTTTTTATTTAACTGTGTATGTTTTGCTGATAATGACAATTACTGTCAGAGATTTAAAAAAGAAATAACACCTTCAAAACAAATATAAAAATTATTCGTGTTTTCTCTTAAAGAAACACGATCTCTTTAACATATATTTTTTTTCTCTCTTTGTAATGCAGTGATATCGATTCTCAAATTTACTTACCCTGAATGTTTTACACTGAAATTGCAATATTAATTGCCAATACAATGAATTTTTTAAGTGTAATTGTATCTTATAAATCAACAAATTTAAAACAGAAAACACTCTAAAATACAGGATATTGTCACAGAAAAATATGGAATTATTTAATTTTGAAAAAAAAATGGAAGAAAAATTTGTTGGAAAGTTATTTCTTTGTTGAAAAAATCTTACTATAATTATGTAACACACATTTTCTGTTTATCTCTATTAACTCAGGTTTTTTAAGCTAAACAAAAATCAAGTACATAAAGCCTGAAAATACAATTGAAAATGTTTATTCGATGTGTAAATTATTAGCAAGCATTGTCAATTTTTGTAAAAGAAAAAAAAAAGGGGTGGGGAGAAAAGGGAGCTTAAAAAATCTTAATTGATGTTAACAGATTTTGGGAGCACTTGATCTCTTATAGAGAGAGGTCTTTATCTCCTTTATAGGATAATTTAAGTAAGGAGTTAAGCATTGAAAAGACAACGTTCACTATGTTTAATTTATAGAACTAAAATAAAAATTAAAACTAAAAATTTAAAATTAAAAATTTTAATTGAGGATTGCGCATTATATTAGAGAAAAATAATTTAATTTGTCAGAGCCGTTGTGTTTTTTACGTTGTTATTTGTGAGAAAAATGTTTATTTTCTATTGTTTGGTTTTGTGTGTATGAAAAGAAGAACACTGCTCTCGGATTTCCAAAAGTTTAATAAATAACAACATTCTCTATTTTTATTCTACAATGAATTAAAGTAGAACTCCCTTAAAACCATTAGGAAAAGTTGGGATTTGGATAAAATTGCTCACAAAGTAACGTTTTGTTTAACTGATATATACCTACAAGGTGTATTAAAAAATATCTGACCTCTCTCTCTTTATTTATTAAGAAAAGAAGTAACTCATAATCTGAACAAATTTATACACTTATCTCCTTCAAAGCAGTTTGTTTAGGTCACATGGGGGCCAACCCGCTGGCACGTGTGCCACATTGTGGCAAGGTATAGTTGTAACAGTGGCACGCGAATACATTTTGAAAATTTAAAACATTTAAAAAGATAATAATAAATAGCAAATTTTTGTAATTTATTGAAATGCGGTTGTCTCAGACGAAAAAAAAAGTTAAAATTTATTTTAAACACATTTAATCAATTGAATTCCAATAGAAAATTTTTATACAAAATGTCTCCTTTATTATTGTGTGTGCTGGCTTTCCAAAAGATGTGCACTCGAAAGATTTTGGAATATGAAGGAATGTATTTTAAAGTATCTGAAATAAGACAATGATCTGCTCAGTGAGTGTTCGCTACTTAAGACTGAAGATTGGTACGGGATTTAGCTTTTGTTATACCGATATTGTGGGATATTTAAATAATTCAAATTTACGATTACAGGGAAAGATTTCATTTTCCTGTCTTAATTGGTCGTTTATCCTCTTATGTAAATAAACTTTTACTTTTTTGTCTGAATTTAGATAAACAAAGATTGACATATTCACATTAATGCAAGAATCATCTACCAACGTTATAATGATCCGAGCTCTCTATGATAGATTTTAAAATTTATTATCAATTTTGCAGTATTCATTCAGTGCCAGGTTTGATAATTTCAAGATAAAAAAAAGTGCTGATCTTTTGAAATATCCTTTTTCAATTTCTCAGCAAGATGTTAATTGTGACCCAGCTGAAATATAAATCGATGATCTTAAAGAAATGTTGTGTATTTTCTGGCTGTAGTCTGTAATTAAAAATCATTTTATCACAATTTTTTTTTCAGATTAATTGCTAAAATATTAGAAACACAAGGGAAAAAAATATTAGTTTTGATACAAATTTATACAATTCTTTTAATATGTTTGAGTGTTAATCGAATATGAAGGCAAGCAAGCAGTGCGATAGTTGAATTCTAGTATTAGATGGGGCCAAATATTTCAGCTCCTTTAACAAATTAAAACATAAAAAACACAGCTGTTTTCGTATGAATCCCATGAAAATTAAAACTAACTTTAAAATTATTAAATAATGATAATCCTCCGTAAGTAATTCTTCGTAAGATGATAACCATCTGTAATATAATTCATTTCACATTAAGTAGTTATAATTACTTAGTGGTAATGGATAGACCAGATAAATAAAATAAACCCGATTTTTATAATAGAGAGCAGCGAAGAGTCAAAATTAATTTTGTTTTATACAATTTGAATGATTAGTGTTTAGATTTGTGCTAAAATTAGAACATGGGTTTTTTTTTTTTGAAGGAAAAAAAATACATAACCTTGATTTCTTACTTTCGAAGAAAAAAAAAATGAGAGAATTTTTTTAGCAAAGTATTTAAAAAAAACATTAGAATTTCTCAAATTCAGAGTAATCATTTAACTAATACGTATTGTTGCAAATTCTTAAATTGAAGCATACAAAAGTGACAAGTTGTATTCACTTCAATGGCGCACACAAGGGTGACCTAGGTGTCTGGACCCCTTCAAAGCCCTTGATATATTTTTCCGATTGATTATAATTGTATATAGTGCGTAAAATTTAATTAAGTATTTGTTATTAATGTTTAATTTTATTAATTAATGCTAATTATTTATTCAATAATTAGTTTTTTACTGTTTTTTGTTCCCGAAAACCTACAAAATCACAACGAGCATGATATAAGAATGAACTTTCGACCCTGGACACCCCCCTTGAAAGATACTTGTGTGCGCTACTAATTCACTTCATACAAATTTATCATAATCATGATTGGAAATTGGAAAAATATAAGCTGTTGAGTGGTCTTAATGGACGTCATTCGATTATCATTTAAGGAAAAGAATGCACTAAGAAGTTTAGCGGTTCTTTCTATCTAGAACCACATAATAAGAAATATAAAAACTGTGGTTTGAGATATTTAAAACTCGATTACAATTCGTAGAAACTCCTTAAACCAGAAGAAAATGTATAAATGAAAAAAATGCTCCCATAACTCTAATTAACAAAGATGAATTCCTACACTTTTTTCTATGATATCAAAAACATGAAAAAAAAGCTGTTAATGAACCGTACAATGTTTTAAAAAGAAAACTGTTTTTACTCTGAATGGTTTGCCATTGTCTTTTCTAATTTTTCGTTGGTTCTTAATTCTAACTAGAATTTAAGAGTAATAATGTAGTATATCAATAACTCTAACTTCACTGAGGATTCATGAAAAAATGATATATGAAAAATATGAATTAGTTGTAATCTGAATAAAATCATCAAAACACAAATTTATAAAAAAAACTTTGCTATTGTAAGATAAACTTCACTGAAAATGAAAGTATAACGCTATAATAATTACCGTAAATGATAAGTGAGATAATTGCACATAAAATGACAACTTTATACTTTTATAATTATTTTATTTATGCAATACTTTACTAAAAAAAAGTTTTGTGTCCGTGGGGCACAGTTGGTTTTGTATGTCCATTTGTGATGTTACATTATTTTTCAAATAATACTATAAATTATAAAAAGCATATTCTTTTTTATCATGATTATATTTTATGCTTAAAATACTCATAAAAAGTTAAAAATTTAATAGTACGTTCGAGCCTAAACGTTAAAAAATGCATATAAATATATATATTTTTTAATTTTGCATTCAAAAGCTTCTTTCATGAGATGCATGACTTTTTTTCCCTTTCCATTCACTTAACAACAAGTTAAAAATTATTTCCATGCATAAATTTTTTTTATATTTCACTGAAAAGCTTTTATGATACCAAAGTTAATACATTAAATTTATTTTAAGTTTTAATTTGAATTAATATCAGACATCTGCATAATTGCTTTTTATGGAAGACTGCACTATCCTAATTGATTGTTATATTAACGTGTCATATTAAAAACAGCAAGAGTGCTTTTAGAGACGAACTTGGCAGTTTTTAATCATAACTAGAGCACTAGGTCGATTTCTATGCTTATATTTCCCTCTACACAACCACGCCATAGAAGTAAAACGATTTTGAGACCCGATGTGAATCCGCCTTTCCATACGACGATATGCTGAATCTCTCAGTTAAATATAATAAGAATAACACTTGATCCAGCATGTCATTCAAGAAACTTTGACACAATCAATATATTATAAGTATATATACCCTATAATTATAACATGTTGGTACCCCATGTTATATCTATAGTTATAACATGTTGGTACCATATATAGTACCATTGTTATGACTTTATTAATCTTCGAAATTCACAATTATGTGGTTGTTAAATCATACCTTTATAAAACAAGCAAATGAATTTTTTTTTCTGCCGAGTCATAGGTTCGAGCTCCGGGTGTCATTGAAAGCTCGCTGTGTGGAGGAGCTGATGCAAGTTAAATTTGTCTTCGTCAACGTCCACACTCTGGCTAGGTGTGGAAGTTGGGAGAGTGGAGTGCTCAGATGTCGTCATCACTCTACATGATTCAAAACTGCAAGGTCTGTCGGCAATAATTCTCGCTTTGTTTCAAGTGAGTGAGTGAGTAATATTAACGTCGCACTGTTCAGCTACACGGGGGCTTTTGGCGACGGACCTCGTAATTCGGAACCATGGTCAAGTGACGAAGACGACACCTGAGTTGGAGCTCCCCTCTCCTAACTATCACACCACACCAACGGGAGGACGTTTGAGCTCTCGACAGATTTACCCTGCATCGTTCCCTTACACGGCGGGTCTTCAGTGGTACTGGGCTCGAACTCATGACAAGTCAGCCACGATCCGATACCTTGACCACTAGGCTACCGCGGCCACTCGCTTTGCTTCAAAGTGCGACGTTTATAAACAGACAAATGCAACAAAAGTAAGATAAACAAATAGTTAACAAAAGTTTAATATATGTTTTGATGTTTCTATAAATATAGGATCTCTCTCTCTCTCTACGCAGATATTATATATATATATACCATATTTTGTTCATATTATTGTTTTAATGTGGTTATATAGAGTATATGTAATGTTAAGTCTATTGTTAAGAAAGGATTAATTAATTAAATTACAGATCATTTCTTCCTGGTTTTACATTTCCCTAGCACTTCTTTCAATTGGCACTCATGAATAAATTTAATTCAGTAACCCTTTTTAGAAAATTTTAAATAGAATAACGAATTTAATTTTAAATTGGAAAATCAGTAGTGGAACTTATATTATTTAATCTCGGACCTCCAGCAGTTGAATTACTGTAATTAAATGATTGCTGGTTGAATTGCTTGTATTCTTGTTCACGTAACATGAATGATTGCTCTCGAAAAACACAGGAACCTATGTGTTTTATCGCTTAATGTTTTCCCTTTCTTCATCAGTCACATAGTCAAGGTTGCCACTTTCATTAAGTTATTGTGTAAACGTTTTCGCTTCGTTAATGTAATGGAGAAGCCATTAAAAGCGTTGTAGCACAGATCGATGACTTGATTCTCTGCCAAAACAACACCTCCTATCTGTCAACCGTTACACGCGAAGTTACTTCTTTTTACTTTACTTTTTCAGTTCGAATTTCAGAGCTCAAAAAGATTATTTTTTTAAACATAAAAACATAATTCTTATATATACAGCCGACCTCTATTTAACGAAGCCGTTAAATCTTGAAAAAAGTTCATTATGGTGAAAATTTATGAAATAGAGATTCAATATACTTTATAAACCACATAAAATCGATTTTAAATTCATAAACACTATGCATTGTTAAAAAAATTATTATTCACACTTTTTTTGGTAAATTATTATCTGTTCATTTTATGTATCTTATTCATCAAAAAGAAATATGCAAGAAAAACAAGGAAAAAGAAAAATCGTCCGGGAATACAATGTATTTTTAACTTTAAAAAATACTTTTATATTAAAGTTAATGAGGAATTTGAATGACATTTTCCAATTTTAAGCCTGCAAGTAATTTTAAACATTCATTATTTTATAACTAGTAATTTTAAGCATACATAAACTCATGCATCTTTAAATTTAATTATTGATAAAGTCTGCTAATTTTGTTCGAGGTTTTTTGGATGAATCGTATAGAGAGAGAGAGAGAATTACGACAATTTTATTGCTCTCTCTCGGTGAATTAGGCCTCTGGTAAAACCAGTTCAAGGTCACTGATCACCATAAAATGTGTTAAAATAGAGAATAACTTGAAATGTCGAGAAATATTTTTAAAATAGGGAGAAAAAAATCGATTCACAAGAAAAAAAAAATTCGCTAAATAGAAAAAGCACTTCGCTATTTGAAGGTTATTTGACGAAGAAAATTGTAAAATGGTTCTTGGTTCCAGGAAAATGTTAGCAAAATAGAGGTTCGTAAAATGGAGGCTCGATTGTATATATTTGAGAAGGGTGAAAGAGAAAGAATCACTTCCCTCAAATACAGAAATCATGTCTCATAAGAGAAAGGAAGTTAACTGAAACTGTAATCATTACAACAAAAGTTTGACTGTTTCAATTACTTATACGTCAGTAGATCTGATAAAATTATCTCTTTACATGATGTAACAATTTACAAGTCTTGCAAGTTATGTTTTAACATAAAACAGTCTTTCATTTACATTTTTGCTTATATATTATTTGCATAAATTCACTGATAAGATATTTTACACAGAAAGCAAAGCATTTGAGTCTTTCTCGTTGGTAAAAATTTTAAAAGAAGCATGTTTATTATATCAGCAGTTTTTTGAGCTAGAGTGTGCTAATTTGTCTGGTAATAGATAAATTTATATAAAATGCATATCAAGTGAATCTTTCCAGGGTTGGGAAAAAAATTGAAAAATAAATTTAAAAATTTTTCCAAAAATTTTTCACAAGGAACTTATTCATTCAAACAGACATTCTCATTTCGTTTTCTACTTTTCTCACGGAAATATTAGCCTTGAGGAAACAACTATTATCAAATTACCTACTTACATATAAACAAATTTGTGTGTGTTGTCTGTCCTTTTTGTTAAATCATATCTTTTGAAAACATGTACGTCAGCGCTTTTTGACTGAAGAACAAAAAAGCTTGAGATACTTTTAAAGTTACACCCTAGAAGAACTTTTTAATTTATTACTGAAAGTTAAATTGTTTGAATTAATTTTGTTTGTTGACTTGAAAGAGAGGATTTAATGAAGCACCACCATAATTAAAATCATGGAACACCTTAAATTGTATCATGTGTAATCATAATAGATTGGTAATTATTTCAGCAACTATTACAATTTTACTTAATGTGTATCTTTCACTCAATATTGTCTTTGCTCACTTTTCTAAAGCAACTATCCCAGTGTGTCAAGTTAGGTAATTCCTCTAATAAAATTATCCGATTTCTAACATCGTTTTCTCACTAACATCACCAGGTCATTGAATTTATTTATTACAATTGAAATATTAAGAAAAAATAACTGAATAATTACTGAAATATCAACTCTTAAATGCAAATACTAATACGATAAATTTCAGTGTAAGTAACATTAAAAACTAACAAGAGAAAAATATAACATAATTTTGAATAAAATACTTGTACTTTAACAACTAAAAATTTCAAAATGTCTGTAGCGTACAAGCAGAATTATTTATATGAATTAATACAGCTGAGAGAGTAAGAGATTTTTATTTCATAGAAAGCAATGAGTTGCTAATTAATTGTGAATGAAAAAGCTTTTTTTTATGTGAGAAAACTTTTATTTTAGAACAATTTAATTACCAAAAGAATTATTTAATAAAACAATATTATAAAAAAATTCTCATTGCTGTTTATATATATATATATATATATATATATAAAACAAAATTTACACAATGTCGATAATAAAATTATGTTCTTATATGAGTAGTGATATAATTGTAAGAAAATATTGTAAGTTTTATGTAGTTTATATATACTATACATATACACACACTCTCTCTATATCTCTCTCTCTCACACACACACATATATATGTATATGCCGTATATATGCACGTATATATAGTTGATTGTGTTAAATTTATCAATGGTTCCTTAATCTCAGTTTTTTTATAACATAATTATCAAGTATTGTTCCATAACACAATTTAGATTTAATTAAAAATTATATTTGCTTTGTGTGTCGTAAATGTTAGTATCGAGAAAGAAATCATGAAAAAGAATTTTTATTCTTCTAGAAGTGAAAATAAAGAAGTGAATAGTTAGTGTTTTTTCTATTTTCATGCAAACTTTTTCCCAAAAAAAAAAAAAACCGAAAATTTTTTGGGGAGGGGGGGGAGGAGAGAAAAGGGGAAAAAATTTAAAAAATTTAAAAAAGTGGCTTTTATCTCAAACGGGTTTTTTCGGGGTGGGCACCCCTTTTAAAATTTTCCGAAATCTCATGTGTTTTATGTTTTAGGGCAATTAAAAAAAGGATTTAATTATGTCTTATAGTTAAAGGTAGGAGCTTACTTTTAAAAGGGGGAAAAAAAATTTCTTCCACTTTCTCCTCTCCCCCCCCCTTCCCTCAAATTTCATTCACCACTAATCAAAATCATGCTGTTTAAAAAAATGTTCTTTTTTAGAACTTCTGCTTCTCATTTTTAGCTCTAAAAAAAATCTTGGGGGCCCCTTTTTTCATGTTTAAAAAGAAATTTGGGGTTTAAAAAATTCATTTCAAAAAAATTTCCCCCCCTTTCACTATCTGGGTTTTGGTATTAAAAATACCAAAAGGAATCTGGACCTTATCCACTCCCAAGTCCCATTCTCACAATAATTATGAGTCTGCTAAAAATCTGAAAATATCTATGGCTGATGACAGAGGTGCAAAAACATTAAATTTCCAAAACGTCGATATTTTTTATAGTTTTTTTTTCAGAGGGATTAAATTCAAAGCTGGTATCTTTTGAAGGGTTAATAAAAAAAACCGGTTTGGGGAGCAGATTATCGGCTACTTTTTGTTTGAATTGCACATACATTAATATGTACATTTTCAGGAGTAACTACAGCATCCTTTCTAATCGAGGAGAAAATTCTTTTCCCCGAAAGGGTTCCCATAAGGGGTTTTTCCGCCATTATGCTCCCATGACGTGATATTAAAACAAAAACTTAAAATATTTAAATTTTTTTCCCGTTTTTAACTATTTTAAAAATATATGAATCTGTTCCTTTTTTTTCATCAAGCTATTATTTTTTAAACCCCTTTAAAAACCCGAAAACCCCACGATCGTTTCAAATTTAAAAATTTCTTATACGTTTTTTTTCCCGGGAAGGGCGTATATAACAAAAGCCCCAATCCCAACGATTGAGCGGATTTAAAAAAGTTAAAATATCCCATCAAAGGGTGGTTGAAGTTCCAATTTTTCTACTAGCTGGAAAAACTAGCTTTGTTTTTAAAAAACAACGAAAATCGTCTTCATCTGTGTAAAATGTGGCTTTCAATATATTTCCCAATTTTTTTCCCGGATACATATTTTTTTTCTTAGTGTTTTAAAATTTAAATTTTAAAAAAAGAAAAATATTAACTATACTCTATTAATGTTGCTTGTAGGACTCGGAATTTCGTTACCCACATGACCGTATGATTTGGACGTTACTTCAGTCAATGCAGCTGTAAAGGTTTACCATGTGAGTTTTCTTTTCGGTTTAAATAATGTTGATAGAAGTCTAAATAAAGACGAAATATATTGTTATATAATTGATACCATATTTCCCTGGAGGGACCATGGGTGGGTCCCTTTTTCTTTCTCTCGCTCTTTTTTGTAATTAATTTTCTCTTTAATACATTTGTTGAGGGGTATGGCATTTTCATCCTTTACACAGATATCTGCATCCACATATCTTCCCAACACCTCCTCACAACACAATCAGAACGGCCTAATTGACGAGCTAATCGCCTAGCTGACCACCCAGCTTCCATCATTCCGATGATTCTCCCCCTCTCAAACTGCGACAGCTGCTCATATTGTCTTCAAAACGGCGCAATGGCATGTCTACCTCAGCTCTTCTTTTGTAAACGATTCAGCACACTCAAACAAGCTTTGGTTATCTGTTTTATACTCCACGGAGAATGACGTTAAACGCCGTCTACCGTCTATACGTAATGCACAATCACACTGCATTTCTAATCATTTGCATATCTCCCCGACTTGTACCTCCCCATGTCAAGTTTCGTTACTATCCCGCAATTATTTCTTGGTGCTCTAATTTTTTTGTCCATGAGTGTAAATACAAATTCAAAGCTTGAAAAATAAGACCCGTTAGTAGCAATGTTAATACGTAAATTTTTTGATTAAATTAATCATAAACTAATGTTATGAAGTATATATGCTAGTAATAAACGTTTTGAAAATATTGTTTTTACGAGCTACATTATCACCATATATTATTTGAGAAAGATGGTATTAAAATGCAGAGAAAATTCATAAAACTGCGAATATTAATATCGTATGAGGTTATAAAGGTATCCTACTTTTGTATTTAGAAATTACGATTTTTTTCATACAGGTAACTATAAATAAAATTCTTTGGGTATTTTTGTTCTAAGCAGTATTTATATGTGGTAATTATAATTTTTGTGATTTTTTTCTGATTTATGTGAAACTAAGCATCCGTTACGTTGAATGCAATTAATAATAACACTTTTGAAAATTGATAAATATGTATTATTTTCCAAATGAATTACTTCACTAATATTGAAGCTTAAATCGTTTTACTTGTCATAAATATTAGTACATATTCAATTACCTTTTAAAGCTATTTGAATATCTATGAAATGATCTTGATGAGTATTATAGTTTGTCTGAATCAGATTTAGGTAGTCTGGATAAAAACCTAAATTTTTTATTTGTAAAAAATACTTATTTCTTTCCAAAAAAGATAATATAATCAATACATCGAAAAAAATTGACAATATAACTATATTTTCAAAAAAAAGTATAAATTTTAAATTATTTAAGCCATTAATAACTGGTCTACCTTGTCGTAAGCTTTTAATTTGTTCATAATAACTACCATCACAATATGAACAATTTTCTTAAAGTACCAGCCTAATCAGAGAATTAAAAGGTGTCATTGGTACTAGGCTTAAACTCATGACACACCTAGACCCCTACCCTACCACGGCCACCAAATTTTCACATGATACACTTGATAACTTTCAAGTTAATGAATATTAGCGAAACTTGGCCAAATATGGTCCTTGTGCCAATATTAAAATATAAATAAATGGGAAATGACATTATTCAATAACTGATTACCGCAATTTATTTATTCGTTGGTTTGTTAATGTGTAAGAAAAGATGTTTTGAAGATTCGTCTAGAAATTGCGCTTCTAAAAGTGACTTTTTAAAACATTCTTTGCAATTCTCACAGGCTTAAAACATTATTTAATTGGTCAGCATTACATATTACCTTTTGGATATGTTTACATATATTTATACTGAATATATTATGCAGATTTTAATTCACAATTCCTACTATTAGTTCACACTCTCCTATATATATTTATTTATATATCTTGTTCAAATTTTCAATCGTCAATAAAATACTTTCTTTTCGTGCACTGAAGTTCAAATACATTTTTATAAACTTGCAGTGTATGACACTTGATGTTAATACATTTTTCTCAATTATTAATTCATTAATTAAATTTAATTAACTAATTATAGTTTAAGAGATATATTTCAGTAGATAGTATTGTCCTAGATGGCAGCACCATTAGATAAAACGGCTTTTGTTAAATTTGTGATGAAGATTTAACTTTATTTGAGTAAAATCATATGCTATTTAGACTTCAGCATTCCTTTTACACAGGTTTTAAGACAAATTCTTACCTATTATATTCAACTTTTATTATAAAAAATGTAATTACAAATTAAATGTGGTTAAAAAGTTTTTAATGTTAATTTAAAAGGTGTTTTGCCACTCAATATTGGGATTCTGTTATATGATTATACATATTTATATTATTTGTAATTATTTAATAAAAAGTAACTAAAAAATTTTTTTCTTTGTTGACCTAAGTAGGAATTGACTTAATTTTTTTTTATATTACTTGTTTTAAAGTATATTCATCGATTGGATAGTAATAGAAAGAATATTTGATTTCTGTATTAAATATTTATATCAAATTCTAAGTAAAAATGCCTTGTTAAATTATGAGCAGTTAATTTTTAATCAATGTCATGTTGATCACGTCAACACTAATTATTGTACATTACGGTCAAAAGCATGAAGGTTATTATCATGAGCTCTCACTATGTGTGATATTAAGCAACTTTTTTCTAGTTGTGAAAGATTCATGTTTGTTAGTTATTTTTACAGCATGAACTTTCCATCCTTTTTACTTTTTTTAATTGAACATAATTCTGAGAAACGGTGAAAATTTTCTGAATATGAGAAATAGTACCCTGGTATTCAGAGCATAGTTAATATATGTGTATATTTGATCTGTTTCTTGAAAAATATTAAGTGGAAGTTAAAGTTAATACTTCAAAATGTTATTAATTTTTTTAGTGCAAATTACACAACCGCATATGTGCGTGTTAATTGTGCGCCTAGGGGAAATACACTGTGCTCTCAAAATTAAAAGAATTTGCATATTTTGTCAAATTTCATGAACAGATATGAACGAAATGTAACACTACTGCTTCGAAACAAATATGTATATCTTGTGTGTCGAATACGTAAGCGTATACGTATGTGTTAGCAGAGCTAGTTGAGTAACAGAATTTATAAGCGCAAGTGCCAAAATCCACATTTCGTTCGCTAGCATGCTTCGCCGAATTTCTGAATTTCTGGATGTTTTTGTAGCAATCGGTTAAATTAAAATTCAAACAGCCACTAAAAAGTTTAGATGATGGAATGGTGTGGCAAATTGTGGGTAGGCGAGAAGCAGGCCAGTCTCAAGTCTATATTTGGAGAGAATCCAAGTTATTGTCCAACGTCGTGCTCATCTAATGGAAAGAGTGTCATGATACCGGATCCATCGATAGATAGCCTGGACAAGTTCGTCCAAGAGTCACACCGGCCAGAGAAGATTGCCATTTGTCCATTATAGCAAGGCGTAACAAGGATGCTACAGCTTCTAAGATCTCTCTTGAATTTTATGCAGCCACAGGAACCTATGTTTCGAAGGTGACTGTTTCCAGAAGACTTCATGATAGAGGGTACTTGTAAAAAGATTTATTGTTTGCGCTCCTCTCTGTTCTACGAGCAATAGTTTAAAATGGGGCAGAGTTCATAGAAATAGGAACATAAATCAATGAGTGACCGCTCTCTTCACTGATGCAAGTCCCGGTTCAGCCAAACCGTACTTTCATATGGAGAAAACCATGGATTAGCTACCTCCCGTCCGATGTCCGAGAAATTGATCGTTACGGCAGGAGAGCTTGATGGTCTGGACAGGCATCACGTTGGATGGCCGCACAGACCTCCTTGTCTTTGAAAGAGGCACTGTGACTGCTGTGAGGTATAGAGATTAAGGCTTGGAGATCTCTGTTTGCCTTTTCAAGGGTGCAATTGGCCCTGATTTTATTTTAGTGGATGAAAACACGAGGCCACATAGAACTCATCTGGTCGTCGAATTTTAGAAAAGTGAGGATATTCACTGTATGCGTATGGATTGGCCACCCAGATCTCCAGATCTCATCGCTATAGAGACTGCCTGAGTCGCTCTGAGGAGGGCAATTGCAACTCGCAATCCTCCTATGAGAACCATTCAAGGCCTGGAAACAGAGTTGCTGAACGAGTGGGATTAATTGCCACTGGAACTCATAAATTCCTTTATTTCCAGTATAATATCACTGTGCGAGGACTGTATATCTGTAAAAAGGGACCATACCCCTATTAACTTTCTTTTGTTTTTCTGTAATTACTGTTTCAAACCTTCCGACTCCGATGTCTGTCCAGTAGTTCTTGCAATTATTGACCTAATTTGAAAATTCTCTTGATTTTTAACAGCAGTATGTAACGGGTTCTATTCGGGCTTTTCTACTAACTCTCACTACTTTTCGTAGAGATGAGTTGCTTTTATGTAAATGCGAGCTTCTATTTAAGTGCTAGTCGTGGAGTAGGCGAGATGATGGTTGAAAATTGAGAATAAGAAGAAGGCATAGCGTTAGCGACCGTTGGTCGTATTTAATATTGTTAATTTAAGAAGGAAAAACTAAGTAAGTGTTGAAGCAAGAGCGTTCGGGAGATTAGATAAGTGCTCTTATTTCTATTATAATTAGATTAAAAAGTTTTATTACTCCTCGGTTTTAGTTACTAAAGGGTATTTTCAGTTAAGTTTACAAAGTCTAATAAGTGAAAATGGCATTAAATGTGTTTTAATTGAGAAATGGCTGATCTTAAATCCTCGTTCGATGGATCGCGTCAATTGTGCTTAGGAAGGATAAGTGCCAAATTTTTAGCTTTGTTCTCTTGCATGATTTAGTAACTTTCGTACTTTTTTGTTACACTTGACGAATTTAAAGGGAACAATAAAACTAAGTAACACCAACATTTAAATAAGAGAATAAGGAGGCAAATCATTGGGAGACTTGAAACAGGGTAATCTCAAATACAGATTTCTAGAGACACAGAAAATGTAACGTCCAACATTCTGTAAAACTGTTTAATTAGATCGGAACCATAGAGAGAAGGGTTGAACAAGGTCGTTGAAGAGCGTCGAGGCGACCAAAATTCCGTTATTATAATAATTTGCCTATTCTCGTTAGGTGTAATGAGAGTATAACAGCCTCTTAAATAATGCATGAATTTCATACGGCCAAAGGATTTTAAGGGTTACTGTTTCCAGAAAGCTACATGAGAAAGATTTATTTACAAAAACTTGCTGTAGCATCCCGCTCACTTCTGCGTTCAGAATACCCCTTTTAGAATGGAGCAGAGAACTTTGACATTGGAGTAGGGATCAATGCTAGACTGCTCTTTTTTCAGTGCAGATTCTTTGTAATCATGAATTCTTTATGTACCATCATCTTAAGGGAACCAAGGTTCCTCTACATTACGTCAAAGCTGTGTTAGCAGAGATTGTAGGAGGTTAATTATTCAGATACATTTGAAAGTTTAAAACAATTTTATTTCTTCTCCGCTCAAAATAACAACAAAGTATTATACTTGTAGTATTATCAATAAAGTATTAATATTGAACTTTAACCAATAATATATATAGAGTGTACCTAACTACCAAAGAAGTCGCTGAGTTGGTATTCCAGTGGCATTTGTTATCTTCTGATGAATCAAACCAGATCTATCTACTAGGTCATTCACTCAATAGGATTATCGAACTCTTGACGCTTTACAACAGGGGTGTCAAACTCGCGGCCCACAACGAACATTTTTGCGGCCCGACCAGTATATCGGCACACAAAAATATGCAATAAAATATCAAAATTTCTCCCAAAATAGGAAAAATAGTACCAGAGATGATATGTCAAGTGTCAGGACGTAAACATTAACTTTTTTCTGTTCTTTTAATTATGTTTATTTTAATGTATTATTAGAAATAAACTTTCGCTTCTATGAATATTTATTTTTTGCAGCCCACCTAAAGTTAAACCTTGTTTGCTTGGCCCAAGTTAGCCTTTGAGTTTGACGCCCTTGTTCTACAACATCTACCAACACTTCATTGCATACACTGATGATTCTCTCTTCCTTTCTCGCTTCAGTTACATTTAATTAGTAATATCTATTTGCATATATCACGGCTCCTTCACAGGTGAGGTCCACATCAAACAACGTCAAACCCAGGAGGCTAGTTAAAGGGAAAATGCATGAGAACTCATAATAACATATCCTCCAACATCCGAGAAAGACACCAATGTGGCAGGCATGATGTTGAATGGGCGCACAGGCTTACATGTCTTTGATAAAGGCTGTGTGACTGTTGTAATGTATAGAGATGAAATCTTGGATAACTTCAGTTGGGGAACCAATATCCCCATGCATTATTTTTTTGTTCGCTATTCTGACCTTTCTTTTAGATTGTGTGTGTGATATCAATTTTGTGTGTGGTTAATAGTCTCCAATCCCTCTGAAGATAGTTAACCAAAAGTGAAAATTCTTTTGATTTTGTGTGAACACAAAACTTGTTGATTTGTTGAAAATATCAGTTATATGGTATTTATTTTTGAAAATTTTCGATAAGTTGTACAGGTACGGTTATACTGTAAGCAACCAACTTTTCCAAGCTTTAAATGGGGCCGCGGTAAAAGAGTGGTCAGGGTATCGGATCACGGCTGGCCTTGTCACGAGTTCGAGCCCAGTACCACCAAAGATCATCCGTGTAGGGCTGCGATGCATGTTAAATCTGTTGAGAGCTCAAACATCCTCCCGTTTGGGTGGTGTGGCAGTTAGGAGAGGGGGGTGCCAGCTCAGGTGTCGTACACGTCACTTGACCATGATTCAAAATTACGTGGTCCGTTGCTAAAAGCCCTCATGTAGCTGAACAGTGCGACATTAATATTCACTCATTCATTCCAAGCTTTAAATTTAATGTCTAAAATTTTAAATAGCAGTAACTCAAACATTTTTTGGTATAGTAAGATAATTTTTTTATGTCTTAAGATTTTACCAATTACTCAATTATATTTATTTACCTTATTTTCTCAAATTAAATTATTTTTTTACTCTTTTCCTATTTCTTCTGTTCGTCCTATTTTATCATGCATCAAATTAAAAAAAATATATGCGCACAAACTTCCTTTTCTACATCAGTTAAATCATTCTAATAATTTTTCTTAGATTGGGAAATAACTAATTCACAAAAGCATGCTGCTTTTACAACTGTTAGTGAAATACACACACACATACCCGGGTTAACTGCCTACCATTTTCTTCTAAAGCAAAGAGTCAGACAGAAAACCGCCTCTCAGTGTGTTTCCCTCCCCGTCAGTCCCGAGAACAAGTAATCTTTTCAAAGTTACTTAAACCTTTCACCCTGGGTTGACATGAAGCTGATACACTCAAAGAACTTCTTGCCTCTTGGAAGTTATTGCCCACTTTCTCTGTTGCTGTCACCTCCAAGCTACTCATAAGTTGTTCTTTTTTTCCTATTTCTTCTCTTTCTAGGTCTCCCCTCTTCCTGAAGATGCTTTGGAAAAACTATCATGGTCCAGTAATTATTTCAAAAGTACTCAGACTTTTTAATAATAGAATAGCAATATGTACACAGTGTTTTATTTTATAAATTTTAATTTATTTTTCTTTCTTGCATTATCACAATATACGCCCTCTTAATTGCCTTCGGTTCAACCAACTGCTTAACTCAGAAAGTGACTCCTACAACACCTGCCGTAAAGTATTTTTCTCTGAGTTGCAATGTTTTATTAAGTATTCTATGCGCAATTAACTTTGAACATACTTTTCATGAAGGGTTTATTTTGTTTCGTTTGAAAAGTATATGTATGTGTGAATGTATATTATAATTTAGAATGTGAAAAATTAGAGAGTCATTGGATAAAAATTTAAAAACGAAAATTAAAAAAACACACACACAGCAATACAATACATTTTTGAAAGTTAGCACATCTAAGAGAGATTTTTTTTCTCTCAATGTTACGAAAATATGTTACCAGCCATTTCTTTATCTGACTAAGTATCCGGTAAAAAGAACATCTTTTGTAGTTATTTTAGAAATCAAAAAATTCCTCTTTTAGCATGTTTAACCCATTAAGCGGTCAATATTTTTGACAAAATGTTCCAAAAAAAGGCATATTATTTTTATTGCATATAACCAAGCATATTACTTTACAGAATGCGAAAATAGAAGAATTTTATTTTAGTTTTCAATTTTAAAGTTTTTACACTAATTTTTATTTTATAGAGTTGTGGAAAACAAACCCCCTCCCCCTAAATCTTTGCTTTTTATAAGTACACTCTGCAAGATATGAAGAAAGTTTCATATATCTTATGAGAATTTCTCTCATACTTACACACACACACACAAAGAAAAAAATCCATGTTCGTACCTCTTTTTTAAACGGTTGAGGATTTTGTGTCTTGTGCACATATACATGCACACACAATTTCGAACATGGTATACTAAGCCTTATATTATAATGGGGACAGAGATAATATCGGCTTTTTTGGATTATCTTTCCCTTTTCATTTCTTCTCCTGCAATAAATTGTACATTGCTTTGCCAATCCTTGTTCTTTATCGAATATTTTCAAGAATCTAAATTCCTACCATCAAGGAAAAATTCCCATCCTCACCCCCAAAAAATTTCCGGATGAAAAGTATTTCTCTCAGTACCATGGACAAACTACATTTCTAAAAAATAATAGTTCTAATAATCTTACAATAAGAATTAAAAGCATGTGCAAATCAAAGATAGAAAGAAGAAATTATTAGTGCCAGTACGATGTACGGGCAAAACCAGTTAAGAAGTCATTTCTTATTGATTCTGAAATTTTCAAAAATGTTTTTAATTCTATTTCAACTTAATTTTAATTTAAAAAAAAATGGTTAAGTTAGATCCCAATTATCATACATTATCCTTTTCTAAAATTTGCTTCCGCCTAAGCTTTTGTTTGTGTGTTCAAATACTTATAGAGGCTAAATAAGTAGGCTTTAGTACTCTTTTCTCTTACCATTTACTTAATGGTAAAGATAAAAATGTAAATTTTAAGTCGCATTCTGTTTACTTATATTATTTGTGCATGGTTGTCTTCCAAGTTCCTTTTCCTACTTATGAAATTTTATTATCAAACAAGTGATGTTTTTTTTCTGCATGTGAGCAAAATAACCTTAATATCGATACCCTTTACAATTAGTTGCTTTTAATGAGGACTCAGTTTTTGAAATCCCTGAATATAACATGATTGAACATATAAAATTTTACAACATATCAGCAATATCGCGCATATTATTAAGTTGTTTAAAGATACGGTAATGAAAAATTATGCTCTTATTTGATCATTTCAGCCAATTTTCATTTTTAGGTCATTTTTCTTTAAAAAATCTTAGGACCTTTCTAAATTGTTTTCGAGATTTTGGAATGATCATTTTTGTTACTTAAGCCTTTATAAGATATTTGACACAGGCAACTGCATTCTTTTTTAATGATCGTTCACATTAAAATATATTTATGAGAATAATTTGATCTGTTGTAATTCTAAATATACTTTTTAATGTAAAACTGGTCATATTACTGTAAGTCCATTTGAAAAGTTTTCTTAAAAATAATATACTTAAAATTCTTTTGCGGCATGTTATGTCCCCCATATAGTACTTACTATCATCACTTATCATTACTACCTAATTCCTGCTCATGATGCAAAAAAAAGGAAAAGAGAAATAATTAATGTATTCGACGACTCACCGCTTAGGAGAGGAAAGTACAAGCACGATTTTCGTTAACATATTAAAGCCGAATATAATTTATACAGCAAATATTTGCTCTCTTGAATTGTGTTTGACTCACGGATTGAAGAGCTTACAACAGACAAAGGAAGGCTAATTACATAAAATATATTATACTTCTTGTTTTTTCTTCTTTTTCTTTTTGATTTTTTAGTGAAGTAAAACTGGGAAAAGTACTTTTTTATTTATCTCTCTCTTCCTCTTTTCTTTTTATACTCAATCTTTTTTTCCAGTGTTTAAATGATTTTTAGAGAGAAATAAGATATTAAATAAATTATAAATAAGTATTATGAAAATGGTGTGTGGGTGTGTGTGTTAAAAAGAGAGAGAGAAAATTTCTAGTATATATACTTACACGTATAAATACATACAAGTGTGGGGGGAAGCCACGTGAACAATTTAGATACAATATTAGTAATCAGTTAAAGTAATACAAAATACAAGTAATAGTATCTCTCTTACATACATTAAACAACAGCTTCAAGCTCTTCAAAAAAAAATTTTTTTTTTTTATAGTTTATGTTTATAAAGTGCCAGGAAAATGTGCTCTCATTTGTAAGTAGTATTATAGTTAATCACTCTACAAACCTTTTCTAAATAATACAACCTTTATAAAATCTGCGATTTGTGATAGAGCTTTTCTCAACATTTTATAAGCAATTAAGAGAACTCCCAATAAAAATTTTAAATATCTCCATATTTTCTTAATTTCTAAATTTCACAAAAGCCCTATTGTGTTCCACACTGATACAAACGAATTTAATGCATAATTTAACAAATCTGGAAAAATACTCTAAGAAATCATACAGACCTCAAAAAGTAGACTTAATACCACTGGTATATAGCTAAAAATATTAAGAAAATTATAGATCGCTCAAAAGATTAAAAAACTATTCCATCTATTGTTCTTATTTGAAGATCTTCTAAATTCTGTCGATGTTAAAAAAATGATATGATTAAAATATCTTTTCATAACTTTATGAAAATAATGTACTTAAAAATGTAATTCTAGATCAGGCGTCGTCCTCGCCACTGAACCAAGGTTCAAAATTACGAGGTTAGGTGCCTATAGTTCTCGTGTTGCTTTACAGTGCGACGTGTATCAAAATCAAATTATTCGTACTCTTCTATTTTCTTATCATGATTATTTCCAGAAAAAATGTATTACATTGTGTATGTGTGAGTGCATTTATATATATTACTTTGCCATTTCAACATAAGCTGGCCATTTAAAAATTGACCTTGATTTGGCATATAACGTCATACTAGAGCAAGGGTGGCCAACCTTTTTGGGAAGAGTGGCACCATGTGATGAAAAAAAACTATACGTGTCACTTTCCACTTTTCCATCAAAAAAAAAGAAATAGGAGGGAAAAAGGGAAAAATGTGTTATTTATAACTTATTAGGGGTTTTTTTCCCAAACCACATTCTTTTAGTGCATGTCCACACACACACACAAAAAAGTAGTGGGAAATTTAAAATAATATAATAAATAAGACAAAAGTAAAAACGTTTTATTGTTGATAAATTTTTACAGGTTTAATCAATTGTTAGGTATAACATAAAAATGAGTAATTTGAAGCATTTAACTTTAAATTTTTAAATTTTTTTACCAAGTCTTTTTTATTTGATTACCCTTTTTGAAGATACAAAAAAAAATTAGGTTATTTTAGGTGCATATCAGCTAATTTTGGGGTGATATTTTGATGGTATGTTCAAAATAAAAAAAATTTATCCACAAACATATGTTGATCTAAGTTTTAAAGGGGGATTTTTTTCTGGCAGCCGCATTTATATAAAATTGCAAACAAATTGTCATTTTTTTTATCTTTTTATTTTTTTTTTTTAGTAAAAATCTTTGCGGCCACGGGTTCAACTCCGACGGGCCACACTGTGGGACAGTGTCGAGGGTTTCCCCCCCTGTACTAGTTTTGGTAAGATCTTTTGGGGGAAACAGCATACCTGCAGCTACGATCCTCGAAATGTCAAATATCTTCAAATGTTCTCTAATTCATGTCACGGGGGTCGCATGTATCAATGCCTTTAAACGTAATTTCGAACACTGTAACGCCCCCCCACACACACACGCTGTGTCTGCTTCTTTTTGGAAATAATCACCACACATGTATTTTGAGCTGCATCGAAAATTATTGCGTGATCCGCCGGGCTTTCCTTTCACAACCTTTTACACCATGAGGACCCTTTTCCCGCCACTGGGAGTAGTGATGCTAAAGCACCGTCCCCTTTTTCCCCGAAGCGGGGAAGAGGGAACAAGATGCTTTTTAAAATTTCGAAAAAGGGGAAAGAAAAAAAACTCCTCTCTCACAAACCACATCATTTGAATCAAGAATATTTTAATAAGTTTAATACTTTGTATAATCTGTAAATAATAACTGTGACGTAAATAAACTAAATGTTTTAAAATTTAAACAACATCACGCTACCGTTATTTGTCCCAAACGTCACAACACCTACTGTGGGATTGTTTAATTTTGAACTTTGTTGTTAAAAAAGTTTTACGCCAATTTTTTTTTCTAGTCCCGCTGGGTTTTTTTTTAGTATTTTTTTCCCTGTGCTGGTGGTATTTCCCATTTTTCCTAGTGTAGTTATGATTCTGATGATCTTTTGCGTCTCCCATACCGAATTTCTCCCTGAGATATTATGTTTTAACAATACCTCAGGTAATTAATCTAGAACAGGAAATGGGAACCGTGGCATCCAAATCAATCATCAATATATTCAGGGGGGGCCACATTTTACATATATTTGAAACAATTCTCTTCCAGCGATAATGCATGTAGAGTTAGGGAATAGAGATGAAGAATATAGATCTAGAATTTTAATATGTATTAATTTTGCATCATTTAAAGATATTTATATTAACATAAAAATGAACAGCATAATATATATAATTATTCCTCCAACATAAATAAAAAAATTAAAGTTTACATATATTATGTATTTTTTAAAAACATTTATTAAAATAATAAATAAACATAACATATGAGTGCTCCTTCACTGTAGTTAAAACTCAAACTAAGTGGTGCAACAGCCCATGAGAGCGAAGGCCTACTTTGCCCATCCCAGTATACGTGATCATTGGGTGCTGAGGTGCATGAGCAGATTTCCCGATCAAGGGGGCCAGTCTGAAGCGAGACTCCAGTGTTTAAGTCCCCAATCAAGGTTGGTACTCATATATAGACCCACTGCAGTAGGGATGAAAGGTTGAGTCGACCTTCCCTAGCCCGAATAGAACCCAGATCTGTGATGTGGAAGCGCGATACGCTACCACCCCGACCACTGGGCCTTTACTGTAGTTAAATAAAAGATAAATATTTTAATGCGAACCATAACACACTGCTCTGTGTATCATAATATCACATAATTCGTGACCTTTCGATTTTACACGACTTTTGAGCGTTTAGTTGTTAAGTTAACTTGCAGACTCAAAATAATTTTCGTAAGGAGAAAAACTTTCACACATATATGTAGAAACAAAAGCAAGAAAAGCAAGTACACACAATTTTCCAAACAATTAAATCTCTCCGGCAATGTATTTTATTGTTAAGATTATCTTTCATATTACTTTCATAAAAAATTACATAAACGTTACTTTCATAATTTTGGAAATGTTAGTCCAATAAAAGCTCATTTAAAAATTATCTACCCATCCACTCAGTCGTATTTTAGTGTAGAATACTTTAAGAATTGTACTGTGCCATCCATGCAGCGGCCATAGGTTCGCCCCTGAATCTAGAGGTATTTTATAAAATTTCAATACTTTTATAAATTTGAAACGTAATTTTGAATAGTTGATTATTTTTCTACAATCTAAAATTATTTTTATCGTCATGTTGTATTATTATCTTATATTATCTCTCAGTAAGAATTTTTTTTTCCTAGAGCAAGGTTTGTGTAACAAAATTATATTGCAATTAAAAAAAGTTTTCTTAATTATAGTTTTCTTTTATGTAAAAATCTGCAATCATAAAAGAAATAAAAATTAGATTTTAAAATAGGGAAATCTTTAAAACAATTCTATATTTTTTATTGATTTTGATTAATAACGGAAATCACACAAAAATTTTTTATCATATGCATTGTTTCAAATTTTAATTCTTTTTTATATATCCTATAGTATAAGATTATATTTTTATGAATCACATTTTTTAGAATCAATGAACAATATCTTTTGATATAAATAACGTGCATTTTACCTTCAAAATATTTATTTTTTTGTGCACATGGAAATTTTTAAAAAGATAATTCAGGAGCAATTCTTTATCATTTTTCTTCCAGAATCATTTGTTGATTTCGTCACTAGTAGAAATAACATTCTACCAAAGGAAGCATATCTAGCCCCATTCTAAGTAAGGAGCTCTTCCCAAAAAGTTTTACTGCTTCCACGCACTCTTGTTAGACTATATTTTACTGATTATCTAATTACCCTTTGCCTTTTTATCATCTAAACTCCTCCTCTGAGAAAAACTTGAGAATTACAAAGCTTCTGTTTAAAAAAAAATCGGATACGGCATTTTCTGTGAAATCAGCTTGGGACGGCTTATTCAGCAATAAAACTGACCCTTCTAATTAATCCTTGCAACTCTCACTCTGAAGTCACTTATTAGTCTCCAGCAAGTCGCAGTCGAACTCATTCACAAAACCCTTCACTATGAACTAATTCATGTGATAATTCTGTTTAAGACGGATTCTTTTTGAAGTATTAATGAATATTTTTTTTTTTAAGGATACGTTTTACAGTAGTGTTTTCTTTTGAAGCATGTAGCTGTCGTAAATCCAAACGAAAAGTATAAAAAAAATGAAGTATTATATTTCAAGAAAGTCAGTGTGTGCTTTTGCTTCCTGAAATTGTGAGAGTTTTTGTTTGTTTGGTTTTTCTTACTGACCCCAAACTGTCTGGAATATTGACTGGGTTCATGTGAGCATATTCCTAATATGTTTCTTTTCTTTCTTTCTTTTTTTTTTTTTTTAAATTTTATTGAAAGCAGATAAAATCATTCTCGAGCATCACAAAATCACACGAGGCTTAGAGAATTAAGTAAACACTTAAAAATATATTAAAAGTTACAAAAAAAAAATAAATCCAATTTTATTTTTGTTAAAAAAAGAATGCTTAACTATATTAAGTCTGTAATATGAAATATCGTATTTCTTATCATTTGCGAATTTCTTAAATTGTTAGGTGTATATTTAAAAGTTCTAATTTTTGTTTGGCTGAGTCCCAGCAGTTATCGGTAAGTTATATTTTTTTACTTTTTGCTTCTAGAAAAGTATAATTTTCCCAGATGTTTTGTATGATGATATTGACCAATGAATCAAAAGTTACTTTTTTTATAAGTCAAAATTAGGTAATAGAGCGATACATACTGTTCTCAATATCAACACTGCGTTTGATGATGGTAACATTAATGAAAGAACTGTACAAAAAAAGATTTAAAAAGTTCAGTTCTGGAGAAAAGGACTTAAAAATAATAAGGCTCGAATAACGTCACTTGTCTTTATTGATGAGGATGTTCTTCCTGTGCTGGGTGGAAGCTGATCCCTATTGTACATTGTCATCCTTAGAAGAACACGGAGTGTGTTGAAAAACCCCAGCGGGGTTAAAGC
Organism: Trichonephila inaurata madagascariensis; assembly: GCA_019973955.1. Lineage (NCBI taxonomy): Eukaryota > Metazoa > Arthropoda > Arachnida > Araneae > Nephilidae > Trichonephila > Trichonephila inaurata. Next base: position 319,020 of record BMAV01019091.1, read on the forward strand.
ATCTCAAACACACGACAAAGTTTTAAAAGTTTCAAAGGCGAATTAAGGTAGTTGGAGGCCCCTGGCGGTAAAAGGTTTGAGGCCCACAGGCTCAAAAGTCGAAAAACTCAAGTAGTGAAGATGTTCGCTATATAACCTGAAATTCTCAAAATAAAATGTATTCCTAATAATAAAACTCAAAATCTAAAGAAAATTCTTAACTGTATTTAAAAAAATTAAAAACCTTACTAAAGAGGTTATACAGTTTTGCTACGCAATTTTACTTCTTGATTTTTCATTAAAAATTTATCAATTATTTTTGCCATATCTATTTGTTCAAAACATCTTGTTCTATATATAATATGGCCATGTTGTTCAGTTTGTCTTTTCTTCGATAGTACTTCTTTAAAACTGAAAAAGATCTCTCACCTGATGCATTCGATATCGGTATTATTCAAAATTTTTCGAAAGTATCTCTACATTAGGATTTCTCTGACAACTCTATAAATTTTTAGTGGGGCTTCATTGTATCGTTGTTTTCTTTTAAAAATAGTAAAAACTGATACAATTCATATTGTCAAAATTAAAAGATTCAACATCGTCTTTGTAAGTTTCCTTTAGTTTTTCTGTATAGCTTTCTTTTTAATTTCGGGTAATAATCTCTCGTCGAAAAATACAGTAAAGTGTTCTGTAACTGTTTCATAAATCAGAGCTTTTCGGGATAGTTCTGCTCTTGCCCTATAGTATATGACATAACATGAATTTACTGTAAAATTTTCCCTTCTTTCAAAAATTCATAACCAACTTCTTTACTTTCACCAAAAACAACTTTTTGTTACCTGTGAGCTTATTTTGCTTCCTCTTCAAATGGGAGCCCTGATAAATCAGTTGCTCTTTGTTTCATTTTTCTAAATTCATTTCTGAAATTTTCTAGAGATTCTAGTCGACTGGATTCTTTTAATAATTCACACTCAGTTTTATCGCAAAGATTTGCTGGTAGCATTTATTTTCTGCAATATGGAATTTCAAATCATGGTCATTAGGGAAGTGTTATCTTGTCCGGCTAGATCACTGGATCTTTCTCCAATCGAGCTTGAAGGAGGACATCATTGGACAGCAATGACAGTGCCATCCACAACCAGAACCAAACAACTTTACGTAGACCGACCAAGAGCAACAGGAATGAAATTTCATCAGACAAACCGATATCCGATACTTGTACGAGACATTGCTTGCACGTTTTCATGTTTGTATTCAAAATTTTGGTGGTTACAATGGTTCTTAATATACCATCATTTCACATTTGAAATGGCCCTTCTCGCACTTTCATTAACCTGTGAGCTTGAAACTTTGATCGGTTAAATATGCTACCTAGACAAATGAATGCTCCGAAGTTTCCTTAGTCTACAATAATTTTTTCTTGGTGTTAGGATTTTTCCCCCCTTCAGTGGGAATCAGTGGATTTGTATCCGTGAGTAACTAAGTACGGCTGTGAACTAAAAATTAACGTGTTTGATTTGAATAGTATTCGTTTGTTCGAAATAAAATTTGTGTAAAAAAACGCATTCGAAAATTTTGTACAAATTGCAACTATACAAATATATAGAAGAAAAATGGCTAGTGCTGTTGCTCGACTCAAATCCGTGGAAATCGTTGGAGTTGAAATATCGGCTCAAGATCTTTTTGTTGCAAGCTGAATTTATAACTGGAATCCATCAAGCTTGGGGCCTCTGGCGGCCACCAGGTCCGCCAGCCGCTTAATCCGCCTCTGAAATGTTTAGTAAATGGTTTCCACATGAATTGAGTAATCAGCAAATGAAGTGAAGGTCTAAAATTTCGCAGCTCTCGTTATTTAAAAAAGCAACAGGATAGCCTTTCTGAGAAGAATTGCAACGTGCGACGAAAAATGAATTACCTATGACAATAGAAAGCAATCAGGAAAAAAGATAAACAGAGGTGAATGTGCAGGACATTAATGATAACAGTATGACGGAGTGCAAAGGGTATCATTTATAATTCATTTTTATGGCCTGGGTAAGCAATAACTCCAGAAATTGATAAAATGCATAGAAAACTTGCCCAAATGGACTCTGCATTTTTCGATAAACATGGACCCATTCTCCTCCATAATAATGCCCTTTTCTATGTGGTACAATCAACCAAGCAAGAGCTTAACGAATGAAGTTAATACTGCTACATTCTATATACTTCTCTGATCTTATACCAAAGGATTACCATTTATATTTCGCAATTTGAAACACTACGTACAAAATAGGACCTTCCGTAATACAGTCGAGGTCGAAATGTCTTTGACAGACATTGTGTTCTCTTAAGACCCCAACTTTTTGAAAAATGAGTTATTTTATTAGAAACAAGCAGGGAGGAGTATGTTTAAACGAATGGTGAATATTTTAATGAATAAAATCCTTATTTGAATTAAAAAATCAATTATTATTTCATACTGACCTGGAAATTCAGAATTTTTATTTTACAGTCTTTTAGCAAAAAACACACTGTCTCGTCATATTAGTGTCAAAAATACATAAAAACTTAATTAATATATATTTACTATTTGTCACTTTTGAAAGAACAAGTTAAAAGTTCTCTGAATAGTTTTCTTCAATGTATTAGCTGTAAAACTTTAAACTTATTTGAATTGATGATGTTGCTCAAGTTCACACAGTAAGATTGTTGCAATTTTAACTTGTCAACTAAACAGATGATCAATTACTGAAGTATCTAACACATTCATAAACATTTTGTACCTTATAATCACATTTTAAAATCAAAAAAATGATTATCATACATATTTATAACTTATTTATGCAATACTCCCGGTTGCGCCACCCATGTATTAAAAACTCCCCATATGATACATACATCTCTATTTGAGTTTATAATAGCCAAAATTGTTATTTAATATTTCCTTAATTTCTTCAAAACATCAAGAAAAAAGCATTATAAATGTATATGTAAAAGAAAAAAAAAGATGTTTTAAAATTTATACATATTACGCGATGAAGTCTTTACAAAAAATAACAAATCATAAAGGGAAAGAATAGTTAACTATCATAAGTTTAAAATATAAGGCTTTTATTAATGATTTGCTGGATTTTCATGGTTATATTTCTTATTTTAATGATTTATATTTAAAAAACTTTCGTACTTATAATCTATTTATAAATTTACATTTGTTAAGTAGATAATTTAATTCATTTGTTTTCTTGGATAAAATTTAAAATTCCTTCTTTTAAAACTTACTTGAAATCAACATTACCACTTAATAAATGCTTTGATAAGAGCAGCAAAGCCGAATTTCAATTCTTAAAAAAAACTAGAAAAAGAGGAAAAAAAAAACTAAAATGAAATGAAAGTAACATTAAAAGCTCTTTTTTAGAACACTTTTTATTTTTGTATTTTATACATTTTTTAGTTTTGTGTTTTGTTTCTTTAAGCCATTGTGTGAATGTTATTATCTTTTTTGTTTTCCCTCTTATGGAATTTATTTATGCCAGGTGTGTAAAATCATACCCAGAAGAATTTTTCTTTAAACTAGGAATTCTTAATATAACGAATATGAAAAATACTAGCATTGTGGAAATTCCCTTAGTTATATCGTAAATAAGAAACCATAGGGCTTATATAGGGTCAAGACTTTGACCTCTATAGTTTTGATCTGTTGCTTTTCTATATTTAGAATTAAGGTATCCGACTACGCGCGTTCGGAACCGTGATTTTGCAAAAGCGTGTAAATGGATAATATTTATGATATTTAGTGTCACATAGATTAGAATACATGTATAAAATTGTGTTAAGGACATTATGACAAAAAAAATTATTTAAATACAATATTTTGGCAAAAAATTAACTTAGAATAACCTTTTTTCCAAATGTTCTCCTTTTGTAAAAAATGCTTCTATTGTATTAATATTTTGCCTGTATATAGCTCAGACCTCTGTACAGAGGCACAACTATGATTTTTGAAAAATTCACATTATTTTCAGAGTTACAACCATTTGAAATAATTATCTGCGTATTTTCTTAAAATTTCTCCCTTCTGTTTTCGTAAAACATGGATAAATCGACTTCCAAGTTATGCACTTCAAAAATTCTAGTTGAGCCCCTGTACAGAGGTCTGAGCTGAATACAGAAAAAATATTAATACAATAGAAGCATTTTTTACAAAAGGAGAACATTTGGAAAAAAGGTTATTCTAAGTTCATTTTTTGCCAAAATATTGTTAATTAAATAATTTTTTTTGTCATAATGTCCTTAAAACAATTTTATACAAGTATTCTAATCTAAGTGACACTAAATATCATGAAAATTATACATTTATGCACTTTTTTAAAATCATGGTTCCGAACGTAGTCGGATACCTTAACAATATCCGAGAGACTTTATAAAAAGAAGTATCGTATAGCAATGTAAAATGTTCTTTCCGTTAGACAGGTTAAATATCGATATTTCTTCATGAAAAAAGAAGATATATATATTAATAATCACTACACAATAAAAATAAGAAAAAAAATGTTTAAAATTTTCTCCTTTTACAATATTCTAATGAATTAATAATTCAAAATACTTAAAATCAATGTCCACAAAACAAATTTTTAAGCCTCGGATTAGCACCCTTACCAAAATGTTGAAATTATATCACTTTACTTCCAAAAGCTACAAGAAAAGTGTGATGCATATATGTATAAAATCGATTTTTTCTCTCTTCTTTACAAGATTATTATTTCTCTGTTTTTTAATGAGTGAATCTTAAATAACTAAAGCTCTGACTTATTGTTTACGTCGAAAAGTCCTCAAATTTTATTTTTGGTCTTCTTACGAACTTTCTTTCTGCCGTTAAAATCTTCAATCAGCAAAGCAAAACAAAATCTTTTTGTGAGAGTGAAAGCACCTCAACATTCAAAGCAAAAGCATTCCATCATTTTTTTTTCTTTTTCTTTTCTTTCTTTTTTTACGGAAGGCAGCCCCACATGCTCGAGATTTAGTTCCCTTTCATCCTGCACTTTTCCCATCCTAGTTCATTACTACTTTTTTGAACGTATACAAACCAAAAAAATAAAAATAAATAAGGTAGCCAACACCAAAAAGTTCACGATATCCGATACCATCTTTCTCCCCACCCTCCCAACTTTTTTTTTCTTTTTCTTCTCCTTTTTCCAGCGAGGGAGAAGGAAAAACAAAGTTAATCTGAAACATCAGGGAAGGAAAAAAAAGAAAAAGAAATAAGGGGGAGGAGATCAACAGAGAGAATGTGTGCGATCGCCGCTTTTAAAACTAGCGGTTGGACAACGAACCACTCCGTGAATTGGTTGGTTGATCTCGAAGCCGCGGAAGAGTCCACATCGCAAAAGGGGGTGTACACGAACTTGGTAAGAGTTTGTCTTCCGGAACTCCTTCGAAAAGCGAAGAAGATGGCAGTGGCATTATGTGGGCAGTGCGAACACTTTTAACTCGAGACAGTAAGCGTCAGAAAAAGGAACCTTCTGAGCCAGAGATGAACAACGACAGGGCCCTGGACATGCGAGAGATGACAGAAGTTCCGAGGGCCAACGATAATGACCGGCCAGAAAAGCACTTGTTGGAGCGGGAGGTGAGCAAGGAGTTGGGTATTTACGAGTTGATTGTTGTTTAGTTTGTGGTTTCTTTTTTTGCTTTTGAGGAGTTTCCCTTTTTCAAAATGACAAGGTTGAAAATTGTTGCGTTGTTGTTTATTGCACTAGGTGTTGGAAACAAATGAAATGGTTTTCAATGAAAAAAAAATTATAATGCTTTGAAAGATTTAAAATAAATAATTTTGTGATTAAAAAAAGTTAAATACATATCGCGGTTATATACTAGTTAGTAAAATAATTGCGTGTTTATAATTAAAAATTGGTAGTACAAATAAGGATTAGTTAATTTTATTTTTCGTTGTTGTACAATTATACAAAAAAGAAAAGAAAAAACTTAAAAATGTAACTTAAACAATTTACTCCTGTCTTTTTAAAATGTGACGACATTTCTAAGGTACTAAACATTGCTGAAATATGCATTTATGAGACTTAAAATTTTTGGGGTGAGTTATAAAGGCCAGTGCAAAACTGTATATTTTTCATGATAATGTTTTAATACATATTAATTTCATTTTGTTGTGTGACATAGTTATTTTGTATAAGTTGTTTTACAAACAATATTTTTAAGTCTAGTAAACTTTTTTTTTAAGAATTTCGGATTGCATATATGTATCATTTTATTAAGATTCATGTTGCTTTGAATCAAAATTGTTGAAGATTAAATTCATGAACTGCTTCGTAATATGAATACTTATATTATACATAAAACTTCTCTTATATGTATGTGTGTGTGAGAGAAAGAGAGAGAGAGAGAGAGATCACTCTTCTCACTTTCAGAAAAAAAGAAACAAATTAATACGCAGGTAGTATCTTCTGTGCTAACACACACATGCATATATATATATTTAATTTTGAATTGTTAAGACATTTTAGAACATTAATTAAGTTTTCACTCTTTTATTTAATACTTTTGAAGACATAGATCTGTAAAGGAATTTTTTCTATTTACTTAATGTTTATTTCATTAAATTTCATAGCATATTTCAACTATAAATATATAATCATTCGTTTCAAGATATTATTTTTAATCTTTCAAACTGTCTTTAGAGTGCTATTATTTCAAATTATTTAAAAATATATAGGATTATTTTAATTAATACTATGCAAATCACGATTTAAAAAAAAAAGAATTTTTGTGTATTTTTTTTGATTAAAATTAGATTTGTATCATAAATTTAGGGTACAGCACAGTTCCAATTGAATGTACGTTTCACGAAACTGAACCGTCATATTTTAATTTAATTTTTACTAAATGCATAAATTCGAATTCAAATTATAATTTATAAATTACACTAAGTCTAAAAAAGCCCGATAATTTCTGAGAAATTGTAAAAAAAAAAAAACAGGGAAAGAGTTTTTTTAACAATCATGAATGGAAGTTATAATTAATATTTCTCATGACATTCACAGTCATTAATGTGTGTTAAACAACATTCAATATAAAGTTTTGTATCTTAATGAGTTTTAAAATCTAACAAATATGAAAAGAATTAAAAAATGTTGACCTAATCTTAATGATTTGTATGCAGTTCAAAAATCTTGACTTCGAATTAAATGTTGCGAGTTTAGTCAAAGATCTTGAAATCGTCCGATATAGAAATTATAAATTAGATGTAAATTATTAATTTACGTTTCAGTTTTAACAAAGAAGCTAAAATTAATTTCTGTATATTTTTTTCAGACGTGTTTCATTTTCTTTTTCTTTTTTTCCCCTCATTCTTTTTGAGACTTGGAATCATAATTAATCATATGTTGATTAAGCTACCCTGATAATCTTCACAACAAGGAAATGAATTAGAAAAGGATTGTCTGGCAACCTGAGAATGCAAATAATTCTTTTTTCCTGTGTTTAACTTATTCATTTTTAATGGATCATATTTTAGCTTTATGATGGACCACCCAAGGCGAGAAGCATGTGTGTTTTCTTTCCTTAAATAGATAAGATCTATCGTCGATACAAACGTCTATTTTAGGCAGGAAATGCATGAAAAATAAACTATATTTTCTACTCCCGAAGTAATATGTTACACTAAAAGAAAAACGAAGAAGATTTAAACGAGGAATGCTTAAAGAGAGGTATGAAGAGATAAAATAGTGAGCAATTGCTGAAATTAAAATGATTTTGTAAATTATTTTATTTAAAAAAATCGAAGAGGGAGATGAAAAACTGATGTATATGTGCATGTCAAAAAAAGCTGACAAATACTTTTTCTTTCTTTCTTTTTTTTTTTTGTTTTGTTTTGTAATAAATAATCCCAGTATAAGTAATTTGATTAAAAGAAGTGTTATTTTTGTGAAATACTTTGAAACATCATTTGCAAATTTACTTTTATTTTACAAATTTACACATGCTTAACTGATAGATTCATTCAATTACGTAAAAATGTTAAGCATGTAGGATATTTGGTTCCTATAATCAGATGCATATGGGACTTCTCCATAAAACATTTTTGCGGTTTAAATCCAATTTCTAACAGAACTTTTAAGCGAAATGTTCTGCTTTAAAGATTATTCAACCTTAGCCTATGTTGCTCTATGCAGAGATATTTAGAAGTGACCCTCATCTCTTTTAACAGATGAAAAAGAAAATAGTAATAAAAATAATGTATGGTTTCTGAAACTCTCTGAAATAACTATCTTCAATGATTAATACGTAATGAAACTTATGTATTGGAAACCATATTATCCATTAAAGTTATGCAGTAATTACATAACAAGGATATGACTAATAATATAGTGAACGCGATATGCCACCAAATATAAAACAAACACGAATAAAAATATTATGAAGTTAACGTAGAGACAACTATATAACAAACATAAATAGTAATACTTTGCTATTTAATGAAACGCATCAAAGTTAAGTGTTGGTAGCATATTTAATGCTCTCTCTGAAGGTTCTCATTGAAAGCCCTCTGCTAGTTTTGATTGATGTAGAGTTACCTCTGTTTTCACTGAAACTAGTTTGATATTATATAGAAGAAATGTGAAATTATCTGTGTTAATTTAATAAGAAACGGAACACCAAGTTGCTTATCATTTTCAGTTAAATTTGAGGAAACATTCTGAAGACTAAAAGAGAAATATTGAAGTTTGAATATATTAGTCTCAGTTTTTAATCTAAAAAAATGAGTATAATCGTTTTATCTATGCTGTAACAATTGAAATTAAATTCTCCATATATACAACTGTATACAACAAAAAATTGTTGAGAAGGGTAAAAAGAAGTACCTTTAAGTAAAAAGGGAAGAGGGGGGAGAGTCAAGAGAGAAATATTTCTCACGTCTGTACAGGAAGGAGGGTTAAACTATACCCTAGGAATGGAAATGGGGGGAAATAGGGGGAGGATGTCCTCTTCGAAGTCCTTGAGTTGTTTTTGTTCTAGAAAAAATTCTCTTTTTTTTTCATTACGTGCAATGTCCTTGGGGGAATGGGGTGCAAAAAGATTTGGACGGCATAAGGTTGGTAAAAAATATAAATATATGAAACTGTATTTTAATAAAAAATTATATTCAGACAAGAACTATAAAAAAACGTCATTAGCAAACAACGATTTTTCCTTCTAAAATAAGTTACTATGAATTTTATTATTATACTCTCCGGTTTTTAAAATTGTTTTCTATTTTTAAGCCCTAGATAGACATGTTTTTATATTTAGAGATGTCATTATTATGCGCTGGTGTGTCAAAAGTATTCAAAGGAAGTTTTATTTATTTTTTTTTCCAGTAGAACTCGTTATTGTATCTACTTCTATCTGTATAACTGCAGAGAGAGAGAGAGAGAGAACAGCTTGTTAATTTTTAATTTATAAACCTGTTTTACATTATATAAATGTCGATATGGGAACTTTAATATTAAAGAAATTATTCAGAGGAATGCTATTGTGTTTCCGATGATTGATATATATATACAATAATATTCCTCTGAATAATTTCTCTATTATTAAAGTTCCCATATCGACATTTATATAACGCAAAACAGGTTTATAAATGAAAAATTATAACAATCCGTTCTCTGCAATTATACTGATAGAATATATATATATATATATATATATATATATATATATATATATATATATATATATTTCTGCTTTTGATATGAAGAGAAGTTTGAACCCCTCCCCCTCCCCGCAAAAAAAAGGGAAAAGAAAAAAATCTTACTTTGTTCCTTATAATGCAATTCAATTTTCTTTATGTACTGTAGATATGTAATTATTCAATGGAATATCTCAAAATATAGCAGTGTAATATCATTTCTTAATTTCAAAAAATGCAAAATTGCTTAATATTTATTTTCCTACATTTTCTGTACCACTTATGCGAAGACAGTTTCTTTCATGATATTTTTTTACAAAAGCAAAATAATATCATTTGAAACATCTATGAACTGAATAAAGACTTATAATCGATGTCACAAATCGAAAGTTATAAGTGAAACAATGACTTGGATTGTATCAATTGCTTAAGTTAATTCCTAAGTTTCCAAATATTAGGATTCCCCCCGTCAGCTCTACCAAATTATATAAAAAAATAAGAATAAATATCTTATCATCAGCTTAGATAATTTTATAGATAATTCGAACTGTGACTTGGTTTATTCTCCTTCACAGCAGACTATTGATTTGTGTGAGTTTGGAATTATATATATATTTAAATTTAAACTTCTCTTGTTTGTAATATTTTTTCCCACGCTATAAAACACAACTGATTACTGTTTGTGCATTATTCATTTGGGTTAGATTTTCAAAATTAGTGTTTATTTATCGATTAAATCGAATTAGCAAATAGCATAATCTTTGATGATTGCTGTGATTTAAAAATGGTATAATTTTTCTTTTCACTGACATATTTTAGGTGTCAACTCCATTATTCTTGAAATATATCTCAGTAACATCTCCCCCTTCATATATTGAAAATATTATTAATGTCATTTGTGTGAAAAAAATGCATAATGGGAGGAAGTGAATGATAAATCACAAGATTCTCTTGGTTTGTAATAGATCTCATTCATCGGAGAATCATTCCTCTGTGTTGTTTTTTATCTCTATGCCGGAGATTTTTCCCTCTTTTGTTACAATTTGCTTTTATCTCTTATCAGTATCTATATTTTTAAAGATATTAAATCAAAATCCAAAAGGAAAAATAAAAATATAAACCTATTTGTCATCTTTTTTTTTAATTGTCTTCTTGCTCCATGTATTGACCCGTATATTTATCTATAAAATGACCCTTAGAAGGGTTCTCTCATTGATAGAAAATATATTTTACGTATTGTTTGTTAAATTCAACAATTTTTGCGTGAGATTTACTTTTTAAAAAATGTTTTCTAGCCCGAAAATTCTTATTTGTGGACTAATACTGATTCATGTGCTGTCCACACTATCCCAAGAAGGATTATATCACATATCTCCATAATTACAAAAATAATAACGGAGATTGTAAGTATAATAAATTCATTGTATTAACCTCATTATGGTCCTACGAAAACTTGACTTAATAGAACAATCCAAAGAGTCTGATATTCTCTCTCTCTCTCTAATAGTCCAGGATTAATACATTCCTAATGTGTTAAATGAGGCTCTTGGTTTCAAAGTTTTAAAACTTTTCACCCCTAGGAATGTATTACTTAAAAAACTCGTCGAATTTTCATTCGTTTGTGAAAAATAACTTTAAATGAGGTGTTTGGAAAACGAGAAAAAGAAAAAGATCACCTTAGTTATATAAATTACCATTGCGCTCTTTTCTGTAAAAATGAACTTCATAAATAAAATTATTCTCTTTAAATTTTGTATCACTAATTACAATTTCTAATTTCTAATTGATTGATAGAACATTAACGTAATTAATATTCCATAATTTCAGTTATTTTCAGTTATCAAATGTACAAGAGAACAAAACTAAATGAATCAAATTACTTTGAATGTTATATATTATGACACAAAAGTCAGAGAATGGTGAATAATGATGAATGTTACTCTACTTTTAACAAAAATTCTAAGTAAATAGGCAAAAATTTCTGAAAACACACGAAACTTCTTACTCCTTTCAAGAGAAACAAAACTTCGGGGGAAAAATATTTGTTAAGAGGATTTTCTAATTCAGCCGTTATGAAACTACTTTAATTTTTTTTTTCAAATCACATTTTTGAATTTATAACTAAAAATAATCCGTGGAGTGTGTGTGTGTGTGTGTGTGGCGTTATTTTATACAAAAACTGTATGCTTATTTATTTAAATGATTATCTTTCGAATAGCTGCATTCATCTACGAGGAAGTTTTTTTCATGTAAAATACCTCTTTTTTTACATTGAGGTAATATGTTTGATTAGCAACAGGTGAAAATTCGTCTTCCTCCAGTATTTTTTTGCTAAAATTATCATTGTTTTTCATAAAAATATGAAATGATCCACTTATAACACTGACATTATTCACTCTTATGTTTCCGAAAATGTTTCTTCAATAACAAATTTCCAGTTTTTTTTTTTTATTATTATTATTATTTCTTGCACACTTTCATTCTAAACAATATAAATTGAGTTTAAATTTTAGATTAATATCATGCTTAGAGAGAGAACTATACTAAAACGAGCTACTATTATTTATAGAATTGAATCTTCAGTAGATTACTTTACTTAAAAAAAAAACTAAATCTGGTAATTTTATAATTTATCAATTTTTTTTTTAAAATAATTTTTGATATCAATATTTAATCGAACGTAATTTTGAAAACTCAATTTATATGTGATGTATTTAAGTGGAAAGAGAGAAATAAGCGGTTGGAAACTATTAAAGAGATAGAGTTCATATCATTAGCTAATCTCTAACGCCTTTTTTTTCTAACTTCCAGTCGAAGTAAATGGCAGGAACTGAATTCTTGTCGACCGTGAAATAGAGTTACTTGTAAGTGTTGATAACGTTAAGACAGTGTTTAGATTATGTACACTTCAACTTATCTGTTATGTAAGCGAATTTTTTAGCTTTATACAAGAATATAGTTTTAAAAAATGCTGGGAAGATATTTATCTTTTATTACGCGTTATAAAAGAATTTTCCATTTAATAAATAATATTCAAGTTACTTGTGCAAGGACACTTGACGTGATGCATATATTTCTTCGTCCTCTGTTTAAAATAACATTTATTTTCTTATTTCTTACATAGTGTAATCGCTCTATTTTCTTCGTTTTTGAATGTGTGCTTATTGTTATCAATAATTAAACATACTTTTTCAGTAAATTTGAATTTAGCCTTACTGACTTCAATATACAAACTCATTCTTTTTTTTTTAATTTTCCAAATACAAACAGGTAGTATTTAGAAAATGATTCTACTTCCTCCTTTCATTTATATATTTGAATTTTTTGGCAGTTTCTTTGTTCTTATCAAAATGATATTAATTATTTTGAAATCTTGCAACAGCTTTTGTATTTTCATAATCTACAGTGTTATCGATAATTAAATGAAAATATTCCTGAAGTCAATGTAGATTGTGGATGTATTGTTACCTATTTCGATTTGCTGTGATTTAAAGAATATATTGATACTTCTCCAAGAGCGCTTAAGGCTGTTTTCATTTAACGTTAAAGAATGGGACCCGAATTTGGAACATTTTTTCAGATATAAAAGAAATGAAAAATTAATATGATATTCTGGCTTCACTATCCTTTAGAAGAGCAGCATTTTTTATCATACTTCCCATTTTCAACCAGTTATTCATTTTCTGGTATAAAATGTGTTTCGCATTTTATCCTATACCGTAATGTTAAATGGTTTGCCTTCACGTATTAAAACAAAAAAGAGAGTATTCACGGAATATTTTAAAATTTTTAAAAAACTATATTGTTGACAGAGGTACGAGTTATAATACTACAAATTTCCATGGGAATTGGGTCATTTTCCTGTCTGAAAATGTTCTTCGTGTTTAGTTCGAAGTCTCGTACTTTTACCGAAGCAGCCTTAAATAAATCTCTTTAACTCTCAGTTTCGCTTACAAACTTACTTTTTGTTATAAATATCAAACATGTTAATCCTTTATCATTTCAAACTGATTTCCCTAAAACTGGTTTGGAAACCCCTAAGATTAAATTCCTATAAGCCAGGTACTTTCTTCGTAACATTCCTTTCTGGTTAAATTGTGATTTTCAAATAGCCTTATAATGGTTTCTAAAAAAAAGTTTTTTTTTTCTTTGAGACGCCTTATTTTTCCCTCATGGATCACTTTAATCCCACCCGACATCCCATGCGAGGAAGGGGATGTTTCTTTTTTACTTTTATTTTTTCTTTTTCTCTCTCCCCCATTGGGAAAACTATAAAACGCTTTAGCATTCTTTAAGCCAGTGAATAGGGGCGGGCATTGTGTAACACTCTGGCAAACTCCAAGAGAAGATGCTTGGGATACATTCCTGTTTTTAGGACCAACCTGAAATTTTGGATAATGTAGGTCACTTCAAATGGATACTTATGAAATTATAGACTGCGGGTAATTCTAGAGAAAAATCGTTGACACTTCTAAATTCAAATATTCAAATAATATAAAAATAAGTAGAGATTTCAAAACTTACCGGAACTTTCTGAAGGTCTTTAGTAGAATAATATTATAATAATATATTATATATATTCTTCCAACTTTAAATAAAACTGGTATGATTCTAAGAAACATACATATATGAAAACGCAATTAATACTGTCAAATGTGTTACTAAAAAGTTCTTTGCAACAGACATGTCCATTAATTAATCAGATTAACAAAATCGCGTTACTTAGTCTTAAAGATTTAGAATAAATTACGCATAAAAATTTTCTAGCATGCTTTATTTTTCATTAAAACTGCTTTAGTGTGAAATTCTACAGACCTGTAGTACTTGTTCCCTTACAACTCTGTAGTATGATATGTTGATTACTTCTTGATGTTACTTTAAGGGTGATATTTAAGAAGCCTACCGCCACAGAGAGTAGAGAATTCTATCTCTTTTAACAATGGTTGTTTTACATTATATCTGAATAATAATAGGTCAGAGTAGTCGGCTCCTCTGATTTTGATTTCTTGTACAGTAATTCAATAAGGAAAGCTTTAGTTACTTAAGAAAGGTACAAGAAAAGACATTTTATATTCGCTTTTTTTATTACATCTGGTTTGATTACTACATTTCTAAGAAAACTTCTACAATGAATTAAAAAAAACGTTAAATATAAGAGCTGGAAAAAAGTTTTTTATTTAACTTTTAAGTGCATGAATAATTTTGCTGTAAACCAGAGAACTGGATTACGCATATAAATCATCAAATTTATCGATGGATCTTTTAAAAAATGTATTGTGTCATTTTTAAATTTTTTGTGATGTAATTTTTTTAGGAGATGTGCTAGAAATTTTTGAGCTGAAATAAACTCAGTTTCAAACATTCTGTTTCCATTATTTATTTATATATTGCCTTTGAAATTTTTAAAAAAATATTTATAAGTACATAAATCTTTACAGAATCATTTTATTAAATGTATATTTATATATTTTTTAAAAGTACTTGCATATTTATTTCATTTGAAAAACTCGTGAAAAGTTATGTGTGTTTCTTACTGTTATTGACTGTAATATAATTGTGTATATACGCTTTAAGGCAGGCATGTCGAACTTGTATGTTTTTCGGACCGCAAGTTCTACTTTATATTAAGTTGAGGGCCGCATGTTTTTAATGTTAAAAAAAATTAATAAATATATTAGAAATAAATGTACGCATTTTGTTTAGTAATAGCAAAAAAAAGTATAATTTAAAAAGTTGAAAGAATTATACCCATCTTATTTTTATATATTCTGCATTGGTTTGTTATTTTATTATTTATTATTTTGTGCCAATATATTGGCTGAGCCGCAAAAATGTACGTTGCGGGCCTCGTTTGACATCCCTAATTTAAGGTAATCGCTTTTATGTATAACATTGAATGTTTCTGAATTTTAAATCAAAAGGAAATAAAATATGTACTGCTATTTTTTTTCATTAATCCAATCAAAGAACATGTTTCATTCCTACCAAATAAAATGATAACTATAAATGTAACTAGTATGTCAAATTTTAAGCAATTTTTATAAATTTTTTTGCAAAAAGAATCGTCAAACTTGAAAAAATGAGAGCTTATTACAAACAAAAAATAAGTTTCTTAGAATTTTATGTTTGGGATGCTAGATATTGTAAAATTAATGATTAACAATAACAAATTACAATTTAATGAATTCAAATGCGAAACTTTTGCCTCCATATAGTAATTCCACGAAAGGGGTTTTATCGTTTGTTGTGATCAGTTGATAAAACATATAACTAAACACTTTAAAGATAATTTTTTGTTAACCTTTATTTCTTATTCATTGTATTTAGTATTTAATCTACAAAATATTTCTGCTGTGATATCTTTATCTGAAAGTGTTGTAAAAATTTCCGAGATGTCCTACTTCACAGTATATAACATATTCCTTTAAGGTATCCGACTACGTTCGGAACCATGATTTTAAAAAAGCGCATAAATGGATAATTTTTATGATATTTAATGTCACTTAGATTAGAATACATGTATAAAATTGTTTTAAGGACATTAAAAAATTATTAATTACAATATTTTGGCAAAAATAACTTAGAATAACCTTTTCCAAATGTTCTCCTTTTTAAAAAAAGCTTCTATTGATTTAAAATTTTGCCTGTATGGCTCAGACCTCTGTACAGAGGCGCAACTATGATTTTTGAAAAATTCACATTATTTTCAGAGTTACAACTAGAATTTTTGAAACGCATAACTTGGAAGTCTGTTTATCCATGTTTTACGACAACAGAAGGGAGAAATTTTAAGAAAATACGCCGATAATTATTTCAAATGGTTGTAACTCTGAAAATAATGTGAATTTTTCAAAAATATAGTTGAGCCTCGATACAGAGGTCGAGCTATATACAGGCAAAATATTAATAAATAGAAGCATTTTACAAAAGGAAAACATTTGGAAAAATTTTTAAGTTAATTTTTCCCAAAATATTGTATTTAAATAATTTGCCCCATAATGTCCAAAACAATTTTCATTATTCAAAATGACACAAATATCATGAAAATTTCCATTTACGCCTTAAATCACGGTTCGGAAGATCGATACTTAAAATATAGCACTTAAATAATTTAAACAATTTTACTTTCAAGCAAGATTTGCGTGAAATGCACACACATTTCACATATTTTCTTCAATTCTTTTTCTTTTGCATTTTGCTGAAACTGGGACAAAATGTTACTATTCTGAAACTTCCAAGAACTACTTTGTAAAACTTCTGAAATTTTATCAGAAAAGTCAGGCGTTTCTTTACAGGACTCTAATATTTTGAAAACTTCCCCCAACCATTATCACGATTTGTACATAAAATATTCCATTGAAGAGGGAGAGGAAAGGCATCTCCCTTTCCCATTTTTACCTGTAAAGATGAGTGACCGTCCTCTCCTAAATTCCGCACGAAAAGTCTTTCCAACGCTTCAATAGTCTTACAGAAGGCTTTTTCCTAATGAAATTTTTTTATTGAAACTATTTTCCCAAATTATTACTCAGAACTGTTTGGAAAAATAATTATATCAGCGTTAAATCGAGTCTTTGTTATGGATTTTTCTGCGATTTACTATCACAATATATTAGAAGAAAAAAAGATTGTTGAGAGATAATAAGAAGGAAAAAAACAATGATTTCATTGGAGAAATCTTTAAATTATGTTATTTGCATCGATTAAACACAAACAAATAAAACAAATATTTAAGTAAATTATTCAAAAACATAAATACTGCTACTGTTAATAAAGTTAAATGTTAATTTGAAAAATATAGATTTAAAAGTGATAGTTTATCATAATAACTTACAATGAAGGCAATAGAATACTGAAAAGTAATAAAGTGTAAACATAGAAACGAAAACGGAAAAAAAATCATCAAAAAACTTTTCAGTTGTTATAACTTGGTCTTCAACTTTCTATCATGTTGTGAGAATTCGGTTTTTGTTATTTGATTTCGTCATGGTGATATTGATATGACACAAATTTTGGAAACATAATGTTTTAATGTTCAATTTTTAGTCATATTGAACTCTCAGCATTTCATTAAATATAATGTTTATCTTTTTAATGACTCAAGTTGTTTAATAAGAAAAACGTATATTTTAGTTGAAGATTAAATGACATTTAATTGTTGAAAACTGTGTTCTTAAAACGAAAGAGACCAGAAAACAAAAGCTACCTATATTTCTTGAATAGTGAAGCTGATTGAAATTGAGCTATATAGAAAAAGTAATAGTATCAAAATCAGAACTGAGGAAAAAAATACTAGAAATGGCGAAATCCAGAAATTGTGAAATGTACACATGAACAGATAACTTTGCTAAAGAATTAAAATTGTAAAATACTTGAAATGGGGGAGGTTGTTATACTATATTACGTATTTTCTTTCTGATTGGCATATATGATTTAAGCAATGGTGGCCAACCCGCGACACGCGTGCCACAGTATGGCAAGATGGAATTGTGCAGTGGCACGCGGACACTTACAGAACAATTTTAAAAATTTTGAAACGATAATAAATAACCATTTCTTATAATTTTCTTGAAGTTGAGTTGTCTCAGACAAAAAACTCAGAATTTGGATACAAATATGCTTGTGAATAAATGTTTTCTGTTATGTACATAATAAAATAAATATCACTCAAAACTAGCTAATGTGCACCTGTAATAACCTAATTTTGTTAGCATCGGTAAGATTTCATCCTAATAAAGATGACTTGGTATAAAAAGTAGTAATTCAAAATCCGCATTAAGTAAATACTGAGCGTTTAATAATTATTTTGAATTAAATGATTCAAGTTATTCATTTTTATTTTATACCTAACCTAATTGATTGAACTTGTAAAAAGTTAACTAACAATTAAATCTAAGTTTGTACTTTCGTCTTATTTATTACATTATTTTTAATTTTCGACTACATAGACCTGCATTAATAAATGTGCTATTTGCGTAAAAATCCCATAATAAGCTTTTAAGTAAGTAGTTTTTCATTTTTCCATATTTGTTTATTGGAAAAGTTGAAGTGGCACGCATAATTATTTTTTTTATAAAACAGTGGCACTCTTCCCTAAAAGGCTGGCCACCCCTGAATTAAATCATGTTATAAGTATAAGAAATTATTCAAATTAGAAGAAAAGGAAGAAAATGCATTTTACATTAAAAATCGGGATTAGACTCACTATAAAAATTCACTTCTGTATGGGCATGAGGCCATGCATTTCTTTTCTTTAAGTAAATGTTAGATTCTTTTATTAATTACTTTTTATATTTTATAAATATTTCTAAATATTTTTGGAATAAACGTTAAACAAAAAATATATAAAGCAAATGTAGCATTTTGTTAATGAATATTTAACAGAACTAAGCAACTGCGCCAAGTGATAATAATATTCATTTGCTGCTCATCGAAGTTCTGATGTAAGTACAAAAAATTCTTATATGTCAACTTTCCACAATACCAGAATTATAAATGTAGCTAATTTTTTACATATTAACTTTTTACTAACATGATAAAACCTGATTTGTTTCTATAATTATCAGAATCCTAAAAAAATAAATGTATAAAACACAATTATTTTGTTTCCATTTCCAGTTAAAAGACTTTTGACATTTGCCCAGTGAGAGCACAAAAAACCGGTTTAATGTGTCAGATAGGCATTATTAACAAGCAAGTTATGTTTCATTGCTAGCACCTGTTGAAATAATTAGCATATCCTGCAGAGAGAGAAAGAGTTTATTGACAATAGTTATAGAGAGAGAGATGTAAAAGATATATAAAAGAATGACATACGTTTGTTTCTTGAACTAACTAAACCGTGTCATTATTTCTCACTTGCGGAACAACTCCTACGCATTGTCGATGCCTCATTTAGATCTTGGACAATGATAAAATATCAACTTTAAGCGTTTTGCTTGAGAGCTATGTGGACATTTGCAAACGTACGTTTCACGCATAAACATAATATTCATAAATGAACATCCTTAGATATTTAGTAAGCACTTAGAATAATTCATGGAGGAAAATATAAGAGTATAAAAACATTTAATGAGATAGACAAAGAAAATTCAAAACCTCGTACCTTTCATGTAATTCCTTAGAACGTATAGCAGAACGCAATACTTTTACCTGCCAGAGCTGAATTAAATGTTATTAACGTGACACTTTGAAGAAACAAGAGCGCTGTTGGTGATCAATTTCGTTATTCTGAACCACGATCAAGTGATATGAATGACTTCTGGGCTAGCATACCGTTGCCAAATTTCCAAGCCATGCCAATGTGAGGGCATTGAGCCTAGACAGATTTAACGTGCATCACCCCCATTACCCAGAGGGTTGTCATAGCTGAAAAATTAATATTAATTTTAATTAGCTATACAAACTTTAACAGGGGCTACTTTAATATAAATATATCTCGAAAGTCTTTTGGAGTGAAAGTAGAAATCTCTATCTAAGTATTAATATGCTGTATTATATTAATTGTAAACGAAAACAAAGGGAAAAATATGTATCTTAAAATGGCTTTTCTGAGACGCTCATTTTTTATATTTGCTTACGGATTTGCACTCTTTCAAGATAATTTTTTAATCTGGTGTAAGTTATCATGACTGTGTGTGTGTGTGTCATACTTTAGAAGTATCAAAATCATTGGCGTAGCTAGTTCTGAATGGGCCCCGTATCAAAACTCCTTTGGGGACCTTTTTTAGAAAAGAAAGCTCTGCTAGTGGTACTGTAGTTACACAAGTTGGGGTCCCTGTAGCTTGGGGGCCCCGTATCATTGATACGACTGATACGGCGGTAG
The DNA here is from genome assembly GCA_019973955.1 of Trichonephila inaurata madagascariensis. Taxonomy (NCBI): domain Eukaryota; kingdom Metazoa; phylum Arthropoda; class Arachnida; order Araneae; family Nephilidae; genus Trichonephila; species Trichonephila inaurata. Next base: position 339,488 of record BMAV01019091.1, read on the forward strand.
CTACGCCCCTGATCAAAATGTACGTTATTTATTATTATTTTTTTTTTCCGAATTCGTGTCGAAGAATGTATAGGAGCTCATTTTTAACTTATGGATTGCTAGGTTTTCTTGTTGCTTAAATAGGAAAAGTTTCATTATTGATAAAATAATATCTATACTAGACATAGATTAGTTTATTTTATCAACCAGACTAAAAAATAAGCGTTTTTATCGAAAAATGAATGCTCCCATTTAAACTGATTTGCGATACAGAGAAAGTTCGTTAAAAAGACAGAAATGATACTTGTAGGTGTAAGAAATTCTGAGAAAAATTGTAACGAGAAAGAGCTTACTAATATTAAATTGTTTTGCTGGGTAATTTTAAAGTAATTCTTAGGATTTATTTTGTGATATGAAGCTTTCATAAATCAATTCTGAATGTAATAATTTTTCAAATTTTATATTTCTGTATTAAGTTGTTGTGGAAATGCATTTACAAGTTAAAGATGCATTTGAAAGCTGTGTGTGTGGATTGTATTTTCTAGGTACTCTCTCTCTCTCTTTCGATTTTGTTCATAAAAATTATTAATTAAGGGTAATAGTGCCTTAAAAATGTATTCATCAATAACATGAGTAATATATTAAATCTTTTTCTTTTTTTTATCATTTCATTAATTTTATAGAAATGTTTTTGTCGAAAGAATGTATTGCTTCATTTAAACTAATTTGATACCAAAACGATTTAAAACACCAGATCGCATGTCATATCAAATGACTCCATTCTTCTTATGTAAATAATGAAAAAATAATTTTAAAAGTCTTCGGATGTTTTCTGCTGTTTTTCCTGCTCATCTTAGGCCTTGACCATCTACTTCCTTTACGAAAAACGTATATATGCTTAGTACATTCAAGCCTAATTTCACTACAATAAACCATTTTTTATTGTTTATTCTTTTTCATTGTGAGCGCCGATTTCCAGTGGCCTTTGAATCTCGTCATTAGAGACTGGAAAATGTGCCACTTTATGAGGTCGAGCAGAGGTAAATGCTCCAAAGCAAAAGGAAGCAGAAAACTTTCTCTGTGTGTGTGCACGTGATTTTTTTTTTTATTTTAATATATATTATTTTTTGCAAATAAAAGCATACCGCTGACTGGGAATTTTTGAGCTACCGAAGTGAAGAAAACAAGAGAGGGTCTCTTTAGCTATAATTTTTTTGCACTAACTAAATAAATAAATAAAAAAATTTAAAAAAAATTTGTATTACATAGTGATATATAACTACATTTTCTCTCTACTCTCGCTTTGAAAGGTCTAACACGAAATAAAAATTGCAACTTATGCACATTGTGACATTTTTAACTTAACAGTTACCTGGATTAAACTTACCTCATCTGAGTGTGCGTGGATTGTCGATGCTAAAAATAAGTAGTTATGAGCCATAGCAGAGTATTTCTTTATCAGCGAAGTGATAGTCATTTTAAACCTGTTTGATAATTTACTGAACATTTTTAAGGTTGATATCAAATTCCGTTATTCCCTTACTAATTAATTACGCAACATTATTATAATTTAAAATATATAATGAACCGAGATAACTGTATTAGTGTATATTATTGATTATTTTTATCAATCACATTTCCCAATTATGTTTTCCAAAAATCACTTAGAAAAGTAATGCTATCTTGAGTATTAGTTTCAAGTCGAGTGACTTATAAGAAGAAATATATTCAGGAAGATTTTTATTCAAACAATCTTTACTTTATTTATAGTTTTCATTATCGGTAAGATACGTTTATTTATAAAATGTTAAAAACTTTGTACAAATCTTAGCTTATACCTAAGCAATAATTTGATATACCTCGATTTTTTTACTTATATGCCATTATAATTTACTAATTAAACCATAATTAGTTAAAAACATAATGGTATAATATCTTTCAGTCTTTGAAAAACTAAACAACAACGTGAGATATTATGTATTGTTAAAAATTTTTTTTCTGGCATTCTGGAAAAAATTATTACACATATATTAAAATACTTAAGTTAAATTACTGTACCACAGAATAATCACATATGCTATTTACTTCATTTTTCAATTGCGTATTTTTTATAATGAAACGTTCGTTGTTTCCCATTCAGTACCGGCAGTAATTGGGCTATTTTCTAAGCCGTTGTATTTACTAGAATCTTTAACAGTGTGGAAAACAATGAATTGGTCTAAACCTTAGTAGAAATGCACTTAAGTCTCGATTGTTAAAAACAATACACGCAAGCCGTTTCTTCCCCTTCTTTTTTTAGAATCGCAAATTCCTGAACGTGTATATTTCTTGTTCATACTTAGTTTTTCCCCAGCTTTAGAAAATATGTTACTTGTAAAAGATCTAGTTTTAAATCTATTTTTCTTAATGATTGAAAATGAAGACTTGAAAGAAAATGAAAGCTTTTGCTTGCTTATTGAACCCTGGAATTTACAACCCATTACATAAAATATGGAATGGTTTATTTATTGAACAACCCATTTATTTTAAGACTCATTGTTTTATAGCACAGTTCGTTTTGAATTTCTAACATATTTTTGATAAAATGTACCTCTTAAGTTTCTCATATTTCTTAAGTAGTGGAAAGGTATTTGTTTGGTAATAAAATACTTCTCCCTTAATTAAAATATGAAGTAGAAACGAACTATTCATGCGTGTGTGTGTGTCTCATTATAGTCGTATCATTCATCACAGATGGTAATCAAAGATCCAATTTTCTTAAAAACAGTGAGACAGCTAGAGATGAATTCAGGTTTAAAAATTCACCTTCTTTTCTTAAAGATCAGCAGTCAAGAAATGTTGCTTTTATATTGTTTAGTTTTGCAATTGGACGGCGATCCAAAACTCGATATAGATCTAGATGTATTTTCAAACAAAACAAAATAATAATAATAACTACCTCAGTTTTCAAATTAGTGGTCGCATTGGAATATACTTATGTACGATCATTGATATTGAGAATTTATGAATTTGTTTAAACATTTTTCGGAGATTTCAGGGTGTGTGTGTGCTATGCAATCAATCACCAATAATAATTGCATAAAACTACCTTTTAGTTCATGAGTCGTGAATTCATTAGGAAGAAAATTATCCTTCTGGTATATTTGGTGGTAGAGTTTTTTTTACAGAATGGGGCGTGACTTAAGAGCGTGCGTACCCTGGATTTTTGAAACTAAATTGGTACTGATTTAAGAAGGAAGGAGAGAATACTTGTGTGTGGTAAGTAAATGTTGGTGATTGATAGTATAATACACTGAAATATCTGAAAAATGTTTAAATAAAACAAAATCATCAATATCAATAATCGTACAAAAGTATTCAAATGTAGCCATTAATTGGGACAAAATTTTGACTTAAATGTAGCAAGCAAATTTGGAACATAGGGAAAGTTATTGAAATCTGAACTACAAACCCCATCTCGACAAAGGGGGGTTCCTGGGGATCCGGACCCCCAAAGCCCTTGATTTGTTTCCGATTGGTTATAATTCTAAGTATATAATACGTAAAATTTAATTAAATATTTGTTATTAATGATTAATTTTATTAATTAATGCTAATTATTTATTCAAAAATTAGTTTCTTATTGTGTTTTGTTCCTGAAAATCGACAAAATCAAAAATAGCATGATACAAGAATTGTGAACTTTCAAACCCGGACCCTTGAAAAATTCCTGTGTGCGCTACTGGTTGAGACATATTTTAAATATCTTAATTCAATAGTTAGAAAAGGATTATTTATAGTAAGATTTATTATAAATTACATAATTATGAAATTCTTAGTGAAGGATTTACTCAAGTTAATGATACTCAAACTTTTCTTGTGTTAATCACAAATTTTTACTCAATAAACAATGTTTCGAATTTTATATTTTTTTGAGCGATATGTACTTTTTCGGCTTGAATAGCAAACATCATGGACTAGCTTGATTATTTTTAAAATAGGAAATGTAAAACTGAATAATTTATGCATACCCTTTGTAATTTTTATAAATTTTTGAAATCTCCAGCAGAAAGAGTTAGAATTACCGAACAAAATAACAAAGGATCCCAATTTAATTTTTTAAAATACATGCCTCTAATTCAATTGCACTTAACTAAATTGGCTGATTATTTACTGTTGATGATGTTTTACAAGAAGTTTCAGAAAAAATGTTTCTCTTTACTGATTAGCTAGTTTATTAACAATGCACCAGATGCAATATGAGGGCTATTCTATTATCCACGAACCTCACTAGTGACGTATACAAGGGGAGGTTTGGGGGTTAGCCCCTTCCCCGCCATAAGAGTCGCCATTTTAAACCTAGGTGAAGGATCGGGGACAACGCCTGAATTTGCATTTAGCGCTCACGCTTTCCTGAAGATTTTGAGCTTCGACATTTTAACTGTTCAACGGTTCGCTTTCATGCCGGTCTTTGAAAAAACGAAACGGAACCATCTAACCATCAAATAGTACATAGCATTGAATACTATGACTAAGTGACCTTGTTCTTTTAAGTATATTATAAGACATGTCTAAAAGAAAATTCTTTATAATCTTAAACTGCACAGCTTGCACGCATACACACTCACACATAAGAAAAAGGCGGTACGTTATTTATCATTTTAATTTCGTCTTTGTGTGTGATTTTTATAAATGATTAATGTAAAAAGGATCGTATACGTCTACGTGGAATAGTGTCTGCTTGCGCTGTGAGCGATAACATCAAAAATGTTTAATTTCTCAGAAATTCTTAAATTTAATTCATGCCTTTTGAGAGAAGAATGGTTCATTAGCGTTGTTATCCTTAGTTTTAACATCTTGGCAAGGAAAATTTTTGCTGATTTAATAGAATGGTGAGAGAGAGTCTAAATCAATCAGTCTTGTCAAGGCCAGCTTTTCCCTTTCACCGTTTTCTTACTACCATCTGGCTGTGTTTTCCTTACATGTTTGTTTATCTAAGAGCATGTTACAAAAGCAGCCTTTTTCTTTCTCGGATCATTATTTTAAGACTCGAGGCAAAAAAAAATAAATAAATAAAAATAAAAAAATAAACTTACAAAAAATAGTATTCTAAGAAACCTACTTCTTAGTATAATTAGGGATTCTTCTCACTTGGAGTAAGATGTTATCGCTTCATCTGAGGAGGAGGTGTGGCTCAATTCAAAGGCATATTGTCTTCCCACCCCCTCCTCCTCATGAAAGATGTTTTTTATTTATCGCTTCCCAAAATCCAGTGATAATGCAGTCTCTTTTTGAAAAAAAACATCTAATCAAATTCTGGTGGATGAAGCTTAGAGTATTTTGTGCTAGTGTAATTACTATTAATCTAATTCTAAGTATACCGTGTGTAGAAGATGATACCTTGTATAATATGCAAACTTCTGTTATACAAGTAATAATAATAACTTAAAAATTTAGCGTCTATTAAAGAGTTTGGGATCTGCTGGCTTTCAATTATGAATTATATTAAAATTTTGTTCACACACTCACACCAATATATACGCTGGTGTGCAAAACTTAAACAACAATGTAAATTTTAAGCAGATAACCATGGAATTGTGGAAAAGGGGTTATTGTGATCTGTGCAATGAACACGCAATTCAGTAGAAAGGTGATGCGTATGTAAACATCACGAACAAAATATCATAGGGGACGTGAGCACCCAAAACGCTTGTGGTCGGCACGCGCAGCTCAAGATTACAATAAAAGGAAGAACAAGGGCGCAATTAAAGTTATTCGCTGCAAGTGCAAGTGAGTTCTTTCGTGAAATATGGCACAAAAAAAAATAACCTAGATGACTTCACATGTGAAAGAATAATCGGAAAGCTGGAGAAGAGACGTAGTTTGACCAGTGTAGCTGAAGAGTTCGGAATCAATTAAAGTATCGTTTCGCGCTCTTTGAGAGCCTTCCAAACCATAGATACAGCTACTAGAAAGGCTGCTGTTGGCCGCTCTAGAAAAACAACTGCAGTGGATGACCGATATATCATCCTGCAGGCAATAAAAGCCCGATACCAGTCAGTACGGGCCATTACTCAGCCGCTATGTGCAGCAACAGGGCCACAAGTCCCGTTGTTTACTATGGCCAGACGCCTTCACAAAGGTGGCCTATTCGCTCGCCGTTCTGAACCCTGCATCCTTTTGAAAGTTGGCTATCGGCGGCACCGTTTAGAATTGTGTAAGGAGCACAAAAACTGGACATCTCATCAATGGAGTCATGTCCTCTTTACGGATGAGAATTGTTTCATTGCTACAAGCTATTATCAACACAGGTTGATTTGGAGAGTGGGATACGGTTTCATCCCAGTAACATCACGGGAAGAGACCATTACAGTAGTCCTGGAGTTGTTGTCTGGAGAGGCATCGTGCTGAACCAGTGGACTGAGCTCCATCTTTTCGACCGAGGTTCTGTAACCGGAGATAGCTATTGTAAAAAGGTGATCCTTCCCCATGTGCGTCTGTTCCGAGGTGCTATTGGACAGGACTTCGTTTTCATGGATGATAATGCATGGCCACACCAGACTGATGATGTTCAGAAGATACTGGAAAGTGAAGATATCACTCTGAATTCATTGGCCAGCGTTCTCCCCTGATTTAAATCCCATAAAACATGTGTGGGATGCTTTGGGGAGACGCCTTGCGGCACGATTACATCCTACGGGGAACACCCAACAAATGAAACAGATGCTGATTGAGGATTGGGCCTGTTTACCTCAAAAATAGTTTGCTGAGTATGGAGAGATGATATGAAGCAACCATTGCAGTAAGAAGGGCGTATTCAAACTAAGGAACATCTGCTTGTTGTTCTTCCTCTTGGACATACAATTATGTGTAACGATACTATAAGTTCAATCAAGCTTTTTTATTTGATTCCATACTACTATGCTTTCATCATCATTTGAGTACAGAAGGCTGTCTCTCATTTCTGAATTTCATGTCTCTCAAATTTCCCGTGGAAATATATGGAAAAAAAAACCTGCTGCTGTAAGTTTTGTGCTCGGTGTGTATATATATACAAATAGATAGGTATTAAAAAGTTATAAAAAATCAGATCGATTCAAAAGTAATTTTCTTTGAATGAAGATCTATCATTATCTCATCCACTTCTTACTTCAAATTCAATCCATCATCCTTTTCCCTTCACTAAGCGCTATTTAAAAATCGTATTTTGTGCATGCAGTGAAATATTAATAAGCATCAAGTTTCACTACTTAAGATACAATAGAAGGCTTTTATTGTGAACTTTTCTTTATTCAACATTATTTCTACCATTATTTTATGCATTCTTGTTTTTCTTTCAAGACTTAGGGAAACATTTTCTCCATTTTAAAACTGGTGATCGTCTTATTTAATTATAGCTTTCTCTGCAATTTTTATACAGAATGTCAAAATAGAAGGTATGCCGCATGCAATTACTTAAACGGGAAACTTTTTAGGGGAAAAAACTGTCAAACGTATGAATTTGCACCAATGGTAAAACATTCATTTTTATTCTTATTACTTATTTAAGTTTATTATGTCGTGTAAAAATATGTTACTGCGTTTTTTATGTTACTCGGTAAGTATAATTTTTACAATAAAGTAAATTTGAACAAATGAAAAAAAATCCTTGTAAAAACTACACATCGATCCAAATTGAATTGACACACTTATCCATAAAACTGCACATTGTTACGTATTTTCCTTATGATTTTTATTTATTTTACGTCTAAACAAACTAAAAATATATATATAAATACTTATTTGCTAATATTTATTCTCAGCAACCTTATGGTCTTGTAAAGGTTAACCTCCTTTTATGTCATTTTAGCAAAAACGGTACTGCAAATAAATTGAACAATTATATATTAGCAATATTACAATGAAAAACTCAATTGAGAAAAAATCTATTTGACATTAATTTTAAGTTAAAAATTTTGAGAGTTGCTTTGTTAGAGCGTAAAAAAATAGCGGTATAAATGGTGCAAAGTGTTTTCATTGGTATATACGAGGGGTGGCGAATCTTTATGGATCAACGTGTTATTTTTCTAAAGAAGTGTTTAATGAGGTAAAGACGTGCCGTCAAATAATTTTGACTGGTGATTATTGGGAAAATAATAAAACAACTAAATACTAACAACTCAAAACTCATTATTTATTACGAAAAAATATCTTTTGCACTGTACAGTAGTTAATGTTTTAGTTATACGTGTAATTCACATTAAAGTAACATTAGTGTGACTCTTGTTACTGCAGATTGTGTGGATGACAAATAACTTATATTAGAATTGTAAGATGTTACTTTTAGCAGAATGCATACTGAGTTGGAATCATCTGCCAAATGGTTTCTAAGTAATTAATCATTTTTGCTGTGGTTCACTTTTTTCACAAGAGGATTTGTAATTTGCTTCAAAATGCCATTTTACATACGATGTGTTCTGCATACCACTGTTCCAGAATATAAAACACACACCGCTTTTTCTCCTTTACTAATAATGCCATATTTCTAGATTTACCAAGTTTGAAATTCTCTGTTACACTTACTATCCTGCACTTTTTGTTCTTTTGCTGAACTAGCCATGTTAAATAACAGATAAAAATCGTAAGTATTGCACAAATAAATTTTAAGATATAGTTGTGTCAATGATATCGACTATGCTATGCGTAGACAAACTTAACATCATAAGCAATTGTAGTCCACGACGTAACTAAGGCAATATAATAACAAACAAGTGTGCTCCTCGCGACTGATCACTCGACCATTTTGATCGCTGGCGTGCCCAAAATATTGTGCCGCGTGCCATTAATGGCACGCGTGCGACTGATTCGCCATCCCTGGTATATACCTACGCTTTCTTTTTCATATATATATATATTTCCTTTTGACGAAAATATTTTAAATGAACTTGTCTCTCAGATTGCTTGGTTATTTTGTGAAAATCATGAAAAAATGGGATATATATATATAGGCAGAGTTTGTGCACAATAGCCCTCTACATGGATTTTTAGTGACAACAAGGCTCAAATCCATGACTCGACAGAAAGAACATGGACCACCAGTTCGTGACCATGACCATTCGGCTTCCGGAGCCAATAAGCATGTTTAGAAGTTCAATGAATTCGCGTGAGATACAATTAATACGTAGTAATGTGTGTTCGTAAAAGTGCTTTATTTTGTATTTTCTTTCTTATTACAAGAGATAAATCTTGTTTGCCATACAAGTAGTAAGTGTTGAGTAAACTGAAAAAGTAAAAACAATCTAAAATTATTCTTAGTTCGAATTCTTTAAAAGCGGAAAAATATTTTCATTTCAATATGTGATACTCAAACAGTTTATTTTCCTATATCATGGCTGACACAGCTGGTTTTTATACCTATGTAAAAGTTTTGAGAACTAACCAGAGCTTGAGTTAGGACAGTAGCATAATGTAGGTGGAGAAAAAAGTAATTTTCTCCTGTGTATATTGAGATTCTCTTGAATGTTTCTATCAGCAGGCAATCAATCAGCTGTGATTGATTATCCCAGCTCAGTTTATCGCCCCCGTGGTTTTTGTGTTTCCCATTTCATCCGAAGAAATTAGTAATCACAACTTTATTACGATTTATGAAACATAATTTCTGATGCCCAGAGGCTGAAAGTATAGGAGAAAAAAACATATGTTAATGTCAAACAGAGTCATTAAATTATTTTTATTTAATCGATTTGTGTTGTTGTTGAAATATTGTAAATTAGACTTCGAAAAATTGCTTACATTTCGATAGGGAAAAATACAAATCAATTTGTTTTCTTGAGAAGAAAAATATGATGTTATCGACTTGTGTAAGTGATGTAAGTGATTGTTATAAAAATTAAATGAAGTCTGCTTTTTAGATAAATATTGAAAATAATTACAGTCAAATATTCGTGACGTTTTTTATAGGCATGCTAGCAGGTATTCTTTTATCCTTCTCGTAAATAGCATTTAAAATTTTTCTTTTTCTTATATAGATGTAATGAAACAATAATATTTATTTATAAATCTCACGATCATTAAAATTTGTACTTGTGTTAGTTTTTGTTCAACGAAGACGTTTTGGAGGTTTCATTTCTTATTGAACAAAATTGTATACTTAACGATATGATGATCTCTATTTCAAGAGTTTGTTCCTAGTTTCTCTCATTACTTTTTTAAAACAAAAAATGTTTAAATTGTGATAATTTTTTGATCACTTACTTCTAAAAAAAGCTCAATACAAATCTGATATTTTAGAATAATGTTACGATACTAATAATTAATTTTGAATGGGTGATTATTTTTCCTTAATTGTTCTAACAAACAAGAGAGAGAGAATTCTTTTTTGTTTAATCTTGTATGAAATTTCTTCAATAAAAATTAATTTTTAAAATGCACAGGACTATAAAATTAATAATTTTCAAAGGAAGCCGAAAAGGTTCTATACTTTGCATCTGAGTGAAATAAATTGATTAAAGATTGTGTGAGTGAGTAAGGGTTTATGAAAGGCGCAATATAAAGAAAAACGAGACTGAAGGTTGGGAAATGCTTATTTATTTCATAAAAGCAATCTCTTCTTTGAATAGTACTTTAATTTCATTATATTCACACAAACGGAGAGAGAAATTAGCGTACATTAACTGTAAATATCTTATTGTGCATCATCTCTTATAAATTTTGATTTACTGTATTAAAAATTTATTTCAACTGCCATAAGCAAACTTAGTTGAATAATATTTAACATCAAAACTAAAAGTGAAGAGCTATTTATTAATCAGGAAGAATAATAATGTTGAGAAACTATGCCGATTTTTGAAAAATCATTTTTAATTTTTCAATCCATGCCCTCCAAATAAATAATAAAATTCTTAAATATGTTCATTTTTGCAAATTATATTGTTTACGTTAGAATCTGTATCTTGAAATTTTGTGCACTTATAATATGAAGTTTGGAATCTCTAAATTTTTCGTAATTCTTAATTTTACTGCTTTACTTTTTTGTTGCCAAAAAAAATTTTAGTTAGTGCTGAAAAGATTTCAATGTGAAACAAAATAAGCTTTGTAGAGTTTTACTCTCTGAAATTTTTCACGCAGAACTTGCTTAAGATGAAATTTCACCCGCAGCATACTGAAAGAGTTAAATATAGCAATCAACTTCAATGTTTCCTTTGACAAGTCTTGATGTTTGATATGCAAGCATTTCTTTCAAACGCTGTTCCTTTCTAAATAAACAAAAATAAAGTACCGTTATATGATCCAAGGGAAGAGAAATATACTTAAAAAATTAAGCAAAAACATACTCTGCCACACTTAAGAAGTTGTTAAACTATCAACCTAAGATTTACGTTTCATGTAGTTCCTTAGATTTGCGTGTAAATTCCAAGAATAATTTCGTATATGTTATTAAGTAAACTGAAGTGATCACCAGTTCTACCTTTTATGCATATAATTTTTTGCTTTGATTTTACTTGTATTGCCATGTAATAAGAATGATAATTATTCAAACCGAAAAATTTTGAAAAATTGTGCGTGGGGATATCTTATTTTTATCTCTTTAGAAGAGTCCCATATTTTTATTATACTTACGTTCAGAAACTATTTACAGTCCACTGCGTTATTTACATATTTTTTAAACAGCCTTGAGGTACCCACATAAATATTTTTTTTAACTCCAAACTAATCATTTCAGATTTCCTCGAAAGCGAATTGATTTAAGCACGAACTTGAAATTTAAATTCATCAATAATCCAGAACTAATTGAAATGTCATTTTTGTTTTGTCTATGTACTGTTATTACTTTTTTCAAGCTCTAAATTAAAGGGAAACACCCAGCCAATCGTTTTTGATTAGCGTTACATTTTTTTCAAAACTTTATGGTTGTCGGATCATGGTATAATATGATTAAAGTTGTATCTGAACCGTTTCCAATTTGAAAAGACGTGATAAAAAATCGTGCGTTGTCAGAATGGAGTATTTTCATTATTTTGATGACTGTGTCTGTAGAAAATCTAAAATCTGAATGAAATTTCTTTAATTCTCTCTCTAGGTTTCTAACGAGAAACCACTTTACTTGGAACAAAATAATTCATAATGATTTCATTTTTTGTTCTTGCTCTTGAAAATCATAAAAAGAAGTAAGAATTGGTTTAAGTAAATTTTTCAAGTCATTGACGAATGTTATATATTTCCGTTATTGTTATCGTATGTATAACGCGAAAGCAATAAAGGTTAAATATTTAATTTAAACGTAACTGGAATGTTATATTTAATGAATTTGTTTGTATAGTGTAAAAAGAAAGCATTTTTTTTTTTGAAAAAAATGATTTGATAAAATAAAAATCTCGTGCTTTAATATATTTACCTCCTTTTTGGTTTTCAATTTTAGTAGTTATTTTTATTTCGATAGCAAATTTTCAAAGTTCATGGTTTTTCTTTACTAACATTTTTTGAATTAATATATTTAGATTCAATCATTATGTTGATTTAAATCAGTAGCTACTTAGCTGTGGAATGGCTAACCCTAAGTATATGTGAATTCCTTCTAACAAGTACGCAAGTATCTCAAGAAAAAACAATACTTAGTATCAATAAGCAACAAGAAATAATAAAAACCGAATCCCTAATGCAACAATATATCAAAACAAATATGTGCATGTAATTAACGAATATTCTGTCTTAGGGTACATTTGATCTTCGTTATCAGCCAAAGTGCTCGACAACAAAAAAATTTGTAAAATATTTATTTAGAATATTTATTTTATTTTATTTATTTATTTATTGTTCTTTTTTTTCATTTTTATTATTTCGCTCAAAATATATTTTTAGATACTCTGTGTTATAGCTTTATATATAAATACTACACTTAATCCAAAATATCTGCTCACATGCAAATACTTGCAAAAACAATGTAAGTCTTAAAAATTACAGGCATCACCACAAAATGTAATCATTTTAAAATTGTAATTGAAAATTAAATAAAAATTTTAATTTAAATAAGCATAAATGTATGTTTCAGAAATTGTTTAAAATATCTTAAATATGTAAAAATCGACTTTTAAGCCTGAATTTAAAAATAGCTCATCTAAATTTAATATACACGAAGAAAGAGACAGAAATGCAATTTGAAATGAGTTTAAATTTCTAATTCATTCTAAAACATAGCTTATATATAAAGTTTTTCTTCTCATTAATTCATTTAAATTGAATTTACAGCTTTTAAAGGTAATCATATGCTTTTTACAATTATATAAATCAGTTTGTTCTTTTTAACTCCATATTTCAATTATTAATGCATTTAAAGTTCAAATTTTCCTGTTACTGTTTGATCAAAAATGTACTTAAATGACAGCACTTCAGTTTTAAAGTTTAATCAATTTAGTTAATTTTAATTTATCTTTTTAGAGTTTAATGTGTATCAAAATAGCAGTACAAAATGATTACAAATTTATACAAAAGCTATTTATGTTCTAATATAATTTTATCCTCAACTTTCTTTTCTACTCTTCATTTAAAAAAATCTAACCTGTAATCAAACGTTTTTGTTACGCATTGAAATAATAAATCATTTTTTTCATCAATCAAAATCCTGCAAGTTCTTTTCTTCAGTTCATATTGTTTTGAATGTGAAATATTTTGTTTTCATACCTTTTATAAAATGCATGAACTTTTTAAATGACTGTTTATATTTCTCTTTTGTAGCTCGCATTTTTGTCATTGCATATATAGCTCTTTTTTTCTAAACAGAGTAATTTTAATCAAATTTTAATTTAATTTATGCTTAATCCCAAATTTTGTATACTATGCACCAATGCAGTTGGTCAATAGATTACGGGAACTGCGATTGTTTTGAAGGATTGTTGATATAATTACGTGCAAAATGCTTCGTTAAATTCTTGTATTTTCACTACCTGTTTACTTGGCTGAAAATGTGTACTCTTTATTTGTGTTTTGATTAAACGTATTTGATAATTAACTCTAATTGTGTATAATGATGTAGTGTATTAAAAGTAAAAGGTACAAAAACTTGCGTTAAGATTTCTTAACTCAAAAAATAAGCAAAAGAAAGCAAAGAGAATAAGCGCTTTAAGTTAATTATGTTTACAAACGTCAGGCCAATTTCATGCCATTTTTTTATTCGTACTGTCCAAAAGCATTAAACCTTAATTTAAGGAAAGTGTCGGAACAAAATAATTAGACTGTTTCGAAACGCTTCGTTATCTCGTATGTATATTTGAGACGTTTTAGTGCCAGTAGCCAGTAGATAACCCCACACTCTTGAAAGCCACTTTTCACCTCCTTTAAACAAATAGCAAAAGAAAAGTGAGGGAAAAAGGAGCAGATGCATAGAATGAAAGAAAGCTTTTTCTTTTTTCTGAAACCTTTATACTTGATGTATAGATGTGAAATATGAATCACTGCGTTGTCTTGCATTCGAAGTTTTTTATGTTCGAATGTGATGCCCTTTAGAACATTTTTGATAAAGTTTCTATTCAATAGTAAAGGACGAATATTTGATAGCAAGCGTGTGTATGAAAGGAGGAATCGGGTTTAAGCACGAAGGAAGTTTTAAATTTAAAACCTGTCGATTTCTTTCTTTTTCTTTTTTTACAATAACATAAACATTGAATACAACATTAAGTTATACTGGAAAAGCTCTCCCAGTTCGTATTTATTTAAGTGACGCAGCTTAGAAAATATTTATCTTTATCAAGCGAATTGTTTATGAGATACTGTAGAATCTTCTTTAAAATTTTATTGCAAACTCGCCACAATATATTACAACAATCACTAAACAACAGGAAAACTTTCTATGGAAAACGACTTAAATTTAATGGATTCTATATCAATTTAATACAGGTCTTAAACACATTGTTTTGGTTGTTTTATGTGTTTCTTTAAGTTCCATAGATTCACTTCTCTTTTGAAATTGGTCATCTGACCTTGACATACTAGTCTTTTGGTGCATCAACATTTAAAGTCGTCTTCTATAAAAAAAAGCCACAGAACAAAAGAATAAATAAAGATTGAAAGATAGTTATCCCTCATTAGAAAAGTTTTTGTAATTGTAGAAGATTTTATCGAAATAATCCTAAAGTAGGAAAAAACAGAATACACGAGGAAAAAGCATGCAATTGCATAAACGCGATGTTTCATGGTTTTGTAAGGATTCTTTTAATTATGGTAAAGGGAAGTACAGATTCGGATTTTGTGTGTGTAGTATTTGATTTAAAGAAAACATGCATTAAAGAAAATAGTAGCACAATTGTCTATGTAACACTGATGGCTTATGACCTTCTATCGTCAAGTTTACCTTGAATATATGTTATTTAGAAGACAAAGATTTGTAATATTTTATTAGTATTTGTTATTAACTTTCAATTCAAGGACAACACAGAAAAGCGTAGAGACAGAATTCATTCACTTTTCTCAACGATCATGAGCAATCTGAACGAACTTAAGCTTTTCAGCTCGAGTATTTAAAGATATTTCGTAATTTCGTAAGCGAATGGAGAACTATTTTAACGCAAATGTGTAACAATAGGATTTACTTATTAAAAATGTTACGTGATTATAGGCAAGCTCTTATTCTTCGTAATTATATTTTTTGTAAACAAATGACTAGCGTATATTGACATACTTGAAATCGAATTGGCGAAATTTGGATTGTATTTCTTGCAGCATTTGTCTTCGAAATATAATTCTCCAAATGGTAAGTGCTTACAACTGTATTTTTTTTAATGTGTGCTCTCTTAAAGGTACCTCATTCACGAAAATTCATTTCAGATATTTGACCTCTTTTTAATAAAATTTTATGAATTTGGGAATTGTTTTTATTAAGTTCACTCAGAAAAAAATTCACCTGCTTGATTTTATAAATGTATTATTATATATACCATAAATTTGAATCGTTTTTATACGATGTATCATAATTGATTTTCTCATTATCATATATAAATATATTACAAACATTTGAATCTACAATAAACCGTTATATACGTGCTCTTTTTCTTCTTTTATTATGTATGATTGTCTACATGAAATTTGTCCAAACAGTTGCTCTAAAAATTAAATTCAACACTGTTTAGGAAGAGGCATGTATTTGTTTACCTTTGTTAAAGTTCTAAAATAAAAACTGCACGTGAAATTTTCGTTTTAGGATCTCTTTCAGTTTCTTAGACAGCAGTTTTTCTTTTTAAGTCCCAGTAATAAATGTTTAAATGCATTCATTCGAAACTATTTTTAATATTAAATAAATAAATAAATAAAATAAAAATGTTATATAACTTTTTTTGAAAGATAAAAATTGTGCCTCTTGAGTCCTTATGCAAAAGGATTAATAATGAATCGTTTAAATGTTTCTCTTCATATTTGTTATTATTACTTTAAAAAAAGAAAAAGAAAATAAGCTGCCAAAGATGCTTTCTCATAAATGAGAAACAAAGCTTTAAATGACTCAGTATTGCTGAACATCGTTGGCAAGTGCAAACTATTGCATTTAAAAACGTGACCTGAATATTAAACAGAATTAAGAAGTTTTCATATGATGAAATAAGAAGTTTGCTTAGAACTAGCTTAGTAACATACAACATATGGATTTCATTTTGCCCTTGCATAATTTTAGCAATCGACGACGCAAAGTAATTATTGTACTCAGATTGCGCTTATAGAAACTAATAATATTTTGTCTTCAGTACAACACAGTTCAGTAAAGAGATTAGTTGTAAGGCTTTGATTAATAATATAACAAGTACATTAAATTTTATTTTTAGAGTAAAGTTTGTGTGTGTGTTTTAATAATCCTTATATATTTAATTTCCTTAGTTTTTTTTAGATATATAATCTATTTCGCATAAACAATAAATAAGAAATTTCTTTTGATTTCCCTAGCTTTTAAAATTACAGTATATTGCAAAATATAATTATCTGATAATATTTCTCAAAAATATCAGTATCAACTTTAAGATGATGCAGGTATTCTTCTAAATGAGCCTCTTAAAAGATAAACAAGAAAATTCCCTTTTTTTTCCTGATTAAAATTGCAAGCATTGAATACTGTGATAAAAATAAGGTTAGACAAAGGTAACTCAGAGCAAAATAAAGTTATCAGTCTTCTTTTTGTCTGAGATGATAATGAATTAAAATGCCTTTCGTTGATTTCCACGTAGGTTATTGTATTGTGACTTGTCTCTTTTCGATTGAAAACTGGTGATTTTTTATGACTGAAATGATTTAGAAGTCCAATTATCTCAGAGTCATAGTAGAAGGTCTCGTTGCCTGAAATACTTTATTTCGATTCTTTTCTCTACGTATCTAAATTATCATATTTCCAACAATGCATAGTATATATATATATATATATATATATATATATATATATATATATATATATATATAATATACGTAAGAAAATATAAGTTCCTATGAGAGAGAGGGCAAAAGATTCATTATATATATATATATACATATAGCTTTAGAAATCATAATAGGTCTCCAGTTTAGTCCAAAGACTTTTTTGTATCTACATTTGTTGTGTCTGGTAAATTCCAATTTCTTCTTTTGCTTTTCTTAAGGTTCCAGTACTTCTTCACTTTTATATATATATATATATATATATATATATATATATATATATATATATATATATATATATATATATATATATATGTATATATATAATTATGCTATTACAAATCTGCCAGTGGCGTAACGGAGAATGCTAGGGCCCGCCTGTAAAATCAGGTTTAGGGCACTTGTAATCAGTCAGGCTTTCGGCCCCCTAGAGCAGTGTTTCGCAACCCCCGGTCCGTGGATTAAATACTACCGGTCCGCACAAGAAACATTAAATTATTTCTCTTTTATTTACTGTGGTATGTTTTTCTTAGGTTTGGGCTACTTTTTATGAAAATCACTTAATATTCCTTGTTAAATCACTTTATATTCATTTTTTGGTGTAGCTATATTTTATTCAGAAGTGAACTATGTTATAGTTCAAATTAATGAAAGGAAAAGGTTACGATGAAAACTAACAGACAGGAAAATCTTATTGTCAGTAAATGTTTCGGTATTAATCTGCTTTCAGTTTGTTAGATTTTTTGAATAAAATGTTATAGTTTGTTGAAGTTTTAATTCTTGCTGAAGTGAAGAGTTTTACGATAATTTTAAGGAGTTTCTTTTTTTAAAAAATTTCAAATTTCATGCGTTTGTTTAATTTCTTCTGTCTCAAAATAGTATACAATATTCACACTGGTGCTTCTAGTTTTAACTTTTTAGTAAATATGTTTTCACAATTTTTTTTCATATTAAAAAAATTCAACATTTCCTTTTTTTAATTAAAAAATTCAATAATTTTCCTAAATTAATATTTATGTTTAATTCTGCGGGGAATTTTTAAGAGTAACCCGAGAATTAATTACCAATTCGTAAATACAGTTTTATACTTGTTGCATTCTAAATTTCTTTTTCTTTTGACCTAAGAATTTTAACATTTATAACATTAAATGAGATACTATTATAATACAAAAAAAAGCTACATTAGTTATTAGTATTAGTTATGGTCTCTCTCTCTCTCTTTCTTTGTCATCTCTATTTTCAAGTTCATTATTTACAATAGGGGCCTTCAACCCGTGGCCCGCTGTCACAAATGACTCGTTGAAGGCATTTTATTGGCCCCTCATTTGAATTTGAAACAATTTCAAAAAAAAAAATGCCTTCTCTGCTTCTTGTCATAATATACGCCATTTTTCTGCTATTCTTGATATTTAAAGCATTTTACTGATGTGCTTGACATCAATTCGAGATAAAAGTTTTCTGAAAATGTGTGACGAATTTTTCAATAATTTCACTGTATTTTTTAATAATTTTAAATATAAAAAAAATTCTTGCAAAAATCTCATAATTTTTTGGAAAAAACGTGGACTCTTATCTTTAACAGGTTTGCAAAGTATTTTAATTCGACTTCCATTTAACTTTTTTGAACCCGAAATATATATATATATACAAATCTGTAAACACCATATCTTCCCTTAGAATGAGTTGTAGTCTTGTAAAAACAAACCTCACCCCTCAGTTTTTTTTTTTTGCGTGAATTTCCTGACTACACTATTTTTTTTACGATCATGTGGCCCGCGGACATTGTAAATTTATTAATTTTGCCCTCTAGCGTGAAAGGTTGAAGACCCCTAATTTACAACACACTCTTGTATATCAGAAAAACAGCAATGTATTATGTTAGATTTTAAGAATTTATTCAAGTTTATGGCTGTTGTTATGATGCAATACGAACTATATTGCTGGCATGGTTTTTAAGGTATCCTACTGCGTTCGGAACCGTGATTTTAAAAAAGCTCATAAATAGATAATTTTCATGATATTTAGTGTCACTTAGATTAGAATACATGTATAAAATTGTTTTAGGACATTTTGACAAAAAAAATTATTTAAATACAATATTTCGGCAAAAAATGAACTTAGAATAACCTTTTTTCAAAATGCTCTCCTTTTGTGAAAAGTGCTTCTATTTTAATAATATTTTGCCTGTATATAGCTCAGACTTCTGCACAGAGACTCAACTATGGTTTTTGAAAAATTCACATTGTTTTCAGAGTTACAACCAATTGAAATAGTTATCGGTGTTTTTCTTAAATTTCACCCTCTGTGTGTAGACATGGATATACCACTTCTAAGTTATATATTTCAAAAATTCTGGTTGAATACTCTGTACGGGGTCACGGGCTATACTGAAGCAGTATAATAGAAAGCATTTTCCTAAAAACTATTTTGAAAATGGGTCATTCTATGTTCATTTTGTCAAATATTACTTAAATAATTTTTTATTGTAATACTAGTCTTAAAACAATTTTAAATACATTTTATAATCTAAGGGACACTAAATATCATAAATATTATCCATTTATACGCTTTTGCAAAATCACGGTTCCGAACGTAGTCTGATACCTTAAAGCTCTCTGCTTTAGAATATAATTCTTTATTAAACTTTCATTTTTTTTAATATAATCACATTACATAATTGTTTTTTTGGTCCAGAAATTTTTTTTGGTTTGCGGAAAATTGCTTTATTTGTTATTCATGATAACAGCACGTTTTTTAAAAAAAAACTTTAAAAAAGAATAAATATGACATATTGGGAAAGTCGTAAAAATAGTGGTTTAAAATTCGAAACTATAAAATTGATGCAAGACAAAGTAAGAATTTCGCATTCTACAAATCAAACCATAACAGTCTGCTTAGGATGAAATGTGATTTTCGATTGATATTTCTCGCGTGATTAATAAAGGGGCTTTTATTCTCTCCCAATCTAACCTCAAATTTTTCTCACGTGCACAAAAAGAATCATACTTATTGGTTTTGGTATGTGCTGCCATCTATTGGGGAGAGAGAGAGTAGAGAAAAGAAGAAAGAAGACAGAAAAGTTTTGCTATTCTGGATCGATGAATATGTATCGTGTAACAATTTACGAATTAAAGAAAGAAGTTTTAGTTGAATAACTAAGCATACTGGAGAAAAAAAAATAATTTAATTATTGATTTGTAAAGAATTCCTCAAGTAATATAGAAAAAATTAGTTGTTTTAAGCAGGGACGTCTTAAGGCATGGCCCAACTGGGCCCAGGGCCTCGGCCAAAATGGGGGCCTCGTCTCGTTCTCGATTCAGCTTTACTTGAGATTGTGATTCGAGTTATTTCATCGGTCAAATGCTTTCTCTGGTTGTATTCTCCGAAAAACTGGGAATTTCGGACAATACGTCAACTGGCTACATACGAGGACCGTCGTCCATATAAAGACCTAGGCCTACTATCATTATTTATTCACTGGTATGGGGGCAGTCGATAAAGCCAGTTTGTGGGATTATAAGCCATGGACATTTATTTGTTTCGGGTTATTGTTTATACGAGTATTTGATAACGTATGCTAGGCACTGTCTACTTTTAAGAATCATAAGCAAGCCCTACATTAGTGTAGAGGGCCCAGGGCCTCAAGAAGTCTTAAGACGTCCCAGGTTTTAAGTACTGACTTAGCGAGTCTTAAGTGGGCCATGTATCAAAATTTCTTCGAGACCCCCTTTTAGAAATGGGAGCTTTGTAACTAGGACTATATTGATAATATTTTACAGTTTTGTGTTTTAACATGTCGGGGCTCCTGTTGTTTTGGGGCCCTGTATCATTGGTACAGCGGTAGCTACATCCCTGGTTTTAAGTAGTAAGTTACAATATTACGTGAGACAATTTTTGAGATGAAAAAGTGTATGTGGGGGGAGACTTTTTTAAAAAAATCTCTGCGGGGCATCCGAGCTTCAGCTTAGTCATCTTATGGATAATATACTTTCAAGAAAATACTGTAGGTTCTTCCATATTTTCGATTATAAAATGAATACACATTTATTATTTATCGATAACAAAATCTACAAAATAGAAATCATTAAACATGATTAATTATATGTTTTCACAAATATTATATTTCTTAATGATACAATGTCTTAAAAATATTTTATTTCGTTACTTTATGAAACATGCATCAAAATTTTGAAATATTTATCTGCATTAATATATAAATTACACAGAAAGTAATATTTTAATTGTCAAAGCACCACATTTAATCTCCTGGACGTTTTAAATTGAAGTAAATCTTCATCAAAACTAGTGCTCACACGAGCACAAAGGCTTTTCATTACTATTTATTGATTTTTATTTTGTTTAAGGTTTGACTGATTTTTTTATAACTGTTTTTTTTTTGCGCGTTCTTTCTTTGCAATTTCTAACATAACAGGATTCATGTTTGTAAAAAATTTTGGAACAATTTTAAAATCGATTTAATAGTTGCATACATTATTCCTTCGTTAATTTTTTCACAAATGCATGAATTAATATTTTTATATCGATTTATGAAACTTGATACATTTCAAAGTATGTTCCTGTTACTACACTGAATTATTACATTATAGAATTATTTTGATTTGATGTAAAATTCTGTCCTTCATTTGTAACCACATTCAAACCTTTTTAGGAACCTCGCTATTCAAGACCTTATAGACCTGGTATCGATGTGAACTTGTATGCTACGAAGAAAAGCGTGGCTCAAGGGATGATGGACATCGCTCTCCTGACAGCCAATGCATCACAGCTGAAATATATATTGAAGGAAGGTGAAGAGAGTCGATTTTACCTTGTCAACGTCATATGCATCGGTATCTCTATAGCTCTGCAGGTAAAAGCTCAAAATTATTCATTATATATTTCAGCTATCAACATATTTCACATTTTGTTTTGATGTTGCTGATGCTTCAGTTAACACAACATTAAATTTGAAAATAGCATTTGTGAACCTTTATTTATTCTTTATGGTACATTTATTAACAGTAGTGGGTTATAATCCAATGAAAATTTATTTCAGTATTTTTTTTTCCTATTCATTATTACATCACTTTAGAAAAGTTTTAAATCTAAAAGAATACTGATCCAATATTGCCTTCAACATTTTGAACTTACAAATTCTTATTTTTTTTTCTTAAAAAACTTCTTGCCAAAAACCGGAAACTTTTTTTTTACTTTTCCTACTTTCTGTTGCCTTTTTACATGGACATTGTTTTAAAAATTAAGCCATTTAATTCTGATAAAGATTATTTCTATGTTTATTTACTTGTAACTGATATAATCTGACGTTGCTTGGATTAAACAAATAAATATGGGAAAAAAACTCCAATTTTTTTAATAATAATGAACAAACAAAACACATTGCCCAGAACAATTAGGGGACATTGCGAGTTCGGTATAAAACAACTGTATAATCGACAACTTTTTTCAACCAAAGTGAATAAAAGAGGCTGAAAAGGAAAAATATGTTTTCAAAGTTGAGAATACACAAATTTTTTGTCTGTAATGTAGACAATTAAGCATTTTAGGTAACGAGTGAAAAGCGACCAGCAGTATTTCTTCGGTAGAAGTAGATTAAAAACAATTGTTCTCGTTGTCGATTTTAGTTCTCATTGAATGCTTCGTAGCAGTGAAAACGATGTCTCAGCAATACGTGTAATAAATCACTCTTAATTTATTAGAAAAACTATTGAACAAATAATGTCCTACCTTTCTGATGTTTCTTTGGGCAGAGAGCATATACGCTGTATCCGGTCCTATTATTGCAAAAGAAATACGCAGCTTCTGATTTAACTTTTTAATTGCAATTATTATTAAAAAACGTATATACATGATATTTACAAAATAACCACTCGACATAAGTATAAATGGAGATAAACATTTTGGGCGTATCTCCAAATCTTTTGAAGAAATCTGTTCTGATCTGTTCAGTTCCGATCAGTTCCTTTTGTTCTGTTTTTATCTCTGACGCAACTAGCGTCCTCTGGTGTGCGAATGCGTGGTTCATGGTTGGACACGGTTGGTTTTAACAATATGATTTTGCTGAACCGACAGCCTTTGTAAAAGACATGCAAGGATGTATGGCTGTCCGACATATTTCTTGCACACCTCCGTCCGTAACAATCCTTACCTCTAATGAGAGAAGGATTGTATCTTGTTTAAGTCTCCCTCTAGATACTCCTACTGTGGGAATCTGTGCCCAGGCTGATTCTCGGTTCATCAGTTAAAGCCATGGTACTTCACTGAAATCTAGTCCAAGACTCATGGTACCTGCATCATGCTAAACATACTGTTTTGTGTGCTGTAGTGAGCAAGATGCAAGCAATGAGTTGTCTGAAATACTGCCCTCTCTCACGAAGCCTTCGAGCAAATGAAGACAGCGAAAATCAGGTTTTAGTGGTATAGCATATAGCTCACGTCAGAGCTGTGAAGTTGTAGTAGTTAGGTGTTGTTGCGATGAAAGAGATAATTAAATCCTCGTTTGTCGTTGTAGATCTCGGTCGACCTTGTCCAGATCATACGAGTCAGAAAAATGTTTCCAAAACCTTGCAGAAAACACTGGACGTTGCTTTGAGCTCTGTAGCAACTTGTGTTTGTGAATGATCTGCTTCCAATTTGTCGACAAGTCCCCATCTCCCTGTGTCGTCCCTTATGTAAAAAACTTGGTGAATATCCTGCAGGAGTACAAATGCACAAATCGTCGACAACCCTTCATTAACTTATATCCCCTTCAGTCATAGTTCCGCAGACACTCACTTGTACACTTATGTATCCGACTCTGAATATTTACATTATTCGCTGGCATAATTAGTACCTTTGGTTCTCTCATTTTCTCTTGTAAAATAGATATAGTTTGCAAATCCTCTGAATTTTTCTCACTCGTATGTATATTTATGGTGTTTTCCTTCTAAACACCTTTAAATCTGTTGAAATTTACCTTGGAGATATTTACTTCTTCACATGTTTTTTACAAATATGAATTTATTTACAATAATTCTTGATGATATACAAACAAGTATGCACATCTATACATAAAAGCAGCATCAAATCATTACAAAGCTTACAACAAAAAACGTTTTTCGTTTCATTCAAAAGGATCTCAGCTTATATACTCTTATCCCGGAAATTCGAGAACTTTCTTTACTAAAAATATTTCCTAGTCTTGTCACTCCAGTTGGTCAGATCGTGTCCAATGCCACAAAATTTGTTCGATGCAGCAACTTGCTTAAAGAATAATGTTGCGGTTAAAACTGTATCTCATGTTAGGTGGTTAAATAAAAAAACTCGGGCCGTGGGTAGCCTAGTGGTTAGCATCGGACTACAGACCGGAAGGCCTGGGTTCGATGCCCAATGTCTCTAAATACCCTCCGAGTACACACAGAGTACGTGCTCGTTAAATCAGTGGGTCCGAAATCTTGTGGGTGGTCGCAGCTGAAACAACGAGTGCAGGGGACTGGAAAATATTTTCCTCCCATCCAGTTCCAGGCTAAATTGTGGAGGAGGAGATCGGTGGTGTCGCCATCTATCGTTATAGAAGTCCAACCTGTCTCACAGGCTCTGGCAAACTTCATTCTTTCCCTTCGGGAATTTCACCGAGCTAAATCGTATTGTCACCTGTATGGTGCTCAAGTCTAAGGCCAACGACAGGCGTACATCTAGCCCCTTGCCATGATGAATTTCGTGGGCCTCGATCTGACTATGTCAGACAGGTGACATTAGAAACAACAGCAACAACATAAAAATAACTCAGATTCACATGACGTAATAGAGGAGGTTTCAGAACCATTATGAATTTTTTAAAAAAATCCCTTTCAGGAAAATTGAAATGGAGAATCTATTCACGTGCACACATATATACATATTATAATACAGGTCATTAAAATTGCAACTCCAGGAAGGAAACAAATAACAAAACTTTACTTATTATACACTAGTGTAGCTAGTTCTGAGCAAGGCCCGTGTCGATTCCTTCTGGACTCTTCTTTAGATATGGGAGACTTGTTAGCGGGACTGTAGTTACACATGTTGGGGCCCCTTTAGCTTCAGAGCCCCGTATCATTGATATCGCTGATACGGAGGTAGCTACGCCCTGTTATTGTAGGCATACAGCATTGTAGAAAGAACCCGATTAAATTTGGAAGTATATAGAGTCCGAAATTATACACATAGCTGCTACCTGGTGGCTAAAACTGCTCTCACCCGATTGGAGTCGAAATGGCCTTATTATATCACGCAGATTCAAATAACATATAACATTAAATTCTTCACATGAATGTTGCTTTTGTAATCTTTATCTGATTATAATTGAATACTTTAGAGTTGTCAAAATACTTTTAGAACATATCTGTATTTTTAATGGAGACAAACTGAAGGTTCTTGAATGTGGTCCTTGAATATAAAAAAAAATAATTCAAAGAAATTTTATTTTGATTTGGACAGTTTTTAAAGAAATTTTGGCTATATATATAAAAAAGTAAACATTTGTTTTGTTAAAATTATTAAATTTCTAAGGGTTTTTAAATTAAGTTATATGTTTATTTTTCAGCTTGTTGTTGGTGTTCTGCTGATCCTAAACACGCGTTACAACATCAATTTGGTCAGTCATCAATCCCGAGCCGAACTCGTGAACAACCTCACCATTATTGGTATATTTCTTATTACTGTGTCGAATGTGTTTGTTTCAGCATTTGGGACTTCACCGAGATAAATAACTGCTGAATAATTTTCATTTCATCATTCTTTGTGCCTTTTTATATATTGATAGTGTCCATTGTAAGCTTTTTTATATTTCTTTTTTATCAGAATATGTGCTTGTGTTTTGATGTTTTTGTGTTTTTAATAAATATTTTTTGAACCTATTATAACATTTTGAAGTACATCATTGCATTAATTTTACTCTGGTCGTATATTTATCAATGTTGAACTTTTATTTTTGGTATTACTTTAAGGTATCCGACTACGTTCGGTACCGTGATTTTGCAAAAGCGCATAAATGGATAATATTTATGATATTTAGTGTCACTTAGGTTATAAAATGTATATAAAATTGTTTTAAGAATTGTTTTACATTAAAAACTTATTTAAGTACAATATTTTGACAAAAAATGAACATAGAATGACCAATTTTCAAAATATCCTTTTGTGAAAAGTGCTTCTATTATAATAATATTTTGCCTGTATATAGCTCAGACCTCTGTATAGAGGCTGAACAAGAATTTTTGAAATATATAACTTAGAAGTGGGTTTATCCATGTTTTACAATATAACAGAGGGGAGAAATTTTAAGAAAAAAACTCCGATAATTATTTCAATGGGTTGTAACTCTGAAAATAATGTGAATTTTTCAAAAATCATAGTTGAGCTTCTGTACAAAGGTCTAAGCTATATACAGGCAAAATATTATTATAATAGAAGCATTTTTCACAAAAGGAGAACATTTTGAAAAAGGTTATTCTAAGTTAATTTTTTGCCGAAATATTGTATTTAAATAAATTTTTTGTCAAAATGTCCTTAAAACAATTTTATACATGTATTCTAATCTTAAGTGACACTAAATATCATGAAAATTTTCCATTTATGAGCTTTTTTAAAATCAGGGTTCCGAGAGCGAAGTCGGATACCTTAAGAGATTTTTTAAAAATAATACTCATTGCATCTTGATTGTTTTGACATCTATGATATGATTGCTTTTTATGAGAGCTAATTGTGTGCTATTAAAAACGACCGATGAAAGTTAAGATAAATTATTATAACACAATGAAAATGATTTCAAAATGCTATCTATTATGAAACGTAGTTCTTTGATTAATTCTTAAAAAAAAGGAAATAATTATTCATTATTTAGAAATAAGTGTGTATTTAGTTGGTTCATATATATTTCTTATTTTGAATCAAAAAATAAAATAAAATACTCTATAATAAAATAAAACATTTTAGAATACCACTTTATAAACAGAAACAATCAAAAACATATTTATATTATAAGATTATCCACTAATATTTTTAAACATAAAAATTTATTTCAAGATAGTTTTTTACAATCGATGCATTTTAAAAATGATTTTATGAATATATTTTTTATTTGGTTTTTTATTACACCTTTAGTTTTTTTGCTGAAAGCAGTATTTGTAAATGTTGAATGTTGCTGTCTTCTGTATTCATTTTAAAGCATTTATTACAATAAATTTTATAAAAGAATCAAAAATGATCAAAAATTGCTTCAATTTTTACATACACAATATGCATTTTTTTAAATGACGTGTTTCTACAACATGATTCAATACAACTAAGCTAAACATTAGTGAACAATTTGATTATATTACATTTTTTCAATTGAAAATTTTGTTTTATTTCTCTTCATAGAATATTCATATGTAACTTACATAAAATGATATTCTTTGTGTGAATCCAACATGAAATCAACGATCAGTTTTTGAAAAGAATGTATGCATGTGTGGAACATTCATGTGACATTTTCTACAATGTTCAATGTAAAACATAAGAATGTTTTATTAATTTTAAACTTGCAGTACAGTATAAAATACACCCAATCCATTTTTCACACAGTTTTGAAGTAATGCGTATTAATAAAAAGTTGAATGTTTTCTACATGACTGATCTACTCTTGTACCATTCAAGGTCCTCTGATTGTTAAGAAAGGAAGATGAGAAATTTATCAGTTAACTATTTGTCTAATTTCTGAGAATTTAAACTTGGTTCAGGTTTCGGAAAATAATTTTTTAAGCAGTGATCCAAACATAAAATGTGCCCTAAAATTCCATAGAGAATTGAGGTTTTATTTACTCAGATACCAAAAATTGATAAAGAATTTACAAAGCCAATACAATAAAATAAAAGATTTTCTGATAGCAAAATGTCTATACCTCAAAATATTTCAGAAAGCATTTCTTCGCAAAAAGTCATTATCGGAAGTAGATCTTCACTAGATTCAAGCATAGAGGATGTGGTAGATCTTTCTAGAGTGGATAACGAATTTGATTCATCTCGCAGTAAAGAATTCCGTTTATTATCAACAAGTAGCAAAGAATAATACATTAATATTATGTCTAGTACTTTAAATTCAAAGTTTTTACTTTTTTAGCCAATGTAAAAGTATGCACAGGTATCTAAAAACTTGTACAACTGATTCCTCTTCATTTCTCTCTATACAGCTTTTTAAAATTAAATAAAACTCTTTGTCTTATCTCTTCTTACACGTTTTAGGATAACGTGAAACGCGCACCCCCACCCCTTCTTCTAACTATACAAATCGTATTTTTTTCCACTGTTTGTTACACGAGTTTTTCAAAAATGTATATCTTCCGTGGTATTAAAATATCAGATTCTTATCAAAATGTATGGGAATACCTTCTTTGAATGGAAAAAGTGTGTGTGCTTATGACCACACGATAGAAGTTATAACTTCAAATTTTGTAATGTTACTTCAGGGATTAGTTAGGTGAATAAAAAACAAGGGGATATTAGTATTGTCCTGTAAAATTATTTATTCATATGTTTGTACTCATAAAGTAATATTTTTTCGCTAAATATGCTATCATATTTGGGAATTAATTGTATTCTAAGAAGGAAACAATACATTTATGGTAGCTGAAATATGTTATAAATCCTTTAAATTCAAAATTTTATTTAAATATCTATAAAAAAACTCCGTCAAGTGTTGTTCCGTACTTCCTCGTGCTTCATTTGGATCATTTGACATAATTAAATTGAATTTTGATTTTAAAAAATAAACTGAAGGTTTTGATTTGTCTTTTGAAAAATCTACTTTAAAATTCCACTTAAAATCATAATAGTTTGTTCAGAAGACCCAATCCGGCTTTGTGAATTTTGGTTGTACTTTAATAATATTCAATTCTATCCCTGAATTAATTTAAGCAAAGGGATAGTAAGACAGGTAGTTGATTGGGAAGAGAGGAATCTAGGTCAAAACCCTTAAAAAGGGATTTAATCAGAAGATTTATATCACATAATCTCTGGCTTATACTAGCTCTTTTGTCATTGTAGGGCAGTTTTGTACAAATATGTCTGGTGCCGCTGCAAGGAAAGTCTTCTTAATTATATTTTGTTTTCTTGTATTTAAATTATTGAATGTAACTTTTTCTTAATACCTGTATACTTAATTTTGTTATTTTAAATTTTTAATTGTTTTAATTTTCTTTTTAGACACAAAGTATATTTAAGTAATCTGATTAATAGAACTATTTGTTCATTGCTATTCCGGTTCGCTTACAAAAATAGATTTTAATTCTTAAGATCACTGCAATATTGCTAATGATAATTATACTATTTACTTAGTTCTATAAAAATTTGTCCTTTTTCTACATTTTATGTTTAATTCTAGTGTAGGATTTCTCTTTCTCTCTAAGCCTATTTTTAAAAAAATATTACGTTTCATTTTCATGCTTCAACTAGGATTAGAAAGAATCCCGCATTCATTTTAGCAGAAAGAGGTGGCTGGGGAGGGGAGCCCCACTTAGATCGAAGTTAGGAACTTTACTTTTATGGTGTATTGGTGGGGAGGGAAATTACCGCGTTTCAGCGTGGCGGGGAAACGTTGCTCCTTTTCCTTTTTATGGGTGTGTATGTCCAACTGAAGGCGAATAAAGCCAAATGAGCGTTACATTCCCTAGCGTGACGTTCAGTCAAGTTCACTCTCCAGCAAAACGCGCCAATAGAAGTTATCACTTCAAAAAGGAGGAATGAAAGATCACATTTTTACTGTTCTAGTAAAGCTTTTAAATATGAAGATTGTAAAAAACAAAATCAATTCTAAAATTCTGCGTGCTGCATCTACCAGATGCTGGGCGTTGATGGAAGTAATTCAGTCTTGAGCCGGTCAATTAAAGTAACTAAGTTTATTCAGAACTACCGAGCGAGAGCAAACACTTGCGATTGCTTCACCCTTTTTATATACAGAACATAATGACGTCACACAACCTCTTCACAGTTACAAAAACTTTGCGCCTTGCCACCCCTCATTCACACAAATCATTTTTATTCACAGAAAAGATATTTATAAAGGTGGAAATAAAATACAAATAAAGCAGAAATAAGACGTCAAAAGAGTTCGATTTAAATGTATGGGAGTTCATGTCAAAGGGGAAAAATGACTAATCTGGTTTTTATTATTCTGTAAGATTTTGAAATGTAAAAAAGTGAAAGTAAAAATGTAAATAAATCATTGATTAAATGCCAAATCAAATGCATATACAAGCAAAATTTACTTTTAAAGAGTGTAGTTTAATTCAAAATAAAAGCGATTTTTTCTTCTTAGGAAACATTATAAGCTAACTTTTAAAAGGAATTTCATATCACATCTTAAGTTAAGATGTTAAATTAAAGTTTTACTGCTGTATAAATGTTAATTATCACATAAAAGCGATTTTCTGTTTTAAAAGGGTTTTCCTTCTTAGCTTTAAACTCGAGAACAATTTTCCAGTTTTTATTGTATAAATCTTCCATATTATCCTTTGATATAATATTTTCCTATATTAATTAAATGTAGGGAAGCCCTTCTTATACTAATTAGATTGTTTATACATATTTGATATTACTGCGTTGAGATAATTATTTTTCCTATAATGGTTATTTCTGTTGATTTATGTTCTGTTGCCACGCCAAAATTCAGTTAATCACACCATTGATTCAGAAAGCTAGTTGCAATTTACAAATAATATTTTGACTATAATTAATACACCTCCATACGAAATATCCGATATTCTTAATAGGCTATGGAATACTTAAATGAATTTGTTATATATTTGTTTGCCAAAACTAGAGTGCACTTCCAGAAAATGTTCACACAATGCCCCCCAGACCTCCCATTATGTGTTATCAAAAGTTTAGATATGATTTAGCCCAATGGTGTGTACAGACAACTTTTATGGCGGTGGGGTAGGGGATTATATTTTTAAAAAAAAACATGTTGTGACGAAAGCGCTGAGACGTAACCATTATCTTGAAAATTAAAAATCTGTTAATCTATGGGGAATTGGGATTGGTACACCGTCCCCCGTAACTGTCAATGTAGTTAAAGTGAAATTCTTTGAGTGATTCATGCCTATGTTATTACTTTTTTAGAGGTCTGAAACAGTCTGTGAAGCAATAATTTTATTTAAGGTATCCGACTACGTTCGGAACCGTGATTTTGCAAAAGCGTGTAAATGGATAATATTTATGATATTTAGTGTCACTTAGATTAGAATACATGTATAAAATTGTTTTAAAGACATTATTACAAAAAATATTATTTAAATACAATATTTTGGCAAAAAATTAACTTAGAACAACCTTTTTTCCAAATGTTTTCCTTTTGTAAAAAATGTTTCTATTGTATTAATATTTTGCCTGTATTTAGCTCAGACCTCTGTACAGAAGCTCAACTAGAATTTTTGAAACGCATAACTTGGAAGTCGGTTTATCCATGTTTTACGAAAACAGAAGGGAGAAATTTTAAGAAAATACGCCGATAGTTATTTCAAATGGTTGTTACTCTGAAAATAATTTGAATTTTTCAAAAATTATAGTTGAGCCTCTGTACAGAGGTCTGAGCTATATACATGCAAAATATTAGTACAATAGAAGCATTTTTTACAAAAGGAGAACATTTGGAAAAAGGTTATTCTAAGTTAATCTTTTGCCAAAATATTGTATTTAAATAATTTTTTGTCAAAATGTCCTTAAAACAATTTTATACATCTATTCTAATCTAAGTGACACTAAATATCATGAAAATTATACATTTATGCGCTTTTTTTAAAATCATGGTTCCGAACGTAGTCGGATACCTTAAGCATATAGATATAATTTTTTTTAATTAATTAAGAAAAACCCTTGGATTATAAGAATTTAATTTGAGGTATGCACTTGCAAATAGCTCGATTGCTTCCATGTTTGGATCTGTATAGAAAATCGCAAGTCGTAGGTAATCCTCTGGATCCAATCAAGATCGATATTTTATTTTAATGATCCCAATTTTGAAAAGTCGACTTCATATAAGTAGGTAGATGCGAACGGAATCAAAATATTAATTGCCTTTTACTTCAAATCGGCATACTCGTTTCCAATCGATAACCAAAATTTTTGGCAAATCAGCGACTTTAAACTGAATGGGCAGTGTTTTGTCGCTTGAAATATCACTCAACTGTTCTTTTTGATTTAAATGAATATTGGGACTAAAAATATTAAACAAAAAGGAATCTTGTACCCGCCTAATTCATTATGTGGACATCTTTTGAACCTTTTCGAAAAATTGTTCCTTAACATTATGATACGGCGAGAAATGTTTTCAATAATAAAAAATTTGTTTGAAAAGCATGGGAATATGTTTGTTTTCTTTTCTTTTCTTTCTTTCTTTTTTTTTATTTATTTTCCTATTCTCTTTTATCAAAATATCATCTTGTTATAAAATCCTTAATTTTAATATCTGATGTTAAAATGTTTGTAATATGTCCTCTTGTAGACTAAAATTAAATCGTTAAGTTTTTTGAAAATGTCAAACGTTGTAACTGAGTTTTCCGAGCTAATATTCATTAACAAATGAACTTGTCAATGTGTGTTTCTTTTCTAATAATAGTGATTTTTGTTTTTCAAATCGTAAATGCATTGCTCCATTTCGCCGCATGAGACCCATCAGAACTGAGTACGCCCCACATACAGAGCCCATCTCCTAAAGTATTGAAACGAGACAAATGCTTAGGCTGTTGTTTTTAATGTAATTAATTATAACAACAATATCCTATAATATCTTGTTCAATTTTTCATCAATGTCTTTTGCAACAGCAGCTTGTCTATGTATCATGCAATGGTTCAATAAAACATATAGAGCAGTTTTCTCTATCGTTGCAAACCGTGACATAATGTGTCCATGTGAGATCATTTATTTCAAATCTTCTACAAATAATTTCAAATATTTTCTCTCTATTTGTCTTTTTTCCTTCCATTTATTACAACAACACACAAAAAAAATCCCTGATGTGTCTTCTTCATAAAGTGTCTCACATATACAAATACTTGAGACGGTTTAGTAATGTCAGTAGTTTCGTCATTTGTGGAACAAATGCAGGATATTTTGCATTAGATTTAAAATAGTTGAGTATTCATTGCATGAAATGGCGGAAATTGTGTGATAAATGGTACTTATTGATAATGGTATCGTTTTTAAATCATTATCATATTTATCTCTATGCATAATTGATTTCATTTTAATTGCTGAAGGAAGAATGGATAGCTCTTCAATTGAAGTGGTTTCAAGTTTTTCCCTATAATATGTGATATACTTCTAAGGATGCATGTAAAGTCTTATAAGGAATTGTTGTTCGTATACATTATTTTCAAAAATACATTTTGATTTTTCATATTTTCAGTTCGGTTTTTCTTTTTTTTCTTTTTTTTTTTATGTTTCAGATATATTTCATGATTTTTTTCGTTTTAGTGTCCAGATATCTTTTTATTCGTAATTTAATAAGTTCCCCACAGTTTATCCCTGGAATTAGCATGAAACGGATAACAAAGGGACATGTACATTCATATCTAATAAACTCTTGTGTATACCACTTTGTAACTCTTCTAATAAAACATTTTCTCATTTTTTTTTATCAGATAACACATTTTGTTCGATATTTTTTGAAGTAGAAGCAGTGCCATAGGGTTCATTCACAGTTTTAAAACATTCACATTATTTTCAAAGTTACTATCAATTTAAATCATAGCTGGGGTATTTTTTTGGGGGGAAGGGGTTTATATATATAAAACTTCTCTTACTCTAGTATATTAAAATATGAATTAATTCACTTCTAAATTATATATTTAAAAATTTTAGTTTGGTCTCTGTACAGAAGTCTTAGTTATATAGTTGAAAAAGACTGTTATTGTAGAAAAATATTCTTTAAAAGGAGAACGTTTTAAAAATATGCCATTTTTTTTTTCAGTATTTTTCAAAAAGTGATTTTTATAATAATGAAAAAATTTTATAAGTATATTCTAATTCAATGGGACACTAAATATCAAAACAAAAAATATTCATTTATACACTTTTTTAAAATTACAATTCCGAACGTAGTCAGATAGTTAAAGAATAATGACTGACTGAGCATTTTGTTCTTTGCGTTTAAAATAAATTAATTCAAAGATAACTTATGAATAGAAAACTCGGCATATTTTCCTTCAAGATTTCTTATTTTAGTGTATAGAGTTTAGGGATTACATTTCCTTATTGATAAATTACTTCAAAGACAGACAATTGTTATAAATAAATTATAATACTTTTTTAAAGACCAAAAAGGTAATTATAGTGTTTAGTAAACTTATTGAGGGTATAATCGTTAATGATTAGGTTATTTCTTTTCGTGTAAGCAACTGAAGATTCATTTTCGGTTTTTGTCCTTTAAGTTCTTTAATTGTAACCTTCGTCCGATGTTAGATTATTTTTCATAATTTACTCTATCACCCA
Source organism: Trichonephila inaurata madagascariensis (assembly GCA_019973955.1). Classification (NCBI taxonomy): domain Eukaryota; kingdom Metazoa; phylum Arthropoda; class Arachnida; order Araneae; family Nephilidae; genus Trichonephila; species Trichonephila inaurata. The sequence goes on from BMAV01019091.1 coordinate 374,313, forward strand.
CGCTTATGCTCCTTTGTACCCGATTTCCTTCTTTTTTTTCTCGAATTGTTCTTTTTTTTTTTTCAAATACAATAAATGTCTGGATGATTATTACAACAACATATTAAAAAACATGTTTCGAATTATAAACATTTTTTTTCAGTTTCATTTATAGGTATAAAGGCAGTTTAAGAGGATATAATTTACTATAGAATATTTTATCTCTACTCTTCCATCATCAAAAATCCTCTTTTTAATTATGATATAGCAAAATATAATGAAATTTGTAAATAATCATACTTGGTGAGGTTTTTCTAATGCACATTATATACTTTCCAATTTTTTTCTTTTTTTCCTTTTTTTATTAACTTCTGTAATTTTTTTTTTCATTTTAATGAATTGTAACTCTTTAAGGAAGATTTATTATTTGCAATGAAAGTTGAAGGTTAAAATAATTTCAAAATATCAACGAAAGCGGAAAATTTAAATGATTATCGAGGTTATTTAAAGAAAAATGACTTCGTAGTGCAAATACCCATTCTTTAAATAAATATGGTAATATGGATGAAATCATGATAGCGAGCTGATTTTAAATTTTGATGTCCCATTTAATTTTAAAATCTATTCTGGGAATAAAAATGCCATTAATAGTTTGAATAAATTCAGTATATCTATAATGTATATAGTGGGTTTATTCCTATTCATGTGTCTAATACTCGAGCGAGCATTAATCCATTATTTTCAAGGATTCAAAATGTGTAAGGAATTACGGAGTAGATGAAATTAAATAATATTCACGAGAGATCATTTAAGAATTCACATTGCAACATTCTAGAACTATATATAATAATGGAGTTGAAATAATTTAGTTAATTTTCTTAATGTTAATTTTTAAAAGCATGCGATAGAAAAAAAAAAGTCACATACTTTAATTATAGTTCTCTTCTAATAATTTTCAATTGCAATGTTTAAATATCACAGGTATGTAAATATACTTTATTTCCTCATTATTTTCTAATCCATTCAAAATGATCAAGATTTTATCTTCTGTAAGGGTAATTATAAACCTTTTTATTTTCAATAGTCTTTTATATCAATCAAAGTATGGAGTATTGATTTACATGTAATAAATGTATTTGAAATAAATAAGAACACATACATTAAATTACTTTTTTCCAATTTTTTATTTCGTTGTGCTTTTAAAGACATTTATAAATACTGCACATAATGCGATCAAGTAACTTTATTAAATTCATATTGTACTTATACTCACAATATAATTCATACAGATATATGCATCCAAATTTGATCAACATATTGTTCAAATAAGTCTTCAATGGTCCTTGAAATTCCTTTTACACACTGGAACATAAATAAATGAAAAAAATGTCATAACTTAAGCTCAAACTGTCATTTTCCTAGTCCTGTTAACATCCATCCTGGATCATACATAATTTTCTTTCCATCGTACATGCTAAGACGACTGCCAAACTTATTAGAATTGTTGTCGCCATCTTGGAATAACTTAGAGTGAATACTTTCTCCTTTCTTCACCGTTTCTTTTTCTGCTTGTGCAATTCCATCCTTAATGGCATTGAAAACCTCAAAATTTATAAGTGTAGAAAAAGACACTAAAGGATTGGATTTTGCATTAGGAGAATCAACTGACAAATAATCGTATTCTTTAGGATAAGAGTCATCATAGGCCGATTCCTCTTGACCCAGAAATAGGTTGTTGCCATTAGTAGAAATCTGTTTTGGATTATGCCTTTTCCCTAAGCCAATAAATTTCCAGCCCGGATCGTATTTAGGCTTTAAATTGGACTTTTTATAGTTGATCTGAAGATTGCCATCTCTGTCTCTTATAAGGGGATCCACATCGTCCATGGTCTCGTCATCGTGCATAATTCCTCTGAAATCATCCAAAGCATTGAAATTTTCCATATTCATATAATCTCTTTCAAAGCTATCTAGATCTTTAAGAGAATACGACGCATGCTTCGCGACGAAACCTTTAAAAAAAAAAAAACTATATGAAAATTTAGTTTACAAATGAAATATATTTATCAAAGAATTCTACAAGAAAATTATCTACAAAGAAAAAATAATTAAACCGTATAAAGAAGTATTCTGCTGACAAAGGTATCTTATTTTGGAGATAATTATTTAAAACTAGTCGTATTAACAGTTTATATAATATAATCAATATATAATTACACATGTATATCAATAGGATATATTTCATTGGTATTTCGTTTTATTTTAATAATTATCGAAATTTGCTAACGCATAATAATTAGCCATGGAAAAATAAAGTAAACAAAATTTCTTTTTTAATGCTATTTCCTTGAATCCCATTAATTACTATAATTATATCTTTGCTTAAAATATTATATCACGTGACTAAAATTTCATAAAATTAATTAATTATCCTAATTTTAAAGAATACTGAGCCATATATAGAGTTTGAAACTAGTTTTGTGGTATTTTATGAAAAAATTATTATTGTAGTAAGAATTCTATATACTCTTTATCCCCTGTAGTTTTAACTAATAGCTTTACAAATAGGATTATTTTTAATGAGTACAAAAATAATTGTCAAGATTATCAGTTGTGGAATGTTCTGAACTTTCTAAGCCACTGGTTATGCCGACTGTAGTACAGATTTATTGAAACATCCTGCAATGCTAACAATTTCTTGGGAACAATCAATCTTTAAGAAAAATTGTGCTTTTGACAGCCGTTCAGTTGCAGAAAATAATAATTGCCGATGATTGGTCCTGTTGGACAAAATCTCTTATTTTTATAAAAGCATTGTACACGATTTTATACAAATATTTATACGCTTATTTATTCCGAATGAATTTTAAACAGTAAAATTTGACAAGAGCAGATTATATCTCTGATTTGTAACGATAATTATACATAGTATTTTAAATATTAAATAGTTTTGTAAATTTATACTTTTTAATAAACATTGAACATAGAATGTGTAGCGGGTTCTCACGCGTTTTATACTTAAACTAATCTCTTGTGTTTCTTTATGACGTTGTTTCATTTAAGAGACCAGCCTTCTGAAGGAAACGTGGCATTCGAAAATAAATATTAATATTTAATCCGATCTAAAGAAAAAAAGAGAGAGAAAGAGAAGAGGCTATCATAGTGCATGTGACGTGTCAGCAGATGCAACACTATATAATCAAAATATCCGGATACCTATATGTTTTATTTTCTCACAGATAGGTCAAAACTCAATATGTTAGGTCACCTTTTGCTGAAATAACGGCTGCCACCCTAAAGAGAAGGCTATCTACTGGTTTTTGGATTATACAAATAGGAATTACTTGCCATTCTTACAGATTACAAGTTAGCTCTGTCACCGATTTAGGGCGTTGTGGTCTAGGTTGCAGTCAACATTCTAGTTCATATCACAGATAATCTATGGGATTCAAACTTGGGCTTCGAGCGAGCAGCCCTGTCCAATTCCTGCACATTCATATCAGTAAAACAGGTCTACACAAGCCGTGCAATATGAACAAAAGCACGAGGTCCTTTTGAAACATGAATGAACCTCTTCTAACTGTTACCTCAACTCCGGCTGCACAGAATTATCCAGAATTTTGAGATACGCCTCTATCTTCAGAGCTTCTTACGCAGGAAATCAAAGGATCCAAGTCGAACTAAAAACACTCCCGAACCGTTATACCTCCAACTCCAAATTCCACTTGCGGCAAAATACAGTCGATTTCCAAGTGTTTAATCGGCAATCTCCGCACACAGGCATTATTATCGGGTTGTCAGATAGCATATCATGATTTGGGGATCCAAAAAAACCTGATGCCATTGCTCAAGGCTCCAGCGCTGTCGAATTTTGTACCACTGCAAGCGAAGCTTGGTATTGATTGTGGTAATGCTTAGTTCATAAGTGGCAATTCTGCCATAAAAATCAATATTGTGAAGTTTGGACAAACCGCCATTGTGTTGTCTTTGCATCCAGATGTTTCTTGGAACTCCAGATGAATTATCTCGGCTAACTCCATGCGATTGGTCTACAATTATCTTCAGTACTCTGTGGTCCCTGTCTACTAAACGACATTGTTTATCAGATCGTGGTTCCCCAGTTATAACCTCTGTACTTTTTCACTTCCTGATAAATAATATTCAGTTGAATGAGACACTACTAAAACAGCAGAAATGTCACAGAATCTCCACAGTTGTGACAAACGATTACTTAACCATGCTCACACATACACACACAAAATCAATTTGTTCACGTTTTCCTCCCATTATACTTTTCTAACAGGGAAATAATGAATTCACTAATTGTAAATTCGTCTGAATTCTGTTATACTTGTCCAAGATCTAGCTGCTCAGTGTCACTAATCGTATCTACTATTTTGAGGGTGAGTGAATGAGTGAATATTAACGTGGCACTGTTTAGCTACATGAGGGATTTTGGCGACGGACCTTGTAATTATGAGCCATGGTCAAGTGACGAAGACGACACCTGAGCTCACACCCCTCTCCTACCACACCACAGCAACGGGAGGACGTTTGAGCTCTGGACAGATTTAACGTGTATCGTTCCCTTACATGGCGAGTTTTTAGTGGTACTGGGCTCGAACTCGTAACAAACCAGCCACGATCCGATACCTTGACTACTAGGCTACTGTGGCCACCTACTATTTCGAGAAGAGCCCGGATACTTTAGATCATAAAGTGTTGTAGAGGAATAAGTGCAAGTGTTTAATAATCTCATAGAGTGGTTGATTTAGAAAAAAGTCCTTAATGGATCTAATTGAAGGTGACACACACACATGAGTCTTCAGGATAGCTAAACAGTAACTACCTTTAGAGATAATAGTCTTTATTTTAGTAAGATTTCTCTTAAATAAATCACTCCATACCTAGGTATTTTTTAATATATTTTGATTAAGAAGTAACAAAATTTATTTCAAAATCAACAGATAATGTCTGAGTAAAACTTAACTCTCCAATGCTTCTAATGAGATCATCCTCTAAAAATGTCTGTACTATAATATTCAGTGCACATGATTGTGGCAGAGTACCTTGACGCCTCGACAAAAGTATAGTAGAGTATTGCTTAAGTACAGCAATATGCTTCAAATGGACAAAATAATTAAGGGGATTCGGGACAACAAACTTTAATAGCATTAGAGTATCTATGGTAATCATTTCTTGCCTTTTTAATCATGTTAAATTGCGTGCATTCGTCTATGAGCACACCATTGTTGTATTGTGAGCATATTTTCTGGACCGGCAGCTAAGATTAGGAACGATGCTCTCTGAGATGAAAGATTCTAATTTAATTGAAAATCTCTCTCAGTTTCGGATGCTAAGTAGTGTTAGAAAAAAAACTCTTTATTATCTTCTATCTTTATTATATATATATAAATGGATGTTTGTATATATGAAATCACTTCACTCCAACACCTTTCAACCTATCATTATGAAAATTGGGCATGTATATGTATTTTTTGTGCTATCCTCTTTGTTGCAGATCCCCACCAGGTGGTGCTACAGCATATCAACTTCTGCACCGTTCAATCAGTAGCCAAGTTGCCAACAGGGTTGCCAAAAATGATGCCAACTTGGCTCTATGGCCATCATTTCGCTATGTTTCCACTGAATGGCCATCATAATGTAAGGAACGGGATTGTGCTTGTGAATATCACAGTTTTTACAGAAAATAAATACAACAGAAAGTAATATTAACGTATTACATATCTAGATATAAATAATTTACACCATTTTAAGTGATCATTACACAAAATTTGTAACAATGTGCTACTTTTGCTGAGCAGAGATCAGCTTAAGAAGGTGTTTTCAAAAATCGACACACAAGGGACTTACGGGGAGTTATAAATAAAAAAATACTTTTATCAGCTATTAGATCTACAGACTTAAAATTTAACAAATATGATTTTTTGTTTAGCTGAGATATGTAAAAAGTTTTTTTTTGTTTATTTGTTTAATTTGCAGTTCACGTAAAATTAACTCATTAAAAACTTCTTTATCCTTCAATCTGTATTGTTTAATTTTTCAATTCACTCATGCAAAGACGGGTATACCAGCTAGTATATATATATATTTGTGTGTGTGTAACAGAATACCAATTCAAATCTTAAACATAGATGCAAGGAAATAAAACCGCGCTGCTCCAAGATTCTCCTGCCTTCAGTTAAGTATTTACAGCAATGCAGTGGATTCAAGTATTTTGTTCAGAAATGACAATGCGCGTATACATAAAACAGTTTAAATGTCCGGGATACTAGACTGACGGATTGTTTAGTAACATCGCATTTTAAAGTAGCACGAAGGCTGTTGGTGACACACTCCGTAATTTTTAATCTTAGTTAAGTGACGAGAATGATACTTGAGCTAATACCTCACTATATTTTAAGACTACACCAAAGTGAGCACTTTGAACCTCGACATCTCTATACGATGGGATACTTTGGTAGTAGCTGGGTTGTCGTGGCTATAATACATGTCATAATTGATAAGAAATAAGATTCCACAATGATTTTTCCCTTTCAGAAATTAAGACACGGATATTGCCCATTTTGCAAGTTTTTCAATTATATCCTCTTCAACATGTGCCTACAGAAGAGCTGCGCATTTCACATCATTTAGATTAGTTTAGTAAAAACAAAGGATACCGAGAAATAATCGTGCATATTTTTCAAAAAATCTAATTAAGCCACTAAATAGCTAATTCCTTTTAATTTTTGTTCACTCATTCGTAACTTACAATTGAAAAATTCAAGCTGGTAGTTCTAAAAATGTCTTATTCAGTTTAAAATAGTGCTTCTCAAACTTTCTATACTCGCTACCCAATTTTCAGTCATAATTTCCATGGCGCCCCCTTACACACAAAAATAATGTATTGAATTCAATAATAATGTACTTTGATGTAAATCTACAATATGACTTTAATTAAAAACCGTACAAATTATCAAGATAAGTATTAAATTTGTATATAATTTTATGACGTGCTCATAGAGTCACTGGTAATTATTTAACTTTTTCTTGACTTAGTACTGTTAAATTAATTATGAAATACATGGTGCAGTACTGATACTTTTATAAATGTATTATATCAGTTTAAATGGGTATTTCATTTTTTATTGTCAAAATTTATTGTTTTTGCTTCCTTTAAGTAAATTAATATATAATTTTTTAAATGATGTTTGTTTTCGACTTTTCGATATACTCGCGCCCCCCTAAGGGGGCGCCCCCCACAGTTTGAGAAACGCTGGTTTAAAATATTCCTACCAAAGCTTAAACAGAAATGTAAAGAAAATCGTTTATATTTTTTCCATTGAAACTTTTCCTTTTCGTATTTTTATTTTATTCAAATTGCTCTAATCTTTCTTTTTTCAACCGCGGATATATGATTCCTATAAATCTCGAATTTTTCGATTTCCCAGATGCAATACTCAGTTTCATAACCTTTTTATTTTCGGAAATAGCAATGCATATTTGATATTTATGTTGAATATACATTACTGGCTATCTCATGTAAAAGGGAGATAAAATTCCTTTTTTCATATAATCGGTATCTTACCTGTTCAAACAGCGAATACCGGATGCTTTCCTTATTCATCACATTATGTTGTGTAATATAAATTAAAAATTAAAAGGAAATTTTAAAATATTTTGAATTTTCCTTATGATTATTTGTCTTCCTTGAAGCTTTATTCAAATAAATGTATTGTGGTGAGTGTTTCATGTTTTAAAATGCACGTTTAGACAATGGGTGCATCTCAAATTACACTGTATTTAGGTTAACGTTTTAAGCTAAAACTCTTCATGTGCATATACAAAATATAAAGACATTCCACATAAAACCATTTATTATATAATTACTTTTATATGTTTTCTGATAAGTAAACTCTAAACTTTTTCACTGACATTGAGAAAGAAAAATTCATTATTGTTGAGTCGATATTGCCAGCCAATCATACAACATTATATCCATAAAATATCCATAATATCCATAAAAAATTGTAAAATACATCCATAAGTCATTATATTAATGCTATTTTGGTCAATTTTGACTCGCATTTTACATGTGGTGAAAGATATTGATTAATGTTGACTGTGCAGATAAAAATAAATTAATAGAATGAAAATAAGAGTAATAAAATATTCAGTATGTTTATACTACTCACACCAAGTGAGACCATCTATTAATCAGAGATATGAATTTTATGCATAATATAGCAGATCTAATTTGATAGCTAAGCTCTAGGTTCACCCCTTTTTGCAATTTTGTAAGGAATTTTAAGGTATCCTACTACGTTCGGAGCCATGATTTTGCAAAAGCGTATAAATGGATAATATTTATGATATTTAGTGTCACTTAGATTAGAAAATGTATATAAAATTGTCTTAGGAATAGTATTACAATAAAAAAATTATTTAAGTACAATATTTTGACAAAAAATGAACATTGAATGACCCATTTTCAAAATATTCTCCTTTTGTGAAAAATGCTTCTATTATAATAATATTTCGCCTGTATATAGCTCAGACCTCTGTACAGAGGCTCAACTAGAATTTTTGAAATATTTAACTTAGAAGGGGGTTTATCCATGTTTTACAACAACAGAGGGGAGAAATTTTAAGAAAAAAACGTCGTCAATTATTTCGATTGGTTGTAACTCTGAAGATGTGAATTTTTCAAAAATCCTAGTTGAGCCTCTGTGCAGAGGTCTGAGCTATATACAGGCAAAATATTATTATAATAGAAGCATTTTTCACAAAAGGAGAACATTTGGAAAAAAGGTTATTCTAAGTTAATTTTTTGCCGAAATATTGTATTTAAATAAATTTTTTTGTCAAAATGTCCTTAAAACAATTTTATCCATGTATTCTAATCTAAGTGACACTAAATATCAGGAAAATTATCCATTTATGCGCTTTTTTAAAATCACGATTCCGAACGTAGTCGGATACCTTAAAGAAAATATACCTATTTCGGAAATTCTCAGAAATTCAGAAATTTTATAACCGCAGCTGACAAGGAAGTTATCAATATAAAAAAGTGTGCAATATGCGTGTTTCTAAAACTCAGAAACGAGTCCCGGTACGATTAAGGGAGTTATATGGTACTGTACAGTAGCGCACACAGAAGTTTTCCAAGGGGAGGGGTCCAGGGTCGAAAGTCCACCATTCTTGTATCATGCTCCTTTTGATTTTGTCGATTTGGGGAACAAAAACAGTAAAAAACTAATTATTGAATAAATAATTAGTATTAATTAATAAAATTAATCATTAAAAACAAATATTTAATTAAATTTTACGTATTATATACTTAATATTATAATCAATCGGGAAAAAATCAGGGGCTTGGGGGATCCGGACCCCTAGGACACCCCCTTGTGTGCGCCACTGGTACTGTAGCCCTCTATCCCTCATCCATAAGGAAGTTTCCCGTTTTTGCCTGAATTGACCCTCAAGGTGTGCTGCGAGGACATAAGTGAGCATTATAAATAAAAATTCCCGTTTTTGAACTGATAGACTTCCGGACTTTAAATTTAGTAGGAGCATTCCTTTCATGGTTTTTGTTTAAATCGACCCTCAAGGGGCAGTGAGAGTGTTTAAGGAGAGTTTTTAGATAAATAATAAGTGCACTCATTAAAAAATTATTTTACATTATTCTATACATTATTTTGTGCCAGGTTTTAACTCTTAGAATTCATCTATTTTATCACGAATATTTTTTTATTTTTAAAAAGCTAACCGGTGGTTATATACTTCAGCTAGTATTTTATATCTTACATTTGCATGAAAATAAAAAAATCTTAAAATATCAACATACAAACAAAAGTTCCAATATAGATACAAATATGTTTAAAGCATAAGCTTATGAAAGAACTTAATTCATATTTTTTGTTCGTTTTTTAATTAAACTTTGAAAAATGCAAGTAAAAAAGTAAGCATACATCCTAATTCATATATTTTGTTAAGAAATAAATATAAACAATTTATTGATATCTTTTGCATCCTTTTACTCGAAGAAAATTTTCAATGTTGTTTCAGTGATCTAAATGTGTTTTAGTGATTTTAAATGTTGTTTTAATCATCTTTTTCAAGAACAACAATATTTAAATCACTTTGAATGCAACAATTTGAAATTAATATCTTCCAGCAGGAAGAATTCCCTCCCCCCTTCTCCTTTGCATGAAGTTATTCTTCGAAGCCTTGTTCCCTAACTTTTACGTATTAATTTTAAATTATTAAAATTTAACTTTATTTTAAATTTTTTTACTCTATACAAAAATATAATTTTATTACATTATGTTTACATTTCATAATAGTAATTAGAATGAGAAACAGAACATGTCTTTTTGACATAGAAATTACCCAACTTAACAAACTTTATGAAACAAGTTAATAGTGCGCTTTATTCATCGTAACAAAAACGAGACACAAAATTGAAGAGAACTTTGTCAATTATTTTGAACTCGTTTTAAATTGTTTATAAATAACTTCTAAAAGAGTTTTTTCTTAGAGGTTAATTAATTTTTGTTTAAATAACGTCGAACAAGAACGTGAATAAGTTAATGAGATGACGAATTCAGTCGTCGTTACATTAAAATAACGCATGAGCTAATGTTTCAGTTTACTAGCTTCCACACCACACCACCGAGAATAAGAGACCGGTTGAATACAAATGTGCATTATTACACACAATAATCTTTAAAGGATTCAAGATTCAAACTCGGGACTAAATGGTCATGAAGCTCGAGATCTGTCTCCAGGTGATTCTGTAAATTCTTTTTTTGATAAAAAAAAAACATAACAACTTTTTACTTCTTAGAATGTTCATTTTGTAATCACTAATATTACAATTATTTTTTTTTTATTCTCATTTTCATTTACTTGAAATACATTTAAAATTAAACTTTTTGGATAAAGGATACATTTTAAATAAAACTTTATAACCATACTTTTGTCTGCTTTCACTTTTTGATGTTGAGATTCTGAGAGCTATGAAACACATTGTTTTGAATTTCAACAATAACTTTGAATTAGGATAATGTAATTTAAAATTTTATTTTCGTTACAACTATTAAAAACTAATATCTTAATTTACAACACACACACATAATATATATATATATACTTATAAAAACCGTTGAATAAAAGATTTAATAACATTTACATTCAATTACTTTCGACAGAAAGGCACTTTCCATTTCCTGTTGATATTAATGAAATGAAGTTTTCATAATTTTTATTGAATTTTGGAACCCTTTTTTTCCGTTATACATAAAATAATACGAATATATTTGTCATATTATTAAATATTTTAGTAACTTTAGAAGAACTATGAATAAAGCTATGATCCTTAGAAATAAACTGATCTATGATATCCTAGTGTCAAAAAGTCACAGATTCGAAATTTGATTTGACGAAAGGGTTCATCTTTAGAAAAATGTTTTATATTAAATCTAACAAGAGCTTAAGAAGATTACGAAACGTTGAGTAGAATAAAGTATAGCTCTCAAAAATGTCACCGTTCTTATGTAACCATGTGGTTCAGGAAAACGAAATACATCACCAGAAGTAAAAATAAATGAAAGATAAATTAATATATAAATAAAAAAGAAGTAAAATTATAATAATTTTGCACAATAACGCATTCTTTATTATAACTGATATTTATTGTTATTTGTTAATATTGCGTCTATAAAATATTTTTTATTTTGCATAGTCAAATTGCATCTCCATATTTTCAGTACTGTCTATAAATTATAACAACTTTTTAAAATTACAAATTGAAAAAAATAATAATAAAATAAACGTATAAAATTTAATAGAATACGTAGTAAGCTTTTAAAACTTTTCATTAATTCAGAAATATTTACTCTAAGATTGGAAATAAATATTCCTTCTTGTATTTTTTGTTTGACAATGCTGCAATTCCTAGATTCTTCGAGATAGATTTCCGAGCATTCCAATCTACTGTAAGGTATTGAAAGGATTTGAAAAGAATAAAAGTTTCTGTCCAGTTGAATGTTAGATTTGGATATGTAGATTTTTTTTCGTATCTCGTATTGAGGTTTTCGACATTGTGCACAAAATTCAATTTCTTGACGGATCTCTCTCTATATATATATTCTTTTTTCTTTGCAATATTAAATCTAAATATAACTCTTGAACTCTTACAAAGAAAACTCGCAAGGAAATTTGCATAGAGTATATAAGTAAATTTTAATGGGTTGTAGAAATGCCAGTTGGAATTTATGTCAAATGAAACTGTTTATCATACATATACTTTATAAAGATAAAATTATTTTATACAAATTCAATTACATGTAAAAATAAGGTTTAATACATATTTTACTTAGTTTTCCTTACCTATTCTTGTTTAGTTTTGAATTGCCATTGAGTTATTTGTAACAGTGCAACAAGTTCTTGAATTATTCTATGTCAAGTCGTGTGCATGGAATTAAACGGTGCATGTTTTGATCGTTTCTAACGAATTGTTGTTGTTTTTTATTCATAAAATAAATACATTACGGCATCCTCATCCTCCCCAGCAAATGGATGACACAAAAGATTAAAACAAATATTATTTTCCATTTCACAACTCTTATAATTTAATTTTGTAGAACAACGTTTCCCATTTTATATTTTCTCTTTCTTGTCAAAAATAAATTTGCTTCTTTTCCATACAATTGTATTTGAGTACGTTTACTTATAATATGTATACATGGGGGATGTAGTGACCCATAAATTATTCATAATTCACAAAGTTTATTCTGAAAGAAGATAGTTTCAAAATAATTTAATTGAAGAGAAATGCCCTTTTAGTAATATGAATTTAATGTACAGCACTTTTTGATGCAATTTTTAACAAAGAGTGGGAGTAAAACCTAAAAAAAGGAGAAAAAAAAACAATTACAAAACGTTTTATATAAAATAGAGTAGAGAGAGAGGTTTTCTCCGAAAATTACCTTTAAGGCGAGTTCTTTTTATCACGGTTTTAGAAGACTTAATGGTTTATTAAAGAGCTTGTGTGGCTTTTGTGTATTTTCTAGGCTTCCTTTAGTTTTATTAGGCTTCGAGGAATCGATTCTACAAAATTTCTTTGCCCCGGGAGAAATGTTGCTGTAGTGTGTGTTCTGGTAGAACTTAATTACTTTAAATAATTAAATACCTTCTATTCAGGATTTAATGATGCTGTTCTATCTTTCCAAAAGCATAAGTCATAAATTTTAATTATGTTACTATCGAAGAATTAACTACCATTGATGAAGATACAATATAAATCATTGTTTCCAGTAGTAAATCAATGTGAACTTTATGTTAGTGTGTGTAGCCAAATGCTTTGTATAATTATCTTGCTTCCGATGTCTAATTTTTTTTTTTTGCACTTTTTTTAAAATTATTTTTATATCTTGTAAGAATCATTTGATTTCATAGCCACAAATATTTAGTCAGTAGAAACGTAGGCTAGTTAGTAACATGGGGACAAATTTTGAAGAGGGTGGCTTGCTCTAGGGGTTTAATTCATCTTATTATACTGACTATTGTGAATAATTTAAACTGCAAAACTTGATTTTTCACAAGGGTGCTATTAAAAAGTTAACAGAAGAAAAAGCAAAACGAAAAAGTCTTTGTATGAATAATTCGTGAGTATATTAGCATTTTGTTGTAGCTAAATTTTCTACTTTTATTGTTACTAAAGTTTGATCAAGGAATGAACTTAAAGTGTTTTTGATATTGTTTATTTTAAACAAATTAAAATAAGTCCACTAAAAAGTACCATAAAATCCAGCGTATAACGAGCAATCTTAACACAAAAAGCAAGTATTACAAAAAAAGAAATTTTTAAGTCAATTCCTACTTAGGTCAAGAAAGAAAAATTTTATTTAAGTTAATTTTTATTAAATAGCTACAATTAAAATAAATATGTATATGCATATGACAGAATCACAATATTAAGTGGCAAAATAGAAAGCGATTTTCCATTTTTCTTTCTATAAGTGGTGTTGGACTATTATTTTTTTTTGTAACTATTTATTCATTAATTAAATTTAATTATTCTAATAAAATAGAATAGTATAAAAGAAATCACACTCTCAGAAATTAGGCTAACCCAGGTCGGATTCGAACTCACGACCTTTGGAATAGAATTCCATTGCGCTACAGGGACACAACGAACGAGTTTCCTTTCTATACATGCTATTGGACTATTATTTTTGTTTGTTTCTATTTGAATAAATAGAAATAATTAATTGAATTAATGAATTAATATTTGAAAAAACTGTATTAACATCAAGAATCATCCACTACAGGTTTAAAAAATGTATTTGAACTTGAATGGATGAATAGAAAGTATTTTATTAGCGATTGAAAATTTGAACAAGATATATATATGTATAGGGAAAGAGTGAACTAATAGTATGAATTGAGTAAGATCGAATTTACGTGTGCGCGTTATACACCGAGTATAAAAATGAGAGGTTTTTTTTTCTTTTTTTAAAAAGCATATATATAAAAAAAAAGATTTCTACATATACCGAAATACTGTTTATTTTTAAAAAAAATGTCGTCCCAATGAATTTAAAGGGTTATAGTTCTAGAAGTATGCTATTCTTTTCTAAAGCTTCGAATAATACCTCGAATAAAAGATTTCAAAATATAAGAACATAGCGTACGTACATTTCAGATTTCTTCATAAAAAAAGAGGTGCACACGTTATAAGGCGAATATACCTAAAAATTAAAAATTACAGCTTGAAAGTATAGGTGCGTGTTATTCACCGGTTTTTACGGTAATAAAAGATTTATTTATGCATTCAAAAACGTAGATTGAAATTATGTCGCCTCTTGCCCCTTTATTATAGTATTTAATTTTCATGAAATTCAGTAATTGATGACAAATTAAGTAGGTCTACGAAGCTCAATAAATAGAAAAGGAAATGATACAAAACTAGTTCATAAATGTTTCTTAAAAATAGTTGTTAAAAACGGTATTTAAGAGAAACGAAGTATACTTGCAATTTGGGCTACTACTTTGGCTAGTGTTTATTTCTGACGAACGGCGAATTTCGATAGAATAGGATTTGTGACCACGCCACAATTTTATTTTGTTCTGGATATAAAAAGCGTAAGCCCAGCCTAACATTGCTGAATATTTTTCAATTTCTATTTAAAGCAATGCAATTCCACTCTAATATGTATGAATCTTTATATGTGAAATCTTTCTATCTTTTGTTTGAAGTCAAGAAAGAGTTTCGAAGAAATTCATTGCCAGAGCATACATTTATGTAAATTATATATTTAAATTAATGAAAGATGAAAAATATTTTTACTTTTTTTAAATAAGTTAAATTCTCAATTTTCGATGAAGAAAAAAAATTAATCTGTAATTTTCATTTAAAATTCCCTAAATAAAAAGAAAGCTTAAAAACGCACTATGGTGATATGTGAATGTAAAATATACTAAATACTCTTGAGAATTTATTCCACAACTCTTTGAAATCATAAAAACTGTGTAAACTGATGCTATTGATTGAAAATTAGCTAAGCTTTCATGAAAATAAATATAAAAGGAAATTCTCCGCATTCTCAATTCTTGAAGTCGATTATTCACTTTGAGAAAACAAATAGCACATATCAGAAGTGAAAAAAAAGGGTTTCAGGCCCTTTAGTTTTGATTTCCCGATGAAAAATATTTATGTAAAGCGTCCTTGGAGTAAATTTTATATTAGCAATTAACTTTTTGTTTATTTTATATCTACTTAAGCTTCGTTAGAGATGTAAAGGAGTTTTTCAAAGAAAATTCTTTGTAAATAAAAAAAAATTAATCAACTTTTTAAAATACTGTAAATATGAACATGCCAATATTTATTCTGAAAACAATTACATAGTAAAATTTCATATTTGAACCATTGGAAAAGTTAATCAGTACGAGGTAATTGAAACAATTCTATGAATTCAAAAACTTTGCTATGAGACCAAATTAAACTTTCTGATATTTTTCGAATAAATTAATGCTTATAAATTTATCAAATAATAATTACAGTAACAAAAATAATAAAACAAGAAAGAGTTTTATTTTATTTATATCGCTGTCAAAGAGAAATCGCATAAATTGTGTCAAGGTCCCCCGCATTGCTGCCAGGTGTTACGATTAGTACATTAAAAATGATTGGTTAATATTAAGTTCGCCGATCTTTTCTGCCCGTATTTTTGCCTGCATTTTTTGCTTTAAGTCACAGATTAACTTATTAAGTATCTTTATCAGCAAAATGAACAAATTGTAAAGTTTTCACCTTATACCAGAGCCATCAATTACCCTCAGAGATGTTTTTTGATATTTTTATATTTATAGATTCTCAAATATCTACAAATACACATTAATAAAAATGCCCAAAGCAAAAACTAATTTTCATAATTCTCACCGTCAAATATTAAATTATCTCCTTAAAATATGTATTCTTCAATAAAAATATTTTCTTCAATAACTTCAAAATCAATTGTATTTCTAATGAATATTTAAAATCTTTCTCGAAACAATGTGTTTTTAGTCTCGTAATAATAGAGATTGATAGTTATTTAGCTAAGTATTTAAGGCATACGAACATGTACGAAGTATTTTTTTTAAAAAAATAGTATATTAAAACATTATAAATGCTTTTTTAGGAATCAAAACCAATAAATAATAATACTTAATTAACAATATTTTAAGAAAATTATCTAAATTTTACAAAAACTGCAATTGTGAGTAAAATTTTAGCAATATTTTAGAAAAACTTGAAAGCAATTAGAGAAAAAAGTAATAAACATATTAGTAAAGGTATTAACAAATTAGATGTATTTATCTAGAAAATCTACTGAAATTTTAATGTTTTGTTAAAATTTAAACATTTTAGAACTGATTGGGCATATATTATTAGAAATGTGAAGTTCCTTATGAGACCATTATTTAAATAACAGTCCATAACTCCTAAAATATTCATACAATAAGAAATACTTTAATAGATTCTCTAAAAAATAATATAAATATCAGGTTCAAAAAGTTTCGTATAAATATATTTATAATATTTTGAATTATCACACTCTCTATGAAAGATTTTGAAATATTTAAATGTCCACTTCTGGTAGATTAAAGACCCACTTCCGATTTTTCTAATTTTATAAAAATGATTATAACTTGGTCTCTAAGTAGCGTAAAAACAAAACAAAGCATGTTTTGTATAAGGCCAAAAGATAGCCTTTTTAATAAAATAAAAATAAAAAAATATGGCTTTTGACCGAATTTGATCCCTCCAACGTGTTCGGATACCTTAAATGAAAAATAGTATTAAAAAGTAGTCATTTAATTAGATCTGTTTTTTCTTTCTTTCTGAAACAGGCGTTTAATAATTGTAGAATGAATAAAGAACTGCTGTTAAGGTATCCGACTTTCGGAACCATGATTTTAAAAAAGCGCATAAATGGATAATTTTCGTGATATTTAATGTCACTAAGATTAGAATACATGTATAAAATTGTTTTAAGGACATTTTGACAAAAGAAATTATTTAAATACAATATTTTGGCAAAAAATTAACTTAGAATAACCTTTTTCAAAATGTTCTCCTTTTGTGAAAAATGCTTCTATTATAATAATATTTTGCCTGTATATAGCTCAGACCTCTGTACAGAGGCTCAACTATGAGTTTTGAAAAAATTTACATTATTTTCAGAGTTACAACCCATTGAAATAATTATCGGCATTTTTTTCTTAAAATTTCTCCCCTCTGTTGTCGTAAAACATGGATAAACCCACTTCTAAGTTATATATTTCAAAAAATTTTAGTTGAGCCTCTGTACAGAAGTCTGGCTATATACAGGCAAAATATTATTATAATAGAAGCATTTTTCACAAAAGGAGAATATTTTGAAAATGGGTCATTCTATGTTCATTTTGTCAAAATATTGTACTTAAATAATTTTTTATTGTAATACTATTCTTAAAACAATTTTATATACATTTTCTAATCTAAGTGACACTAAATATCATAAATATTATCCATTTATACGCTTTCGCAAAAACACGGTTCCGAACGTTTTCGGATACCTTAAGACAGATTTTGTAGTACAATACAAATATCGATATATAAATCCTTATCAACTGAGACCTTTATTTTCGGTATTTAGTTTGCTCTCCATCAGCTACAATATACATCTCGACTTTTTTTTTCATACAACTCCATTTGAAACTTATCAGAAGACCCGCTGGCACAAGAATAATTAACACGTCATTTAAGGTCCTGAAGTATTGGCAGAGAAGTCGCATACACCTGATGTTTGAGATATCTTCACACAAATAACTCAAATAAGGCCTGAATAGGTAAATGTGTAGACTATTCTAAGCAAAAATAACTATATCGCAATTCTCATTATTAGAAAATTTATCTATCACAATGAATTTTATAATGTACGAGTAAAACTCCCACTGAATAATCTTTTTATTGTACAAATATGACATTCTTTATGTATTTGCTTGATCTGATTTGCGTATCAAACATGGATTAAGTTGAGATGGTGCGTCTTAAAAGACTAGTTTCCCCGGTCGGGATACAGTGTATAAGTTGGCTTTCAAACACAGTCAATAAAGCATGCTGTCTTGGTATTTGAACCATGGATCCTATGATCGTTGATAAGACCATTTTTCTAAGCAACGATGCTGGCTACTTTTGGGTATAAAAAATTATCATTCACCTTTCGTCAGCTTTTTTGAATATTACGGGTTAATGATCACATCTAACAGCGTTTCCTTGCGGTTTAAGCTGTTCTATACTCTGAAACTGAAGTAGTTTCAAATCAAATAGTTTTAGTATTAATACTCCAGGGTAATCTAGGGGAGGATGCATTTTATAAATCATAGAAGACTTCTGATTATTTGTAACATGAAGGAACCCCTTAAATTCTGCTAATTTAACTGAATTGTTGTTTTCTACACTCGGAAGTCGTCCACGTCACTTGACCATGATTCAAAATTACGTGGTCCGTCGCCAAAAGCCCTCGCGTAGCTGAATTGTGCGACGTTAATATTCACTCACTCACTCTATACTCGGAAATCATAGCTAATGATCAATAATGGTGAATAATGTGTGATCATATCCAATGATCTTATTAACCAAAACTCTACTGAAAGCATGTTTCCTCGAGCCCCAGTGATTGTAGTTTACCTATCAAGTGGAATTCGATAGTTCGAGATGCGGGTCTTTTTTTAATACTTTTTCCAAATCCAAAACTCCCATTTAGAAAAAGTGGTACGAAAGATGGAAAATTTCGCTTGCGACGTTTTTGATTTGTGTCATGAACTTCAAACATTTTTTGTCTAGAAATCTGATAGAGCTGTAAAAAAAATTCAGATTTCAATAAAATATGAAAATCCTATAAAAAAGAAAATTTTGTACAGTTTTACAATTAGAGTTTGGAAAATTTAATGATTTAAAATTCAGCCACAAACCACTATGAATCATTGTAAGGAAGTTTTTTAGCCAATCCTCAGAGTTTGAATATTATTACTGAAGTAAACACGTTAGCGCTTACTTAAAACAATTTTACTATATTTGAAGCCTTGTGTGCGAAGGTGGATGAAAGATTAAAAAAAAGAGAGATTGAAGAAGTATTTTCTGAATTTTCACAGCTCTAGTTTTTTATTCTATGGTGTATGGAATGTACGCCTAACGTTGTAATATGGAACATTATTGGATATTATTGTATATCTCGCCTATTCCAATTTATGAGAATCCTGAACAGTTTGCGCTATATCAGAAAATTTGTGGAACCTGAGGTCTTACCCCCCTCTGTAACGTATTTCTGGGACTGTATTGCATGAACAGAATGCCCATCCACATGTTACTCGGAATAAACAAGTCTTTTACAATGTACGACAAATTCCACTCTTACTATGGCCAGCATGCTTTACAGATATCTCACCCATAGAATATGTCAAGAATTCTATAAGTTGGCTTCTCGCTCTTACCACTCATTGGGCAGAGAGTATGGCGGAACTCTGACATCAGATAGAGACCATCTACGATGCTATTCCTCAGCATGATATTCAAAATTTGCATGATTCGATGCTACAATGTGTACAGGCTTTCATCCCTGTGCATGGTGGCTACTCAAGATAATGAATGATTCTCGGTATTATATATATATATATATATATATGTATGTATATATATATATATATATATATGTTATGTATATATATATATATATGTATATATATATATATATATATATATATTATATATATATATATATATATATATATATATATATTATGTATTTTATATATATATATTATGTATATATATATATATATTTTGTATATATATATATATATATATATATATATATATATATATATATATATATATATATATATTTGATTGCTTATTTAAATTAAAACCTCTATAAGTAATAAGTGGCATAAATTTATTTCTGATAACTTTTTCATTGTGTTACAATTTTCACAAACAGTATACCTATCTATATCAACCACAATCTCTCTCTGTGCATATATATATGTATACTGCAGATTTTTTAGAAAAATATTATAGATTATAGTAAAATCTTCAATATTTTTTTTCCTAAGCTTTTATATATTTTTAGAAAATAATAAGAAATTTTTCATGAATTCCTCAAATAAAAAATCAAAATTGAAAATCTTAATATTTAGTGAAAAGAGGAAAATATATTGGCTTTCTCTCTTTATTCACCCTTTATCTATACATGTGTTTTCGCTTAAGATCCTTATCACGATTCACAATCAAACTATGCTATTTATTACGACCGTACAGGTTCATTTCTTACTCTATATTATTCGCCATTATGCTTAATTAGTTTACCTTCCTCATTATTCATTACACTCGCATTAATCTTTCCTGTTTATTCCAGAGTAATTTTGCGTAACAGGATTTTTTGCATTAGCCAACTAAAAGAAATAGGATCAAGACAAGCGGAAACAAGAAAAAATACATTCCATTAATTAAAGCAATTAAGCAATTTATTTGAAAAATATGTTTTAATATCATCTTATTGCGAAAAAAACCGAACACTTCTTCTATATCTCCATTTAATCTAGGAATATAAAATGACAGTATCAGTAACCAGATGCTTAAGATTTATGCTTAGTAAAACATAGCATTGGAGATAGAAACTTTCAAAAATATGCCAAAATCTATGAATTCAAAGATTTATTATACTTTTTTTCTTTTTTTATGATTATAAAAAGAGTATTATGTCTTATGACATAAAATGTAATTTTTGCAATCAATTAAGAATTAGTTAAAATAAAAAATTAATCAAATTAATGGAAACTGTAGATAAAAAGAAAGATTGAAAATAAAACTGCTCTGTTTAATAACACATAAGTCTTTATCTTTGCAATGACATGGTTTTTCCAGAAAGATTAGTACTAGTTATTAAAACTTTATGTGAATTTTTATACTGGTAAAGAAAGGATTGGTTGGACATAAATCATGCACTTCATATGTAGAGAGAGTTTTTGTAAGTCTTATACTTTGAATATTTTTATAAAAAAAATTTTAATAAAAATGTAATTTTTTCATGAAGTAGAAAATTAGGTTTAGTCTATCAGTTTGTAAAGTGACCTTTTTTAAAAATTAAATAATTTTTTCTCTCATTTTGATTTCAAGAAATTACAGCAAAAAGGGTATAAGACGAAAATAAAGCTATTCAGTGAAAAAAACCAAAATTTTGTGAGTGAATTCATATATAATTAAGGTATTACATTTTGTGGGGTACTTTTAGAAATAATTTACTATTTTTTTGTAATCAGTAAAAGTGCTATTGATATATTAGGATTACGAAGTATTTGATGCATTTAACATTGTGAAAGATCTTTTATTTAAAAAATAAATGGAATGAAGTATTTTTCATTTTAGTATCATTCAATACTCTGTAGATTTATACTTTTTCAAAAATTTGTAAAGGATCTATTCATAGGAGCTTGCTCATTGTACGTGATAGTTTTGAAAAATGATATAATGAAGCTGTATTATATTGTTTTAATATACTTGATTCTTTATTTGAATTACGTTTTTAAATAATAAGTAAACAGCAAGGTCATTTACATGGTCTTACAACTATACAAATATTTAAAAACCGAATTTTTGATTTACCTGAATATTCAAACTTTTACAGTTATAACTTCATTTTTCTAAATAATAGCTTCCTATCATTTCATTAAATGGTCAATAATCATTCCAAAATCCTTTGTTTTTAGCCCATTAGGCCATGCTTAAAAATAACTTTTTTAATGACTTAAAACAATGAATTTCAAAGATCTTCACACTTATTGGACAAATAAGAAAAAACAGTAGTTAGTTTGTCACTTGACGACTACAGAAGAGTTTATGAGATTTAAATATTCTTCAAAAAAACATTTTATGTGCTATTGTAATAAATGATCAGAATCTATAATCCTATAACTGCATTCACTTCAGACGAATGACTTTGTAAAGTAGGTTGTATAATTATAGCTTTGTAACATATATCATACTATATATAAGAAAACTTTCATTACTTGACAAAAATACTGATTATATTCCACAAAAAAATTAGCAATTTTATTTATCTGTAAGCTGCCTTTCTGCGTTTCTTTTCACTTACTAAAAGAATAAGAAAGTTAAACTTTTATAATCACAGTTCAATATCATTTCAAAAAGTAAATATACTTTTTAAAAAGGTAGAGTGGCACAGCTTTCATAACTAAAAAAGTTATCCAGGAATATTCTTTAAAAGATTCTTCTACTCATCGCACCCAGTTAATTTTTTATTAGTACATTCTTTAATCTATCTGTCATACCGCGACCCAAGAGCGAACAGCAATATTCAATGTGATCAGTCACACGAAAACAATTGCGATTGACGTTAAAGCTTGCTAATCATATCCGAAATTCAAATTTCCTGAAATTTTTCAATTGGAAAATTGACATTACGTGATACCCATGAATAATAGAAAGAATTTTGTCTTCTGGAATAAAGAAGGTGATATAATATTTCTCTCACGGGTACTATGCCATAGGACACAAGAAGTTTTCTTATATATCTTATTTCTAAGTTTCGATATCTAGCTCTTTTTTTTTCTTTTCTTTTTTTCTTTTCTTTTTTTTTTAAAAAAAAATTCAATTTGACATTTTCACATTGGCTTCAGGAGCCAGGTCGTAATAGTCTGTGAAACATGTTTTATTCAAAATTGCATTTCAGCGGTTGTAACCACCTGAGTCCACATATTAAGGATGACAAAAGCATACTTGTTGACAGGAAAGAAGAAATAAGATTAAAAAAAAGTAGTTCTTTATCAAGAATAAATATTTCTAAATATTAAAATTCAAAAAAAAAAAAAAGAGATTAAATATTACTTTAAATGTATATGAAGCGTAATTTTATTTTACTAAATTGTTAAATACTTATAAACACAAGTCTGATTTTTAATTCCATTTTAAAATTTAAATTAAGTATAAATAAGATATCAAACATGGAGCTTTTGTAACTTCGAAATTGCACTATGGCTTCCTGTGTTTAAGATTTAACAAATTCGAAGAATTACTTTTTACAAACTTAGAGAAGAAGTTCGTTTCGTTCACTGAAAATTTACTTCGAAATTTAATCCTTAAAACTCTGTGCATCATTCTACCATACTTTACTATATTGTAAATAGTTACCTCTATATTTTATTTTAGTAGTTTGTATATATTGTTAAGGTATCCGACTACGTTCAGAACCGTGATTTTAAAAAAGCGCATAAATGGATAATTTTCACTGATATTTAGTGTCACTCAGATTAGAGAATATATGCATAAAACTGTTTTAAGGACATTTTGACAAAAAATATTTAAATACAATATTTTGGCAAAAAAATTAACTTAGAATAATCTTTTTTCAAAATGTTCTCCTTTTGGGAAAAATGCTTCTATTATAATAATATTTTGCTTATATATAAGCTCAGACCTCTCTACAGAGGCTCAACTATGATTTTTGAAAAATTCAAATTATTTTCAGAGTTACAACCCATTGAAATAATTATTGGCGTTTTTTTCTTAAAATTGCTCCCTCTGTTGTCGTAAAATATGGATAAACCCACTTCTAAGTTATATATTTCAAAAATTCTAGTTGAGCCTCTATAGAGAGGTCTGAGCTATATACAGGCAAAATATTATTATAATAGAAGCATTTTTCACAAAAGGAGAACATTTTGAAAAAAGATTATTCTAAGTTAATTTTTGCCAAAATATTGTATTTAAATAATTTTTTGTCAAAACGGCCTTAAAACAATTTTATATATATATTCTAATCTAAATGACACTATATATCATGAAAATTATCCATTTATGCGCTTTTGCAAAATCAAGGTTCCGAACGTAGTCGGATACCTTAATATGAATTCAATGAACTAGCTTTGCTTATCCAACTTGGTTGCGTGCTTTAACTGAGCATGTGGATTAGCATTCCCCATAGATATAAAAGTTATCATAATGAGCATATAAATGAACAACCCTTTTATTGATTTAAAAATAGCTTCAAAATTTCGATGGATATTACATAAGCAGATATTAATCAATCTAAGACTCTAAAGAAAGTTGTCACGGTAAAAAAAAGTAAAAAATAATGAAATTCCTAAGACGTCTGAAAAATAAATGGCATGTAATTTATAGTAATTATACTACCGATTCTTTTGTTTTGTATTACACAAATAATGATTCCTATGACTCTCTCTCTCTCTCTCTCTGACCAGCTTTGGACTAATATATCTAACAGAATTATAGCTCAAATATGCATTCGCTGAAGATAAAAAAAAAGATTCGATTTCCTCAGGAAAGTTTGAAAAATATGTATTCATATGAAATTTAGTGACTGTTATATATTCATAAGAAAAAAATATATAAATGCGAGTTTACTAAATTCGTGAATGCATGCTTGTAAATGGATCTTTATAAACATGAGAGATATCAATTATTTATCAGTATCATCCAAATAGATTAAATGTGAAGATAAATTTATGTATGTGCATTTCAGAGAATTAGAAATATTAGAGATAAATGATACTTTTCGTTTCAGCCTTAATAACAAGAATTTACCTTTAAGCAATTTTTCATTCCTTATTCATTTGTTTTGTTAATATAAATTATAATATTTTTATGCTTTCATAATGGATTTTGAAAAAAAAATTCCTAAAATATGCATTAAAAATAATGCAGCATTGTATGAAGCACATTACTTAATTACGTCAATGTTGTTAAAGAGCCGTGCGCATTAATACAATAATTAAATATTACATGTGAAAAATATGATAAAAATATCTTGACATATGTTATGAAAAATTTATGGATTTAACTTTAGCTAATTAATCTCACGAGTATCTATAGTGATAAAAAACTGTACAGTTTCTTTTTATCAATTTATTTTTAATTCATTAATTATGAATCTTCACAAAAACTTTTGACCTGCTAAATTTCATCCTTTCACTAGCTACGCTATTTATGATAAATCGTTAAAATAAATACATAGGTCAAAAATGTATTGGTAATAAAATAAAGAGATTTCCCGCATTTCTTCGCATAAAACAAGGGCATCGGGATAATATAGTCTTTGTTTCTAAATAATCCAGAGCTGATCATTTAATAGAGATAATTATTGATCGGTAAATAATGGGAAAATTAGAGATAAACCGACTTAAAAAAAGTTCTTAGTTCTTAACAAAATTTTAAATTTATTTCTGAATAAACACTTTAACTTTTTAATACTCTTATTCGGCATATAAAATTAAACAAAAATTAATAATATTAATTTTTAGCACAAAATTATCTTATTAATTCTTATAAATGTTTTAATAGATAGTCTAATTTAAAGATATGACAAAGTAGAGAATATTTTGACGAATAAATTGTTTCG
Organism: Trichonephila inaurata madagascariensis; assembly: GCA_019973955.1. Lineage (NCBI taxonomy): Eukaryota > Metazoa > Arthropoda > Arachnida > Araneae > Nephilidae > Trichonephila > Trichonephila inaurata. Next base: position 400,262 of record BMAV01019091.1, read on the forward strand.
ACTATCATTGAAAATACTTAAATGTTCCCTTTTTTGTGATCTATGCATCATAATATTCTTTTTGTGTTTGCATGCACAAAAACATTCAAAATATAAATTTTTACAATATAAATCACTAACGAAATTTTTAAAAAAGCAACACAGATGCCATTATTTTACTAATCATAAGTAGTTTACTACTAAATATTTTTAGGGAAAAGCCCATCCGATTTTCTTTTATAAGATCGCATAAAAAATAAAAATTTATATATATGCAGACAGATAAAGGCATTAAAAATGTAATATATTAACTTTACACTACTGATTTCGTGAAATACTATAATACCGATTATTAAATTTCTAATAGAATGCTTAGTAAATTATCTAGAAATTAGAGTTATATCAAAGTTTTCATACAAGAAAGAATTTGAGTTGTAAAATCTTCTATATATATAATGCTTAATTTTCAAGTAAATATTCTTATGTAAATTTACTGTGAGGTTTCATCGAAGAAAATATAAAGGGAAAAAGAATTTTCTCATTTTGATACTTAAAAATCATTTATACATTTTTCAAACATAGTATATTTCTTACCATACGTGCAAGAGGGGAAAAGGAATATAATATATAGAAGGTATAACAGGAACATTTTTGTGTGGAATGGAGTATGTACAGCTTTTGTCTCTCGGAAGTACAAGACAAGATGAGAAGCGAGTTTGATAAATTCCGAACGCCGTTCTGTATGACGTCACTGCCTACCTAATATTTGATTCGCTGCATTCTATGATTATCTGTCACTCCTGCTCCAGTTCTCCTCCCCCATTTCAGTTAAACCATCAAACATTTTTAAAAAGTGAGTTCAGTTAAAACCGCTGAGTGACTTTTTCCTCTAAAAAGATCATTCCGTACTTGACATTGTTTCAAAAAAAAAATGTCTGAACTTCTCCCGTAATTTATTGATGAGGATTGATGAGGTACAATAAATATGCATGATGGGAAGCAGTATTCATGAATATGAACGCAGGTAAGGACGGGGTAAGATAAACTCGACCCTTTCCCAGAATTCTGAAATAATTACACGGTTTTTCCAATTATGAACAATTTTTCAAAAAATAATTGTAAAAATAGTACCTAAGAGCAGTTATTAAGTTTATCTCCTATGTAAATTATGCCTTAATTTTATTCATGGAGAACAAGCCTGCATGGAATACCTGACAAGTAAGATAGATAAATTCTGAAGGAAAGGGGAAGAGGCTATATCTTTAAATACAAAAATCAATAAAATTTTAGTATGTATATATAGGAGCAAAAATTGGATGTATATATATATATATATATATATAACTTATTTATTGCACTCAGATTTAGCGCGGGCTTTGCATTTGTAAGTGCAATTTTTAGGTAAGTTACCTCTATCATATAATAGATTTAGATATTCCTATCTATTATTTTCTATATTGGTTTTTGCTCAGTGTTATTTACATAAAAGGGGTAAGGTTGACTGGCTAAAAAACATGTTCAACCCCACTTTTATATAAATTATTTTATATATTAGCTGTCCTAAGTCAGTAATGTTTATAACACTGCAGCATCCATTTTATAATTTTTAATCTCGATTACTCATATGTCCTTCATTGTATGATTTTCCTACTGTCTATGTGTTTGTCGAATGTTATTGTTTGGATGTTATATCTTGTTTGTAGAGAATTAGCCTATATATATATATATATATATATATATATATATATATACAATCTGATTTGCATCTAATACCAAATAGTTAAACTCTAGTGTGAGATTATGAATCATTTGGATTGACATGGCATTAGTGGGAGTTATGAGCAAAATATAGGAGTGGTAATTGTTGTATTAAATATGAGAGAAAAATCGTTCAAAAATTGTGAATTGAATTATTGATAGGATGCTCTTTGGTGAGTTTTTAATGATTTACGCTATTCATTTGTGATCATATTGAGTTTTTAATGATTTACGCTATTCAATTGTGATCATATTGAGTTTTTAATTTGAATTTTCGGATTTTAGACATTTTTTCTACCTATACACAACTATTTTAAAGATGGGTGCGTCATCTTTGGTGTTCGATGGTTCACTTATATTATGCACTTAGTTGTTTTAGAATTTTAATATTTAATATTTTAATGTTATAATATCTTTCAGAATGCGATGGCGAATAGTTTAATTTTTCAAATGTAATGGTTTAATTTTAATTTTTTAATTTTTTTTAATTTTGATTGAAAACGTTGGAATTTTATCTTCTATATTCGCCATTGATATTTTGAAATGGGATTTAATGTTATAAGATTCATATAATTTAAATTTTTTAATTGATTATTAAATTGTGATTAAATTATATATATATATTACTTACCTCTGCCTCACCATTTAAAGAAAAGAGAATTCTAATATAAATTAGATAAAAAATGAGTGTGTTATATTTTTGTGTGATGCTTAATCTTAACCGCAATAGTTCTCAAATCCATCGTTTTCGGTCTGATATCTAGAAAAAAAAATTCCAGAAAGATATCCATTAACTGATACATTTTATTTTATAATTTCGTTTTTCTTCAAATCTTAAGGAACATTAACACGTTTTCATTAAATTATTAAATTATCGGTTTTTGAATTCATAGAAATCCTAATAAAGTGGGATTTTTTTGTCAATGATATGGGTCAAACTTTTTTTTCTGACTCAATTGCACCATAAATTTTATAAGAAAAAATTTTAATTATTATTATTATACTAAGTTCGAGTGTAACAAATTCAAACATATAATTTCAGACTTTCTTTTAAACGCATATTTCCTAAATTATCGATACATTCCTGCTTATGCGTTTTAATAACAAAATATGTTTTTAACTGTAAACTCACACACAGAATCAAAAACCCATCTAATAAATAATTAATGTGACACTTGTCTAATTATTACTGAAAAAAATTTTTCCTTGGTACACAGATTTCTTGTTCAGCAAAGTATAAATAGAGATCTGTACACATACGTATAAAATATATGTTGTAAATCTTTTAAAATTCTAAATTGATGTCTATAAAAAATACGGTGCAGAACTCTCGTTTAAAATGAGGGGTGTGGCACTCCTTATTAAAATATTTGTTCATATTAAAAAAAGCCTCCGGTATTAAAAAATTTAACTCTGTAGACTTTTGTTAACGGCTTTGATAAATTATAACTCGAAACTTCAGCAAAGATATAAGACTTTCAGATTAATTCTTATGATGATCTTTTCTCTAAAATAAAATCTTTATATTGATCATTTTAATCAAAAACTTAGATGGAACTCTTTGTATCGATTTAGAAAGCAAATATCTTTTTGTGATTGGATACTGTGCTTGTGGAATGCAAAAAAAAATGTACTAATCAAAATGCTTCTCAAAAGCTTTATTTTTCAATTTCAAAAGGTGAAGAAAAAAGCGAATTAATAATATTATTTTTTTACAATTAATTTATTATAAAAAAAAATTCACAGAAACTTTAACAAAAGGTAAATTTTTCACAAATTAAAAAGTTTTTAATTAAAAAAAGTAAAACTGGTTATTTTCTTATTATAGAATAAGGAAATAACTAATTTTACTAAGTAACCGAAATAAAATCCTTTTCAGCAGTCTTAAAATTTCGAAAAATTAAAATTACAGTTTTGTTTCTTGAATTTTTCATATCAAATATCTATATTATCTTAAATAAGTTAGTTGTTCCGTTTCATTTTATATCGCATACCGCAATTATATATATATATTTGTGTGCGTAATAATTCCCTCTAGCATCCTTTTAATTAACTCTTTTTAATAATATTTAAATTAGCTTTTAATTCATAAGTTAAAAACTAACGCCCTAATCTTAATCGTAATCAACGTATTATTACCTCAGAAATCTCTTTCCCGCCCATTTTAACCCTTTATCTACCGCATTATGATTTACTGCAGTATTTTTTCATGCAAAATTGTTTTTAATCACTACATTAAAAATTATGGGATTTATATAAACGAAATACTCAACTTTAAGAAATTTAATCCGTCAGAGCTAATTAATTAATTAAAGATATTCAACTGTAACATTAAATATATACACTGTTAACTTAAAATAAACTGTCAAATCGTTTTTTAAGGTCTTCATTAACATACAAAAAAACAAGGCACTTACCTTTTGACATTAACTATTTTTTAGGGACAAAAATGCCAATCTTCGCAATCCGCTGAAAGCGCCGTCAGCTGAAAACGCAACTTCTTCTTTAAAACTATTCGCCTTCCCCGCTAAAATACTCATCATAGAACTCGTGTTGCCATACATCTTGAAAGAGTGGGATTTCAAAGAATATTCCTGCTAAGTATCGTTAGAGTATTCGTAAAAATGGTTATTCTATGTAATCTTTAAAGTGAATGGTACTTATAAGTACCGTCGGTAGATAAAGGGTTAACCAATAAGAACTCTTGTTACAAAGGAATCACGCAGTCTTCACTGCCGGGTATAAAAAGCGAAATTCTTTTGTGATCACTCTCTTTGTTTGCCTGACTTCACCATGTAATCGTCGCCGTTTGCTTTGATCTCCGCCTCGCGTGAAAATCTAGAAATAGGTGCAACTCTTTTTTTATTCTTTGTGTGTATATGCTTATTGTGAAGTCGTAACGCCTTTGTACTTTCATGTGAAAATAAAGAAGAGTAAAATGAAATCAGAAAAAGTTCTCCGCTTATTCAGAAACAACCAACATAAATAAATCAACACTGGCCAACTCTACATATATATATAAATATAAAGTGCACTCATAGTAATTAGTAAACTTCCACATTAATTTCTCATTTCTAAATATCACAAAAGCCTGATAAGTTATGAATGGTTTTAATACTTATAAAAGTAAATCCGAAAAAGTGCTACAAGAAATCAAACAAAATGCAATAAACAATCTTGATTCTATGGCCATAATTAAAAATAGTAAAGAACTTACTGAATAACTAAAAGATGAAATAATTTATTCTGTCTATATTTTTAGCTTTTGAAGATGTATTTAACTCTATAAATATTGATGATACCATTAAAATACTTCTACAATTTTATGAAAATAATATACTTTTAAATGTTATTCATAATGCAAACTTTAATTTTCTCATTAGACTAGTACTAGAAGAAAATTACTTGTTTTATAATGGTAGTTATTTTCAAGAGATTAAAAGCTTGCCACAAGGTGGACCAGCTAGTAATTATCTACCTAATTTACATTTACACTTTTTTTAAAAAAATATTTATGTACACAGTACTTCACTTTATTTTTTTCTGCATGTATGATATTTTCTTTTTGGGGACGAATAAGTATTTCAAAACAAATACGAATTTTTATCCAGACTACCTTAAATTAATTCAGACAAATAATAATGTTGATAAAGTTAATTTTTTATATATTCAAATACATTTAAAAGATAATTTGATAAGTACTTTTGTAATAATAAGAGAGACTGTTTTTACTTCAATACTATTAAAGTAGATCATTGGGAAAGTAAAACACATTTATCAATTTTCAAAAAAGTGATAAATTACATAAAATGCTGCAGGTTCCTAGTTTCATATAAATAAGAAAAATTTGAAATTTTAATAATCTCATTAATTGCTATTTAGAACAAAAATCTCAATTAATTTTATTTATACTTATTCATATTTTTTTCTTATAACTTTAGTTTTTACGTCATATTTTTGTTTATAATTATTTTAGTAAAAATAATTTTTTACTTATTAATAATGCTACCAATTGGTAGTTTATTTTAAAAGCCTTTAAATTGTATATAAATCATTGAATTAACAATAACTGGTTTATTGTTCTTTGATAGGATCGAAGCACTTTTGAATGCTTCTTTAGATATACGTAACCTTTTTTATTAGTAATGGATTTATAGAACTTCTATTTTTATGTTCCACAGAATTTCGTTCAATTTTTTTAGTCAAAAGGGGAAAGGTTGGCTATAACCATAAAACTGGTTAAACCTCACTTTTTTAAAAGCTGTCCTCAGTCAGCACTGCTTATAATACTGCAGCATTCATCTCTTTTTTGTTTGTTGTTGTTGTTGGGGTTTTTTGTTTGTTTTTGTTTCCAAAGTTTATTATCTATTTTAATCTCAAGTATTCAAATCATTTTTTGTCTCTCTAGAGTATATTAAAAATTATATACATTTATGCTCATAAAAGGCACATTTTTTGCTCTTAATTTTAATTTCATTACACTCATATCACTTCTTTTAAATTAATATACATTGATTTATCTGATCCTCTATATTGAAAAATCTTATACTTTTCCATCCCGCATTTAGAGTTCCTTGAAATAATTGATCAATTTTAACCAACATTATATAGACCAGCCTTGGGACTGTTAAAAAGCCATTTATTCTCATGAACGTACAAAACATTTCTATCATTTTAAGAGAAAAGAAATGTTACCAGAATTTTTTAAAGCTTTCTTTTCAGTTCACATTTACTCCATTAATAAAGTATTCGACTAAAAGCTAAAAGCTTTTAAGGGGGTAACTAAATATCCAGAGACAGTGGTAAGGGATTCGTGTTACAATTTAATATATCATAAAGGGTATATTTGTGATTCAACCAATAAAATGGCATGTAATAAGCATTTTAATAAAATAATTTTAGATTATTTTTTTTACTATTTTCAGTTTCTCATATTTAATAATAATGTACCACAATGAAGGATGAATTAAAATTCAAAAGAAAATTTCAGAAAAGCTACTATGCTTAGATTTTACCCTTGAGAATTGAAATAACTCTTTTATCAACGCATAAAGTTATTCCCATATTGGAAAGTGCTGTGATTGATAAAACCAGTTATTTATACTAACCAAAGGCACATTTCCAATCACATCCAGAATAACAAATTTTTGTATTCGCTATTAACCCTTTATCGACCGCATTATGATTTACTGCAGTTTTTTTTAATGCAATATTTTTTTTTTGAATCACTACATTGAAAACTAAGGGATATACATAAACAAAATACTCAACTTTGGGAAATTTAATCCGTTAGAGCTAATTAATTAATTAAAGATACTCAACTGTAAAATTAATTATATACGCTGTTCACTTAAAATAAAAAGTCAAATTGTTTTCTAAGGTCTTCATTAACATACAAAAAATAAGACACCTACCTGTTGACATTAATTACTTTTGGAACAAAAATGACAATCTTCGCAATCCGCTAAAAACGCCGTCAGATGAAAACGCAATTTCTGCTTTTAAACTATTCACCTCCCCCGCTAAAATACTCATCATAGAACCCGTGCTGCCATATATCTTGAAAGAGTGGATTTCAAAGAATATTCCTGCCAAGTATCGTCAGAGTATTCGTAAAAACGGTTATTCTATGTAATTTTAAAGTGAGTGGTACTTATAAGTACCACGTCGGTCGATAAAGGATCATTATGAAAAGGATCTTCATCAAAGTAGAAAAGTAGTAGCTGAAGAAATATATCTTGAGTAAAAAAGAAACGTGTGCAAACAAAGTTCTTTCTTTTTTTTACACTGTTTTTAAAGTAAAGTTTAAATTTCAATGTAGTCTTAAAAAATAAAGCGGCCCACATAAATTCAAATAAAGAGTGTTTTGCTGGACAATCTAGTATCAGATTGTGCAACAGGAATCCATTTATTAAACAAACATAAAAAAATTGATACAGTATGTATTTACCGGCATATGAGTTTTATAACAATATTTGGGTAAAATTTAGTTATATATTAGTCTTAATGTTATTGAGAATAGTATTCATTGTATTATATTTTACATTAAAATGTCTGTTACTTGTATCTACAATATCTAATGTGTTTTGTCTCTGTGTTTTATTCAGCGTTTTTCTTTTTGCTTGCCTCAAGCATAGCTCTAAGGCAAGGATGTCACTCAAAGACTATCTTGGGTCAAACAAACAAGGCTTAACTTTAGATGGGCTACAAAAAAATCAATATTCACAGAAATGTAAGTTTATTTCGAATAATACATTATAATAAACATGAATAACAGGACAAGAAAAAATTAATGTTTACGTCTTGACACTTAACACATCTCTTCTCTACAACTGTCTTTCCTATTTCGATAGAAATTTTGATATTTTATAATATATTATTATATGCCGATATACTGGGTGGGCCACAAAAATGTTAGTTGTGGGTTGCGAGTTTGACACCCCTGCACTAAGGCATAGACCAAGAATCCAAGAACTTTTCTATACTAAATATACTCAGATATAAAACTTTTCTATACTAAATATAATCAGATATAAAAATTTTCTATACTAAATATAAACAGAATTTAAACTTTTCTATACTAAATATAAACAGATATAAAACTTTTCTATACTAAATATAAACAGATATAAAACTTTTCTACACTAAATATAAACAGATATAAAACTTTTCTATACTAAATATAAACAGATATAAATCTTTTCTATACTAAATATAAACAGAAATAAAACTTTTCAATACTAAATGTACTTTCATAATAAATATGCAGATATATTTATTATGTAGTTTAATTTAATAAACAAACAAAAAAAGTAATAATTAAATTTCATTGCTTACACTTAAGTGAAAACATGTACAAAAGGACAGTGAAATATTGCTGCAAATTAATTAATATTTTTTTTGTCCAAAACTTACATCATGAAATGTAAATAAAGTGACGTAACTTATAAATATATAATTCATAATTGTAATTTCATCATAACATTTACTTTTCACATCTAAAGCCTAATGTATCCGAGAAAATTTGTTTTAGCTGGAATGATATCAAAAAGGCTTCATAAGACACATTTTATTTCAAATATTACTGTACTTTACGGAGTTGTAAACTGAAATTTTTCAGAATTATATTACCTATAATCTAACGAATTTATAAAAGAGAAATATAAAGGAAATGTATATTTTTGTTACATTTCTACAGAGCTGTCAAAATATGAAGAATTGGAGGTAAGTTTCGATTGCAAAACTATCCATCTGCTGGTCTACCGATATATATACATTTAGAATTTTTGGTTATCTTTCAAATAATGCGTAATTATAGAAGTTAAATATATTGTAAATCACAAAGACGTATGATTCTTATTGGAAACTTTTAGTAACATGTCATTTAAAAGAAGATATATATTGCACGTACCATCTATCAAAAGATAATAATATAATTATAAAAGTTAAAACTGAGAAAAAGCCAAAGCTATGTTGGAACTAATTTATAAGATTGAAATGCTTTTTTTCAATACTTTAAAGCAGTGGTCCCAAGACCCCGATACCGGTCCATGAATCAAACATTACCGGGCAGCAAATATTAAATTATTCCCATTTTATTTACTGTGGTGTATTTCTCTCGGATTTGTGCTACTTTGCATGGACGAGAGGTTAAACGAGAGCTATGAGACATTATCTAAAGCCGCGCCAATACCACGCATTCGCAAAATATCTTGATGTATACCCCCTTCCCCCCCTTCTTAGCGGGCAGCAGTAAAATTACCAAAAATTGACCGGTCCGTGACGATAAAAGAGTAGGGGAGTATTGCAAGGACTTACATCTATCTGCATTAAACTGCACATCAGAAAAAGCCGTTAATGAAAAAAAAATGCGTCTTTTTATTTCTGGTTTAAATCCACCATGAATTAATCACTTATTTTTTAGAGTAGAAATTTGAGTCACAAAGTTATTTTGTTTTGTTTTTCCTACATTACATTTTATACTCAATTCCCTCCAAACGCATATTTGTCAGAAATTCTACAAATATTCAACGTTTTTTATTAAAATACACTGCTAAAAAAATTAACAGAACAGGCAAAAAAGTGTAGAAACCTTTGTGCAATAGCCAAGTATGGGGATAAAATGGAAAATACAGTTGCAAGAAAAAGCAATACAGAAAAAAGAAACAAAAAAAAACAAAACAAAAAAAAAAAAGAATTGTATGGGAATTGTATGCTTTGTAATGGTATAAAGAACACGAAATAATGCTTCCAGGCAACAATTTTGTTGCATGTAAATGAAAAAAATTATTGCTTGGAAATGATACAGGATTTTTAATATGGTGTGTTCCCCTCCGAGCTCTTCAGAATGTCGCACACATGTTTTGCATGGATACGATGAGATTATGGATGAGACTTTGGGGAATATTGTTCCACTCTTGACGTCCAAGTCTTGGACATTAACAAGAGGTATTGGTCTTGCAGCAACGCGTCGTCCGAGTTTATCCCAAACATACTCGATCGGATTAAGATCAAGAGAGCCTAATGGCCGCTTCATACGCTGTATTGTTTCAACTTCAATAAGGTTCACCACAAAAAGAGCCATATAAAGTCTGGTGTTATCCTGCATTAAAAGAAAGAAATCACCAACGCCTGCAGCGTAAAGTACGATATGGGGTCTCAGGATCTCTTCTGCATACCTTTGAACCATCAAATTGCCTTTCCAAACAATATGCAGGTCAGTACATCCGCCTATTCTGATTCCATCCCATTTCATCAAACCACCTCGTCCGAAATGTGATCTTTCCTGAACGAATATGGGGTTATTTCGAGTGTCCCATTCTTGTCACAAAAAAACACGTCTGGTGTCACACTCTTAACTAAATCGGGATTAGTCCATAAAAAGCACTTGACTCCAATCATTTTGCATCCAATCTCGATGTTCTCCATCCCACTCTTTTTGGGCCGCTCGGTGTCTTGCTGTCAACGGGATACACACCATTGGCCTATGTGCATACAGTCCACCCTCATAAAGCCTATTTCGGATTGTTTGTGCTTGAGACTAGGGTTTCTGATTTCTCGGTCTTTTTTCCTTCCCGGAAATTTAAGGGAAATCCCGGAACGTAACAGTCATTCCCGGGATTCTCAGGAATGCATCAAAGTTTCTAAAAATCCAAAAACCAGTTAGATGACGATTTGGTCAATTAGTTGTTAAATTGGATTCGGTCGGTTTGAATTAGATTACTTTAGAAATTATCTTCAAATATAAAAAGGTGTATTACCTGTCCGTGATAAGTTAAGTGTGATCCGATTTATTATATTATATCTCCAATTATCTCTTTTACCTCGCTATTGCTCCCCATATTTATCAATTGGTGCATTTCTTAACTTGCGTTGTTGAATTTGTGTCGTGGTTGAGAATTGCTAGTAGAGTTTCTATATATTTACTATGGCTAATTTTCCTTCTGACCCTCTCACACTAATGGATGGTATAGACCAATAGCCTTCAAACTGTGTTCCACGGAACCCTGGGGCTCCACAAGGTATAACCAGGAGTATCACGATCCACAATAAAAGAATCGAGAAAAATCTGTATGCAAAATGGATTCACGTTCTCTATGAAATTTGAAAAGTTGCAAGCATCTAAAACTCATACCATTCATTAAAACTGAAAATTTTATTTTATTATTTATAATAACTTTATTTTTTGCAATACATTTTAAATTTTTTTAAAAAAACAAAAGAATATTAAAACGCGCGCGCTTCATCTTTATATATATACTTCTTACCAGATTGTGAATATTCTATTGTTTACTATCTTGGGTTCCACGAGATAATTTTATACTTGTTAGTTAGCACATGCCTTGCAAAACTAAATAGTTTTCTCGTGAAAAATGCACCTTTTTGCATTTGTGGAAAACACACACAATATGAAGATGAGGAAACATTATATCAACAGATTTGATGTTAAAATCTAAATTTAACAAGAACAGCTTCTAAATTTTAGGTTGCAAATTCATGCAAAATACACGGATTTTCTCACAGTTATAAACATTTTAATGCCATTCACAGAACATTGTGTTTAGGTGAAATATATTTCTCAATGTAAGTGGCTGCAAAATACAGTATCAAAACAAATTAAACTCAGAATATAAGTAATGCGAATGCATTTAATCTCATCCCCTAGACTTCAACAGTTTGTGTCAAAAAAAAAAAAGCACATATCCCAGTTACTAAATATAATGCATGGATAGGTGACATTTGGATCACAAAGTAATATTATTGATGAGTAAATTATACTTAAAAAATTACATTATAATTTTTTAATAATAAATGCAATATTTTTTTATTGCTTTTACATAAAGTGCCTATAACATGTTGATCTACTGTAAATAATATTTTGAGACATATTCTTCGAAGTGTGTGTATGGAATGGGGTTCCACGAAAACACTTTCTAGCTCTAGGGGTTCCTCGAAAATGCCTTCAAGTTCTACGGGATCCATGAGTTGAAAAAGTTTGAAGACCACTGGTATAGACCATCCATTACAACTTGGCCACCGCTGTCGCTCATCCCTTCGGAAGACACTTTTTCAATCTTGTCAGGAATAGATGCTGAACAAAATATTTTTGTTTTATTGCAAACTTGATTTAAGGTGTTAAATTTCAGCAAAAGAAATTAACCAAGCCTCAAAATCTTCACGTGCCGGAGAGTAGAAAATAGGAGAGGGAGGTAACAACTGAAGTGGTTGCCTCATCTCTTGACCAAGATTTACAATTATGAGGTGCACCTCTAGTAACCCTCATGTAGTTTCTAGGCGGCGTTAATTCAAATTTGAACTTGTTAATCGGATATCAGATTTCTATAGCCGGAAAAAATACTCGAAAATAATAAGTAAAATTACAAATAGGGGGAAATTAAGATTGTAAATCCCGACAGTGAGTGAGTGAATATTAACGTCGCACTGTTCAGCTACACGAGGGCTTTTGGCGACGGACCACGTAATTTTGAACCATGGTCAAGTGACGTGGACGACACCTGAGTGGGCACCCTCTTCTTCTAACTACCACACCACACCAACGGGAGGACGTTTCAGCTCACGATAGATTTAACGTGCATCGCTGCCCTACATGGCGGGTCTTTTAGTGGTACCGGGCTCGAACTCATGACATGCTTGCCATGAACCGATATTCTGACCACTGGGCTACCGCAGCCCGTAAATCCCGATAGAGTGGATCACTCTTCGCGAATCGTTTCTAAAATAAACACTACCTTCACGAAGTAAAATTATCTTCGGAATCGCATCTAATGAAAACCACACCCTTTCACAATCATGCTGACAGTGGCGGCGTAACGTACAACTCCGCAACCATCGCATCACGTGGGGGGGGCAGGATTCTAGGGGGCCCAAAGCCTGACTGATGCCAAGTAAGTATGGTTTTGCAATCCTTTGTAAGATCCGGGTTGGGACCCAAGACGCGACTTTCCAGGGGCCCTTAATATTCTCCATTACGCCACTGCATGCAGAAATGTTGCTTTTTAAATGTATTTACAAAACGAAAATTAAAGTTTCAAGTATCATTGTCCATCGATGGCGCGGTACTTCCGTTTATTTCATTTTTTAAAAAATATTTTAAATCATTTTTAAGAAAGGAAAACGCATAAAATCAATTACATTGGGATAGTAATCTAAAAATCAAGCTTTATCATTTGAACTCAAAATCCCCATTCTACTTTTTCAAGATTTTTTTTACTAAAAAAAAATTATCACTAAATCACACTCCAATTTTTTGTGTTTTTAAAACTATTTCTTTTTTTGAAAACTAATTTCAAATCATTTAAGAATAATCTTAAATTATTCTTTAATTTCGAGTGGAAAAAAAAAGAAAAGAAAATTCTTTTATAGTGCCACAAGATGTTGAAATTCGTGTCAGAGAATATTCGGAGATTGTTTATCTGTAATTAACTATAGTATATAAAAATATATGCAGGGGTTTCCAAAGTGTTGAGGAGTCTATAATATGTATTTGTTCATTTGTATAAATAATTCAAACAACATAGCGGCTTATAGACGATGAGCTCGTAGTTTTGATCAGAGCTTCGAACAGGAATTGAACCGAAAACCGGAAAAAACCGTTATTTTGGTTGAAACGAAAACCGGAACTGAACCGAAAAAGAAAAAAAAACAACATTGGTTTATTTCGGTTCTATGTATCTTCAGTCATTTTGTTACTGTAACCAACTTATCAATATTTTCTCATTTAACATCAATTACATAATTATCATCATTACATGTACATTGCTTCATGATTTCCTGTTTTAATATTCACTAATACTTTTTTCTGCTAAAGTTTCGTATAAAACTATTTGTAGAAGGAAAATTTAATTCAGGGTAGTTGATTTCTTAAGAAAAATATCTGTCTGGGTCACTGGCGTAGCTAGTTCTGAGTGGGCCCTTTTTCTGAGAAATTGTGCAATCGGCTACTGACAGTAAATCCCCAAAACGACTCGCAAAATCTAATTTCTGTTGGTACTAGCCGTTACCATCCAACTTCACTGGGTATTTAGCGATGTTGTATGAATATATACTGTTTATATATATTTAAATTATTGATATCTATGTCCTAACATTAAACGTTTGATTGTAATGAAAAACATTCTTATAATTATCACCTCTTGATTTAAAAAAAGGACAGGACTTCTAAATAATAATTTCTAAAATTGAAATAAAATTACCTTTTAAGTTCCCGTAATCCCCTCCTCCAAAAAGTGGATTTCCACAAAACCCATTTTTAGTGGATCTCTTCTCAATAAAATATACATGCTTGCCAAATTTCAAGTCTAAATCCAATAGTTCAAAAACGGAAATATTTCTTATCAAAAACCTCCTTTGAGAGTCAATTTCTGAAAGACCCGCTCTTAGGGAATATCAATGCAACAAAAGAAACTTGGATACCAAATTTCATTAATGTAGATCTTGTAGTTGGAAAACGGGAATTTTGTTACCAAAACGCCCCAGTTACGATCCGTAAAATCCGTTCTTAGCAGATTTCTGTTCAATAAAAGAAACACGCTAGCCAGATTTCAAGTATGTGGGTTTAACAGTAATAAAACAGAAATTTTATCAATAATGTCCCTTAACCTTAAGGTGTCGATTTCCGAAAAACCTCTTTTGTTGCGGATCTCTGCTCCATGAAAGGAACATGCCTACTAAATTCCAAGTCTGTCGGTCTAATAGTTCAAAAATGGGTATGTTTATCTATAATGCCCCTTAAGCATTATCCAGTGATCCATTAAGGTTTATCCATTGGGTGCTTGGAGTAGGCACCCAGGGTCCCCGGAAGGGCCCAGATAAGCTAGATTTAACCGGATCCAAGAGCCCGTCCTTGGATCCGACAGTTCTAAGGGTGCCCGTAGATTTTCTGCACTCGAAATGAGCTTAAATTGGCACTGGTAAGAGATATGTGCCTAGTTCAAAGCAAACTATTTCAAACTAGTTGAAGTTAGGTCTTAATAGCAAGATAAAGGTTAATAAGAGAGAGCCTGACTGAAATCTGATACGAATGAGGAAACTTCCCTTTGAAACAGATGGACAAATATGAAACTTCCCTACTGACCATGATTTGAAAGACCATACTCCAGAGAATAAATACTACTATCAAATCATTGCAATAAGTTAAGTGTGAATTTTATTAAAAGGATCTAGTCTACTATAAAATCTCTGGAAAATTATATCCAATATTTCAGAAATAAATTTGGAAAAATAGTACAAGCAGCAACTGATTTAACAGAGTTCTCGTTTGAAAAGGAAGCTGGACAAGAGCTCGCAAGCAGCAAAATAAAAAAATTTAAAAAATCGGTGAAAATAACGAAGTCGGTTACAGTAGAACGTCGTTTATCCGAATATTTATTATCAGGAGCGTCAAATATCCGGACCAGGGGTGTCAACTACATGTGCTGTATATGAATACGTTTTCGAACAACGCAATGTTCAATAGTTGTTTCGCGTGAGGCCAAAAGTTACGGGAAAACCCAAGGTCAGGGATATTTGGGGAATTTCAGTTGTGTGATTTGGTAAACAACTGCGTGGAATATTAGGTTAGTTTGTTTCCAAGTGAGGGTGTGTATGCATGCTCTTTTGTTGAGTTGTGAACTGCTATGGCTTCGAATTCAAAACGGAAGCACTATGTCTTGAACATAGAGACAAAACTTGAAATATTGAACCGTCTCGTGAAGGGAGAAAGTGGAGCGTCTCTTGCACAGTTTTATAATGTTGGAAAGTCAACAATTTCTGATATAAAAAGCCGAGAAACCATTTTAAATTTTGCTTCAAAACTTGACTCAGAAGATGGCTCGAAGAAAAGGAAAACCACGAGGGAAGCAAACGATGTTGTTCTTGATCGTTCACTCTACTTGTGGTTTTCACAAAGAAGGTGCAAAAGGGACCCGATATCAGGCACTCTGTTGGGCGAAAAAGCTCTGGAACTTAACGAGAAATTAGCGATTCGGCTGATTTCAAAGCTTGCACTGGTTGGTTACAGAACCTTAAATCGCGCCACGGGATACGGGAACTGCAGATTGAAGGCAAATCAATGTCTGGCGATAAGAATTTTGCTCACAAGTTTAAGGAAACATTTTTGCAGCATGTGGAAGAAAGGTTACTCCAGAGACGACGTTTACAACGTAGACGAGACTGGAGTAAATTGGAAGGCTCTGCCAAGAAAGTCATTGGCTTCGAAACGGGAGTCCACAGCACCAGGCTTTAAAGTCAGCAAGGAATATATTACAGCCATGGTTTGTGCGAACGCTAGTGGACACATACTTTTCCATTGCTTGTGATTGGCAAATCTAAGAAGCCTCGCTACTTCAAAAATGTTCCATGCCTTCCTACTCTATACAAGGCGCAAAAGAGTGCATGGATGAACTCTGACCTTTTTCTGAATGGTACTCTAAGACTTCATTCCCAACGTAAAGAAACTTCGTGAACGTGAAGGGAAAACAAGCAAAGTTTTACTGATTCTCGATAATTCTCCCTATCACCCACATGTCGAAATTCTCAATGCAATCGATGACGACTTCACCGTGATACATCTTCCACCAAACGTCACTGTGCTGGTGCAACTAATGGACCAAGGCGTCATTGAAAAGTTCAAGAGAGTTTATAGGAAACAAGTTTTGCGGAGATTACTTTTGGCAAAAAATGACGAAGAAAGTATTGCGGCTTTTGCTGAAAAGCTCAATATGAAGGACGTCTGCTACATGTTACGGACTCGCACGAAAGACAGAGCCTGAAAAAGGCACAGAATAAGCTGTGGCCAGATTTAGAAGGCGAAAAAGACCAATGAAGACCACAGTGAGAAGATTACCGACTTCGTGCAATTGATCCTAGTATTTCGAGAATGCGATGCAGAAGATGTAGAAACCTGGATGGCATGCGATGCAGAAGACTGTGGATTTCAAATCCTAAATGATGACGAGATTGTGGTTTCCGTGCAAGAAGAATCCGACCCTGTCGATGATGAAACGGATAAAGACAAGGACAATAACAACGAACGTGACAAGGGTCCATCAAATGCTGACGCGTTTTCTGCGTTAGAGACAGCCATGGAGTGGTACGAACAACAATCAGAGTGCTGTCCTACTGAACTACTGTTGCTCAAGAGAATCAGAGATCTTGCAATGAAAAAACGAAGGTGTACAATGGTACAGTGAAAAATAAGTGATTATTTTCCACAACAAAGGTAAAATTGCGACATGTTGCACCTATTTTCCTTTTCTTCAAGCACGTTTCCCGCATGGGATGATTTTCAGTATCCATATAGTGTCCGGTTTCATATACTGTATGGATCGCATTCGATTATCCGAACAATCACGTATCGAACGGTGTCCGGTCCTAATTGATTCGGATACACGACGTTCTACTTTATATGAATTTTTAAAAGGGAAAATTTTATAGTGAATTTTTTTATGTCATATGCGATAGGCCAATAACAGAACTATCCCGAAGAGTTGAGATTTATAGAACTGTTATAGAACACTTTACTGCATTTTTTGACGATGCATTATTACCTGAATTTAAGAAGGAAGCTACACAAAAACTAAAGGAAACTTATAATGACGACATTGAATTTTCTAATTTTGACTAAATTAATTGGATAAGTTTTTAATATTTTCAAATGAAAACAAAGATACAATGAAGATCCCACTAGAAAAGTATCGAGTTGCAAGAGAAATCCTAATGTAGAGATATTTTTGAAAATATTTTTAGCAATACCTGTATCGAATGCATCAGGTGAGAGATCTTTATAAGTTTTAAAGCGCGTTAAAATTATTTAAGAAGTACTATATATAGGAAAGAAAACATATTGAACAACATGACCATATTATATAAAAGAACACAAGATGTTTTGGAAAAAAATAGGAAGACAAAAATAATTGATAATTTGCCGGGAGAGAAATCAAGAAAGAAAAAGTTTTTAGCAAAATTGTAAGTTTCCTTTTTGTAAGGTTTTTTTTTTTTAAAAACAGTTAAGATTTTTTAGCTGGTTTTTTTTTATTAACAATACTTTTTTTTTGAGAATTTAAGGTCAGCAAATTTTTATTTAATTTTTTAGTTTTACGACTCTTGAGCCCATGGGACTCAAACCTTTTAGCGCCAGGGGCCTCCAACTCACCTAATCCGCCTCCGGTTACAAAAAGTTTTAAATAAAATGTTCGTACTCAAAATACAGAACGATAAGATGAGTTGTAAGTTACAAATGAATAGAGATTCAAGACACTAGTAGTCATCCGTGTAAATTACTTATCGAAAATATAATAAATATTTTTTTCCCAATTATCTGATTTAAACCAGAAAATGCTTCTACATAGTAAATAACAAAATTTTGTCTTATGTTGGTGTTTATGAGAAAAGCTTAGTATATAATCTGTAACATTACTTTTTTTATAACAATAAAATGGAAAAATTTGAAGCATTTAGAAACCCTTTTTTAAGGTACCCGGGCCCACTTTTCGGAACCATGTTTTTAAAAGCGCATAAATGTATAATTTTATATTTAGTGTCACTTAGATTAGAAAAAATGTAAAAAAAATTGTTTTAAGGTTATAATGAAAAAAAAAAATTATTTAAATAAAACTTTTGGGGAAAAAAATTAACTTAGAATAAATTTTTTTTTCCCAAATTTGCCTTTTTCCTTTTGTAAAAAATGCTTTTATTGTATTAATATTTTGCCTGTATATAGCCCCCTTTCCTTCTTTTACAGAGGCTCAACTATGATTTTCAAAAAAATTCAAATTTTTTTAGATTAAATCATTTAAAAATTTTGACGTATTTTCAAAATTCTCCCATCTTTTTTTCGAAAAAAACATGGAAAAAACCGACTTCCAAATTATGTATTTAAAAATTTCCCTTACACATTTCATGCAGGATGGTGCACATCATTTTCATGGGTTCGTGAAGGCACTATTGTTCCAACACTTCACAGATAAACGTGTAATTAGTCACTTCTTTCCTAATCCATGGCCACCACGTTCGTCGTATCTAACTCCATGCGATTTCTGGTTATGGGGCTATTTAAAAAGTCTGGTGTATCTTGAAGGTGTTGCGACATTGATGACTTAAAGAACTCCATAACGCTTCATGTGCGAATCCTCACAATGATCAGTTAAGATCTGCTGTTGAACACAAAGTCCATCGACTTGAAATTGTGCATGTGAATGTGGGTGGTCACAGGGAGCACCTTTCCCTGCATGGTCCTGGATACGATTAAAAGCTGCTCCTCTGGTGCAATTTTGTTTTCATCAGTTTTTGTTTCTACAAAATGAACTGTTTTTGTTTCTTCCTTACCTTTACTTAAAGTGATCCGATGATAAGGTGATATGAAATTAGAAAATAAATGCTAATATTGTTTCTGTATTCCGCTTTAGTCGTTTACTGTGTTAAATATTATGCCCGGTATTTTGCAGCTTTGCATGACGCATAATGTAAATAAAAGGACTTAGTCATGGATGAAAGGAAATTGAAAAATCAACTCAATAAAAATGCGCTGTTGGTACTTTGTACACTTCCTCTATTGTCGCTTGTCCTCCCCTCATCTTGCAGCTGTCACTTGCTCGACTTTACTCACACCGATTGGACGTACAATACCGGTCATCCTGCCGTACGAAAGTGCCTCTTGTCAAAAATAATTTAATTATGAATTGTTGATAGTGATTACCATGTTAATGATAAATAAATCTACACTCTATAACAAACAAACAAAAAACACGATGCACCAAGAAGTTGTCCGATTGGAATGAAATTTCGTATGCGAAGACATATGTACCGGGAAAATGCAAAAAGAAAAATTTGGTGTCCAACGAATGAATAGCGGGAGCTGCCAAAGGGAAATGGGAAACCCGCAGGGTGTCTATAAGAAGCGATTTTCAAATGAATATCAAAATTTCTGTTGCATTGTGATTTTAGGGGTGCCTTTCCCAAAGACTAAAAATTTTTGGCGCAGGGTTCTAGATCCCAAAAGTCCGAGTTTGAAAAAAGGTCGTGATTGGGGGAAACAGGTTATCAAATCGGGGAAAAACGCTCGTCGTAAGGGGCCCCAGCGGGCCCCAAAAAGAGGGGAAAGAATGGGGGGACCGCGGCAGATTTCAGCGTCATGATTGTAGCGGTCGACCTAGGGCCACAGCAGATTGGGAGGACAGGGGTTGATTGTCAGATCAACCGTCACAGTGCCTGATTATCATTATCAACCATCAGACGGGGACCCCCACCCTTTAGTGTCCACCCATGACCATTCCCCAGACCCTTTAAAAGAGCGAAATTTACCCCGTAATTTAAACCCCTACGCCACCCGCCACTTACGCCTGCAAAAACCGTCGAACCAGAAGGTGGTGCTTCAAAACAGGTTGAAATCATGCTGACTGGGGGGCGTGGATAGTGTTTAGCGACGAGTCTCGCTTCCAATTATGTTATGACAATCATCGAAGACGAGTCTGGAGACGCCCAGGGCTGAGTGCCGATCCTGCTTTCACTATTGCACTCCACAGAAGCCCTCAACTAGGAGTTATGGTCTGGGGTGCCATTTCTTTTGACAACCGGAATCCTTAGGTCGTCATTAGAGCACAACGGTACTTCGACGACATTCTGAGAGCTGTTTTGCTACCGTTCTTTTTCCAGTACCTTGGCCTTATTTTTCAGAAGATAAGGCCAGACTACATGCGGTACGTGTTGCTATAAACTATCTTACAGCTTGTCAAACACTTCCCTGACCAGACCGATCTTTCTCCAATCGAGCATATCTGAGATATGATTGGAAGGCGAATGCATCTACCTGGGAATGTTGATCACCTGACACGACAATTGGAGTAGATTTGGCAAGACATACCACAGGAGACCTTAAGGGTGCTTTATCACTCTATGCCAAGCCGTGTGGCAGCTTGCATCCAGGCTAGAGTAGGGTCAACACCGTATTGAAATCTCGTTACTTTGTAACTACGTAACTCTGAAATAAATCTTTCAATTTTTCTGAAATTTTAATCATTTTCTATTCCGCACATAATCTTTCTACCCACCAATTTTTGTCTTGATTGGACAACTCGTTTTTGGTGCTCCGGTTTTTTTTTTTTGCTGTAGAGTGTATGTTAGTATTGGATTGAATTTCGTTTTTCTCTCACTCGAACTCTATCGATGCTAATTTTAATACTGACATCCCGCCGCATTTAGGCTAATCGCCCACTATTTACATTGGTCCACCTTTTAAGTATTTGTACACGAAACATTTATAGAACAAAATTTTAAAAAATTATGTAAGCCAACAAAAAATTTCGTTGAACTAATTTCTGCACATGTTTCGTTTAATTAATTTGAAATTTTCCTTAACAATTTCACATCTCAAGACTAGCAGATTTAGAAGATTTTGTTGATAAAAAAAAAAATTTAAGAGGGATAGTAATTTGCGGAGTTTTGATAGTGCATATTTTGACATACTTTTTCCAATTCTTCATAAACCAGTAAATTTTGCTCATTTTATATGAGTTTTGTGCAGTAAAGCACAATGTTTAAAATACAAGAATAATTTGTGGCTGCGGTAGCCTAATGATCAAGGTAACATGGCTGACGTGTCATGAGTTCAAGCCCAGTACCAATGAAGACCCGTTGTGCAGAGGGGCCGATGCACGTTATTTATGTCGAGAGCTCAAACGTCCTCCCTTTGGTGTGGTAGTTAGGAGAGGGGGTGCCAGGTCAGGTGTCGTTCTCGTCACTTGACCATGGCCCAAAATTACGAGATCGTCTCCAAAAGCTCTTGTGTAGCTGACGTGGTGATCCTCATTCATAAACCCAATTCTGATGACTCTAATCCTCAAAATTATCGTCCAGTCTTACTACTCAGTAGCTTGAGCAAAGCATACGAATTCGTGATTTTGAACCTCCTGAACCATCACTGCTTAGCCAGGAATATTTTTATTCCAGAACAGCATGGCTTTGTAACTAAGTGCTCTACAGTAACCCAGTTACTCAGAGTCACTGAGTTGGTTCGCACAGGCTTCCAAAACCATCAGGCCACGGGTATGCTATTTCTGGACATAACCAAAGCCTTTGAAAAAATTTGGCATGATGGCTTAATATCCAAGATGATGAGACTTGGCTTTTAGGACCAAATCCTAAGAATTACTCACTCATATCTCAACTCGAGAGAGTTTAGAGTTAGAGTCGAAAACTGCCTCTACAGCCCTCGTCCAGTAAAAAGTGGAATTTCTCAAGGAAGTTTGCTTGGACCAAGACTTTTTAACCTATATATTAACGACATTCCAAAGGTAGACAATGTCCATTTAGCTATGTATGCGGATGAAACTGCTATCATCAGTCAACACACTTGTAATCTCAAAATTATTGAAAGATTACAAAATTACATCACAAGGCTTCAGCTCTGGCTCGTTGCTTGGAAAATCAAAGTTAATGCATCAAAAAGCGCAAGCCTTCTCTTTACGAAACAAAGGTGTATAGGAAACTTACCCAATATCAACATTTTTTGACCAACCCGTCCCCTGAGTCATTGAATTTAAATACCTAGGGTTCATTCTAGATGCAAAATGGAACTTCTCCCCCACATCCGTGCTGCACTTCAAAAAGCAGCAGGAATGAGTCAAACGCTCAATAGCTTAATGTCTCGAAAGAGTAAGCTCCCAATCAGACACAAGATCGTGCTCTATAAATTGTTTCTCCGACCAATTTTGTTATATGCATCTCCCATTTGGGCTTCTGCTACAGTAATTCACTTGAAAAAATTGCACGTTTTTCAAAATAAAAACCTTAGAGAAATTACTAATGCTCCCTGGTTTGTCAGAAACGAAATCTTGCACAAAGATCTCAAAATTGATCCAATTCTTGATCTCATTAAAAATCAGTCCATAAAGTTTTTTGACAGATTACTTCAAATTCCTAACCAATCTATCCGAGTCATCCCTGCCTATGATAACTCGGTCCCAAGCTCTGAAAAAAGACCTAGAGCTGCTCTTCACCACATATATCAGCATTTCCCAGTCCTTAAAAGACTTCGGAGATCCTGAACATAGTCTTTGGTAACTCTTTTCAAAATTTTTATTTTTATTATTTTAAAAATTTCTCTCTAATTTTAACTTGTCATTTTGTGCAAGATTTCCTCTCAATTAAATTACCTCGACTTAAAACCACATTCTTTGGAATCGGTCTTGCGTGGTAGTTTAATTCCATGTCAATTATTCTCCTTTTCACACATCTTTTGTGGTTCATCTTTTATTTTACTCATCTTCCAGCAGATGACACCACATTATGGACACTTTCTGTGTTAACGCCTTCTCTTTTCGTTCGCTGTTCAGCGACATTCCCACCTGTCATCACTACACGATTCAGCAGTGTTTGTCCTTCCCCTTTATTTTAACATCATGTACCACGAGCACCACGGCATTAATTGCTTTTATTCTCCATTTTATATTTTTACTTTCCAAATTCTGTGTCTATTTTCTGATTTCGTTCCGCAAAAGAAAGGACGAATCAGAGAAGAGCACAGATTTCTGCTACCTCCCTCCGGGATAGTGACTCGTTAAATATGTTCCATACTTGCCAATTGGATTGTTTCTCGCTTTCTCACCGGTAATATGTCCTCAGCTACAGGTGAGAAGCTTTCTTTTCGAACGGCTCTGAGCTGTTGTTAATAATTTTGATAATATCAAATTTTATGGAACTTTCAATTAATTATTCTCTTTTGTCTTATTAATTACTAGCTGTACCCTGCCACGCGTTGTTGTGGCTCAATCTGGTTAAAAAGAAAGAAAAAAGAAAGCACATATTTTTAGTATGTTTAAACATTTGCATTTGAGGTAAGATTTTTTATAATAAAAAAATTATAAATGTTGCTGTTTGTAATGCCGCTTGTCCGACAGTGTTGGATCAAGGTCCACGAAATTCATTGTGGCATTGGGCTAAGATGTATGCCTGTCGTTAGCTATAGCTTTGAGCATCACGCAGGGGACAATGTAATTTGGCTTGGTTCCACCCCACTTTTGAAGGAGAACATCCGGAGGTGGTCAGGGGCCTCCCACCTCTCTTCCCCTTCCACCAACCTCACGAGAGGACTTGCAGCTTGATGGCTATTTAGAGAACTCCCATGCCACAAAGATACTATACATTTACAAACATCCATGCTTTCTCCAGGATTTGAACCCAGATCCTACAACACAGCATTGAGCATCACTAACTACTACATAACATGGGTGGAAAAATATATATACACAAAACTTTCCTAAACTGATTTCTTATGAAACTTGTTAACCAAATACTTGAAGTTATTATGGCTTATTTTCATCCCAGTTGAAACAAAATTTTTAATTTTTCAGTGGAACCTCAACTGGGGGTAATTTTTA
>BMAV01019093.1:0-11653 GCA_019973955.1 Trichonephila inaurata madagascariensis
GATGCTGCATTTGTAATAAAGATTTTTTGACTTTCTATAAAAAAAAAATGTGAGGACAAAAGAAATTATAGTATTTATATGTTCACATAAGGGGCTAAATTCATGAGATGTCATATACATGTTACCCCAACACGATTTCAAAATCGTTCATGTTTTTTGCTGTTACAACTTTTGTTTTTTGCCGAAACAATTTTTTGAATACTTTTTTGCCAGCAATAATAATGAAATAAATAAAAAAAAATGTTTTTTGTTTTAAAAAGAACAATAAGGGGGGCCAAAAAGTGTTCATACATTTTTAAATTTTTTTATAAAATTTAATATTTTGGACTAATAAAATTTATATTGTAGTTGAAATTTTTTTTACGATATCTGCAACTTGTTCTTAATAAAATGAATTTTAATTTTTTAAAAATATATAACTTTTTTTTTAAAAATTACTAATAAAAATACTAAAAAAAAACCCCAAAAAAAAGTCTTCGTACGCTTAAAAAAAAATCTCAACTTACTTTAAATATTGTATTTTTTCTTAATTTAGTCAGTAGGATATATTTTAGCCCCACAACTGTGACGTTCTCACGTCCTTCTGCTAACATAACCCCTAAGTTCTTTGACGGCCACGATTAATGGCAAAATTTTTCCAACCCAATACCAAGAAGATAAACGGATCAAAAATGTAAATGAGATATACAAAAGGATAGAAGCTTTGATGATAAGCGCGGCAAGTTTAGAATAACTTAAGTGAAACATTCGGATCAAGTTAGATGTCCCATAGCTCTAGAAGAAAAATCGTTTATTATAAAAAGTTGGGAAACTTCGCAACCAAATTACATTATAGATATTACTCAATCACTGAAGGAAGGAGATTGCAAAAAGGAATATTTTGTATAGGGAAATTGATGAATCGGTTTATTTATTATAATTAAAATAAATGATCTAGTTGCACGTGATCACGACTTGAATACAAAGGTTTAATTGGGTGTTAACTCTCACTTTTAAGAAAGTTGTCAATTAGAAATTAAGTAATATAAGTTATTCTTAATAAAGTTGTATTAAGAACCCAATATGTCTCATCATTTTGATAATCCCACACCTCTAGCTTACGCAGATCCGGACGGAACATAGTCATCACGGGATGGCTATATCGCAATGGCGCCGAACGTGTATAATTCTGGGTTGTTAATGCAGGTGGGTAACGTACTACCTGAAATGTATTTTTCAGGGTCAGAAGGGGAACAGTACGGGATTTATCGAATCAATAGAGAACAACTTATACAGTTACTTGAAATCCCAAGTATCTGTCATGTGCTTACTTAAAGTCATCTCAGGGAAGGGGCTCAAGATTGGTACTCACGATATTTGGATCGGTGTTGAGTGCAAAAAATACAGCCACGGATTTTCACGCGCGCAGCTCAAAACTGAATTAGCGAAGGCTTTTCCCGCGGTCAAAAAATAAGAAGAACTACAATCGAAATTTTTTATGCCTCCCAGCGGGGAAGAAATCAGGAACCATTGATTTTTGTTTTATAATTTGTGCAAAAATCAGAGAAGTTTAGAATTAGGAATGTCAGGCAGATTTGGTGGATGTATTTTAGTTCGACTCGAACCACAAATCCAGGATTATGTGGAAGTGCGCAATCCACAGAACTTACGGTACAACTTTGGAAGTCTTGGCTAAATTCGAAGAGAGATATTCTTGCAAAATTAAAAAGAGGGGTTCACAGGAATGATAATATGAACTAAAGGGTCCAAAATGCGCATAGGATGCCTAATTTTTGATGCTAATGGTAGAAGACTGGAGGAATTCTGAAGTGGGACGTAGACCAAATAACGGTAGAAATAATTTTTATGAGAATAGCCGTCAAAGTAATAGAGGGGTTCGAGAGGAATAGATTTCAAATAGTGATCAGGAGATTCAACTTAACAGGGGGTTACTCATTTCAGGAAATAAGGCAGAAATGATAATTTTAATAGAGGGACCACCGTAGAAATAGGGGTTCGAGGTGAAAATTTCAGTCGAGGGCGATGGGATACAAAGGGGACGATTAAATATTGTAAGGGTTAAAGATCAGCCTCAAAAGTATCGACAAGAGAGCAATTAAAGCTTTCTCTGATATATGTATATCACCCGTAGAACTTCCCCACGTTCCTATTTTTATTAAATAACACATTTTTGAAAGCGCTATGGGACACCGGAGCAGATAAATCATTTATATCGGAAGGAAGTATATAGAAAATATTTTTATAAGCAAATTAAGAAATCGCGAGCCCAGGTAGCCAACAGCACAGGGGTGCGAAATGCAAGCTTATGGGGATTGTAGGGTGAATATTCGCATCAGACAATTCGAAGAAGTGAAGTCATTTCATGTGTTGACGAAGTTTAGAATACCCATGTATTCTCGGTATTGATTTACATAAGTGGGTCAAGGATCGTATTAGATTTTGATCAAAATCGTTGAAAATTCAGATTCTCAAATAAATAAGGTGGTTGAACCAATTAAAGAGGGAAAAGGTTGAGATAGATTTATCTAAAGACAAAATTGGGGAGGTAGAAAAACAAAACTACAAAAATTTGTTTTAGTAGTTTTAAGGGGTTATTTTTCAGACAAACCAGGTCTTACTCATGTTTTATACCATAGGGAAGTGACACGAGGAGATAACCCACCAGTAGCTTCAAGGAGCCATATAGGTATGACCGGACAAAGCAAGCAATAATTGATTTTCACATACAAAATGTTACAAGAGGAAACGGTGTTCCAATTCAATCCCCATACGCGTCACCTGTTACATTGTTATGCAAGAAAAATAATGGGTTACCACCGGATAATCCGGAAGCATATAGATTTACAGTAGACTATAGAAAATTAAATTCGATCACAAAGTATCCCGCGATACCTTTACCGTTAAAGATGATTTAATAACGAGTCCATATACAACAATAATGTCATCTCTTGATCTAAGAAGTGGGTACTTTCAAATGGCAGTAAGCCAGTGATATTGTTAAGACCGCATTTGTAGTAAAAGTGGCACTTATGCTTTCAAAGCAGATGCCATTCAGTTTATCAGGAGCGGCTCCCAATTTTCAAAGGCAATTGACATAATCCTAAAACCGGTGATAGGGAAATTTGTGAGGTGTCTATATGGACGATAATGATTATCTCATCTCCATCGACTCACCATGTTGAACATTTAAAGGGAAGTTTTTCGTTGTTACAGGACGCAGGATTGACATTAAAATAAGGAGAAAAGGGTGGGGTAGATTTGCAATGAATTGAAATATTTAGGATTAATTATTAGTAAAGAAGGAATTAAAACGGATGAGACAAGGTTAGAGCTATACTAGAGATGAAACCGCCCCGTAACTCAAAAAGAAGGTGTCCAAGTTTTTTGGGTGGTATGTCCCCGTGGTGCGCGAATTTAGTAAAAATTATGCGGATCTTTGTGAAACCACTTTATAATCTTAAACGAAATTTAAAAAATTTTGTCTGGTCCAATGAAGCACAAAAGGCATTCGAAGAGGGTCAGGAAGCGGTAACAAAAGCGCCAGTTTTAAAATTACCAAACTTTCAGGAGCCATTCGAGTTATTTACAGATGCCAGTTCGATCGGTTTTGGGAGCAGTGCTTAATCAACAAAACAGACCTGTTGTATTTGCGTCACGTACACTGGAACAAAACACCAAGAAGATTCCATACGGTAACCGAAGAATGTCACAGCAGTGGTATGGGCGTTGAACAAATTCAAGAACATATTTAGGAATGTATTGCCCATTAAAGTAATAACTTGGATCGCGCGGCCTTAGCACCTAACACATGGCAAGAGGTACCAAAGTAGGATGATTAGATGGGCACTCAAATTAGCAAATTCAATATAGAATGGGAACATAGACCGGGAACTCAAAATGCAGTGGCTGACATACTTTCAAGAATCCCGTGGAAGATATAGGTAGGGCATTTAGAGGTATTACCCCATAATCAAGGGATTTAGTACTTACTTCACGGGGAACAATTAATAACAGAACTGAAAAATGACTATAGAGGTAAGGTCATATCTATATAGATATTTAGAAAACCCGGAAGATAACTCGGTTAATGCAACGATATGGGAGAATTGGTCCCACGATTTCCGTTTAATTGAAGGATTGTTATTTTATGCGAAGTACGCAACGTCATTAGGTGAAATGCGTGTATACATTCCAAAATCTTTAAGGAATGAAATAATGAGAGAATTTCATGTGACAAGCCAATAACTGGACACATGGGAAGATTTAAAACGTATCATAAAATTTCGAGACGTTTGTTATTTCCCGTACATAGAGAAAATTCATTGATCCAATATGTCTCACCACATGCCATGTATATTGCCAAGTTAATAACTATAAAAAGAAACGTTACCAGCTGGTCGATTAAATCCAATTATATCAAATTATCCAAATGAGATAATGACGTTGGGTGAAGTTGGAAGGCCAGTATCCTATATCGAGAATAAGACGTAATCGCTATATTTTGGTAATAACCGATCATTTTCAGCAAAGGGGGCTGAAATTATACCTCTTAAAAGGCCTCATCTCATTATAATAGCGGATATTTTTTTGATAACTTATATCGCGTTATGGAGCTCCAACAAAATTAATAAGTGATAATGGTCCCCAATTTGCCAATCAAAATTTTTTGAGCACTTAGAGGTGAAAGATTGGGCATAAGGCGTATTGAAGACTTGTTGCATATCGACCACAAGCAAATCGGAGGACTGAAAAAGTTAATAAGATATAGGCACGACGGGTACCAAAATTATGTTACTAAGCGATCAACGATGCATACGGGATCAGTCTTACATTGAGAGTTTGCTTACGCTATTCATTATGGCGGTGAGAATGAAACAACGGGAAAATCACCTGCTGTGAAGATTATTTTTGGGTCAAAAGGTGGTTACACCATTTCAAAGAAAATAGTTATGATCTCGGAAAGTTCAAAATTCAAAATACAAAATATCGAAAAAAGCTTTTAAAGGAAGCTAGACTAAATTTTGTAAACAGGAAAGGTGGGAAAGATATTATAATATAGACGTAAGAAAAGACATAAAATTAAGGTAAATGATTGGGTCTTATTAGAAACACACCTTTAAGTTCAGCAGCCAACAAAGGTCTGCGCTAAATTTAAACAAAAATTTGAAGAACCTTATAGAGTATTAGAAGTAAAAAATAACAATAATATTGTAATATGGAAATCAGGAAAAAGATTAACGGTTAACATAGATCAAAATAAGAATATATCGTCATAGGAAATGTGACGAGGTCGAATTAGGAACAGGTATCCCAAATAGTATAAGATCAAGTCAGGAAAATAGTACTTCGGAAAAAGTACATCAAGGATAAATGAGTCACACTATGGGAAAGAAAAATCTGCGGTGAAACGTAAGTTAGGGGAAAAAGGGATTGGTAGCCAATCAAATCAATATAAAAATACAGATAGGACCCATAAACGCAGATCACTCGTCAGATCGCTTCCTAGTTCATTTGGGAGTGAAAGTAAAGTAAAGGACAAGGTATAATAGAGGGTATTAAGAGATCAGAGTGTCAGGGGCAGAGTGGACCACAAAGAAGTGGCAGAGAAAGGGACCCAATAACATAAATAAAAAGACAATTTTCATCAGTATTACTATTTCTAGAAGTAGAAAGAAGAACAGAGAACAGAATCAACTGAAGTTCCAAGATGAACCACCTACAACCTTGCCCTAAGGCCACGACGGAGAGAGAACAAGAATCCCGACCAGCCAAAAGGACACAACAGGAATCAAAGAAAGGGGACGACAAAGGAGATTACAAGCCCTACAACAAACAAAACAAAAGAAATTCCAGTGCAGCCGAGGGAAAGAAAAGTGGTAGCACCTCATCGTTGGACATAATGGTGGGAACCACATAAAAATCATGTTGTATTGTTTCATTTTTTATGATCTTCCAACAAGTGGTCGGAAGAATTGTGCAAAGAAAAGAAGTCTCGAGGCGGTGCTTAAAAGTTATAAGCCAAACAAAAAGTTAAAACACTACAATGAGTGTATATTATTTATTTTTTTGGAACTTTTTGACTTGTTAAAATTTTTTCACTGGAGAAAACAATTGTAATTACTGCACATTTGTTTGCTTCGATGTATGACTTCGTGAGATGCGAAAATTCCTTTGGTTATTTGTTATAATAGTTTATTGAAAATGTTTATAATTGTATAATATGTGTATATATATGTTGTTGTATTATTTACGTAGTATGAGACATCTGGTTCAGGGAAACGCGGCGTAGTCAGGGGCACTAACAATAATAATAACGGCGCTGCGCGGCTCATTTGCGAGGATTTTTGGAGCCAGATGTGGGGATGGAATGAAAATTTATTGTGATATACAAAATAATATATAATGAATAAAAATTGTGAAATTGATTGATATTATGTAAACATAGATTGGAAACAGTGACTCAAGAAAGTTTTCTAAATTTCAGGGAGACAGACCCTGAAAATTATGATAGAAATAACTTCAACTTAAAGAAGAAAAAATGGAGCGGAAAATCCAGCTCCATATGCGATGATGATAAAGATGCAAAGTTTGGGTCTGCGCACCCAGAAAAATTTTTTAGAAAATTTAAGTGTATAGCAGTTACTTTTAAGGGTGTATGTTAAAAGTGAGGTGGGCATGAATTAAACAGTAATTATTAATGTTGGCCTAGTTAATGGAGTAAAATTTATTGTCACGGTTTAAAAAATTTAAATTTAAATTGAATATTAAATTTAATTCTAAGATGAGTAATGAAAATTAAAAGTCCACTTTAGGAATAAATATTGGAATTATAAAAGTTAAAATGAGGATTTAAGATTAAAATTTAAATAAAACTCAGAGAAAGCGAGATTCAGAAATAAAAAAGATTTAGACACGTAATTTATTAAGGGGCATTGAAAGGAACCCTTAAGTAAATCACGTTTTTTCAATATGGAGGGTTGTGACGTCTCTCGCGTCCCCTTCTGCTAACATAACTCCCTAAGTTCTTTGACATACGATTAATGGCAAAACTTTTCCAACCCAATACCAAGAAGATAAACGGATCAAAATGTAAATGAGATATACTTTAAAAGGATAGAAGCTTTGATGATAAGCGCGGCAAGTTTAGAGATAACTTAGAGTGGAATCATTCGGATCAAGTTAGATCCTATAGCTCTAGAAGAAGATACACGTTCATTATAAAGAAGTTGGAATCTTCACGCTATAATTTACATTATAGATATTACTTTCAATCACTGAAGGAAGGAGATCTGCAAAAGGTAATATTTATTTTGTATAGGAAGTTAGATGAATCAGTTTATTTATTATAATTAAGATAAATGATCTAGTTGCGTGATCTGACTTGAATACAAGGTTTAGTGGGTGTTAGCCTTTCTCACTTTAAGAAAGTTGTCCAGTAGAATTAAGTAATATAAGTTATTATTCTTAATAAAAGTTGTATTAAGAGCAATATGTCTCATCATTTTGATAATCCACACCTCCCAGCTTACGCAGATCCGGATAGACATAGTCATCACAGGATGGCTATGTCGCACAACTTTACAAGCGTCTTGGTATAGATTTAATCAGTTTTTGTAATTTCTGCATCGATTTTCTGTGATTATTGCTTTTTACTTCATATTTTGTGTTTATTTGTCATGTTTTCTTTTTACATCAAATCTTCCCAAAAATGTGTTCTACTGGGCTAAATAAAGTGATTAGGGAGGTGTTTTTCTGATTTGGGGACAGTTATAGACACCAGTGGCGTACAAGAGCAGTGCACTTGGCATTCCTGTTAAAAAATTAAGTAGTCTCAAATATCCAAATTTCGGGCGGATAATTTAAAATTTCTCTTCAAAATAATTAAATAGAGCTCATGATTCATAATATCATGAAAAATACCAAATTACCTAATTTTGTGGCGATTTACACCCACGCAAGAATATTTCTACCTCCATGTTTTATTGATCCAACTAGATTCTTGGAATTAAGTTTCCGAAAATTCAAAATTGACTACCAAATTGATTGGGATGACGAACAATTCTAACATTTTTGGTTCTGATAGGCCTATATTAGCTTGTAAATGAAAAAATAAGGAGTTTAATCCCTTGAATTTATGGAACAGAACTCCTTCACTTCCATGCTGAAGCATGGAAGTGAAGAATAATATGTTCTAACGATGAAAAGAGGTATAAATTGACCTCAAAATTGGTAATTTGGTATTTCTTTCATGGTATTGTGATCTTTGACTCTATTTATTATTTTAAAGAAAAATTTTTTTAATTATCCGCCCGAAATTTGGATAGGGACTACTTATTTTTTAACAAGTGTAATGACGCCAAATGCACTGCTCTCATTGTACGCCACTGGTGTCTCTATAACTGTCCCAAATTATGAAAACACCTCCTCAATCACTTTTGGCCCAGCCCAATAATAGAACATATTTGGGGTGAGATTCTGATGTAAAAACGTGAGAAATAAACACAAAATGTGTAGAAGTAAAAACAATAGTCACAGGAGAATGGAGGAAAATCGATGCAGAAATTACAAAAACTGATTAAATCCATACCAAGACGTTTTAAAAGTTATTGTGAACACTAAAGATCCTACTAAGTACTAAATTAAGACAGAAATACAATATTTAAAACTAGAAAGTTGAGATTTTTGTTAAGTGTACGAAGACTTTTGTGGCGTTTTTTAGTAACTTTTGATAATTAATTTTTAAAAAAAATAGTTATACTATTTTAAAAAATTAGTGTGTCGTCCATTAAGAACAAGTTGCAGATATCCCTTAAAAAAGGGAATTACAATGAATTACAATATATTGAATTTTTATTGGTCGAAAGAGCATTAAATTTTATATAAGAAATTGCAAGTGTATGAGAACACTTTTAGCTTGGCCCACTGTATATATATATTTTTTAATTTTGGAAGAAATGGAGAGACTTAATGTACTTGGAACATGTTTACCGAATCATCGAGTAGAAATTTTATCTAAATTTTACAAAACAGAACAAGTACGACTCTAATGTCAGTTTTGAATTCAATGGAAAAAAATATATATGTGACTGTATTTATCATTTGACCGGCTTGAATTTAACTCATTAGATAAAATTAAAATAAACTCAAGAACAATTAAAAAGAACTTCAGAAGTTACGGTCAAAAAGTTATTGCACATGTCTACATATTGCCAACTTACTTACTATAAATAATGAAAATAAACAGAATAAAAAATAATTTTGGAATTTAACTTCAAAACTGTTCGTTAACAATTGGCATTAGAAATAGTAAAAGAGATTTAGTTTCTAACAGAGAAGTGTACCCAACTCCACTTACTAGAATTATAATTAAGCATAGCAATGTAAAATATACTTGATTCCATTCCAGGAAATATTTACAGAAAATATGGCATATTAATCTGGATAAGTAAAAAGTTACTTATTTGTTATGTCGCCCTTTTCTTAGTAGCTTGCAGTAGTAATGAAGAGTCATCCCAAATTGGTAAAAAAAAAAAATTGAAAAAAATTCTGAAATGGAAGTGTCTTAGTTAATAAAAAAATATGATATGCAATGATTTAGTGAAAATAAAATGCCAACATTTAAACTTTAAACAAATCCTGAAGGATTCAAAGACAGAAATTCTGCAAAAAAAACAAACATTTTTCTTAAAAAAAATTCTCTAAAAATGTTTTGATATGGACTATTATAATTAATAAGCCGATCAAACATTCAAATTTTAATCAAATGTAAAAAAAATAATATGTTTCATTTTACCAGCAACTGGAATATAATTATATTCTGACTATAAATATGGCAACCAGAGCATGATTAGAAAATATGGGTTGTCTGATTGTGACTATTAAGCCCGCTTTAAAACATAAATGTGTTGGAATTCTTCGCATTATTGTTGATACTAAATTACATTCTACACAAAAACACTTGTAAAAAATTATTTGAAGAAAAATTAATTTCAAACTTGAACTGACTTGAATAAAATTTAATGTAGTATATGATGTAATATTTAGGAATTTTTCTTCCTCTCTTTTCTCAGTTCCAAAAAATATGTTATAATGTCGCTAAATCCGCTGTTATAATATTGTATTGATCATTTCAGAGCGCGTAGAGCTAGCTATCTCAACATGTCGGAGATGAATCCTACAAATGTGTGAGAGGAATTTAGGTGCAATAAACATATTCACATGATCACACACTTAAATATATCATTCGAGTGATAATGCACACACAATGATAGCTTACAATAATTCTAAATTCGAATTTGCAACGTTTCCCGCTTATATGATATGATTGCAATTAGCAATTCTTTTTTTTAATGTTTGCTCAGTTTTTCGCTATTATATAATCCAAACAAAGGTGACCTTGAGGGAACGAGCAAATTTTTTTTATTGCTAAAAAAACATTTCATGCGAAATCGTTCGCTCAATTATTTCATACGTTGCTTTTATTTTTAGATGATTATTGTTTTAATTTCTATTTTTTTTGTGAGGAATTACAAGTTTTCTTACATTTAACATTTTTTTTTTAGTTTCAAATTACGTAGATGAATTTTTTCCCCAAGATATCTTACATAATAGCTTTAACTTATTTCTATCGTATATAAACTTTCTTCTAAATATAAGAATATTTTCTAAAATTTAAATAAAAGAATGTTATCGATAAATATTATGATAATTACTGTAATATGTATAGCACTATTCCCAATAATGCTAAATGGTATATAATCTATGAGACATGGTAATGGAATATAATCTAATCTAAATGGTATTTATATATAAAACCTATGAGACTACTATTTGTTCTATATTTTTAAAAGAATGAGTGTTTGTCAACGTCACACTTTAAATCAACAAGAAGGCTACTGGCAATGGACCTCGTAATTTTGAACTGTGGTCAAATGAAGAGGGCGAAATCTGAGCGGCCTTCCAAATCTCCTAACTTCCACGCCTCGCTAATGAGAAGACTTAAAGCCACGACAGATTTAACGTGGATCAGCCCCTCTACACGGTGGATCTTCAGTGGCATCAAGACTTTCACCCACGACTCGCCGTTCATGGATTCATGCCTTTGACTACTATACTACGGCGACCCCTTCTCTAGACACTTAAAATTCTTAATAAATAAAAAATGTTTATAAAATTTGCATTTAAAAAAATGCCTCCAGCATGTTGACAAAAGATTATTCAACAAAAACGTTAAATTATTTAATGTATATGTTACGGTTAAAGTATGAAATCCGTTATTTCATAGAATAACTAGATATTTCATAAAATAACAAGACATTTCATAAAATAAAAAGACAATTCAGTTAAAGGATATAAAATTATTGAATTCTGTGATTTAACTAGGTTTTATAAGGAATAATGATTACTTAATCGTTAAAAGTATGAAATACGGCACTCGGAAGTTCTTTGAACGGGTTTTAGCTGCTTTAGTTAGTTTTGAACCACAATTCAAAGTGTCATCACAATAATTCTTACTCTAATAAAAAATGAAAAGTAAAATAAAGGTGCTTCGTAAAATTTAAATTAATATTCTCTTACATTTTTGTTTGAAAAATTTTCACAATGTTTTCATAAAGCAAGTTTTTCTTTTTAGGATGTATTTTTGATAATATTT
>BMAV01019094.1:0-31997 GCA_019973955.1 Trichonephila inaurata madagascariensis
AAACCTTTTTAATGTATTACTTACCACTGCAATTACATATTTCAACTTTTATTCAAAAATAATGAACAAATAAATTATTTGATTTCATTTTAAATAAATTTATTCCATGTATTTAAACTTGCTATTTCGCGAAACATGATTATATATATATTTTTTTATGCTTTCGATAAGAATCCAGCTTTAACCGTGCGAATAGTTCCACGTCTACGCGAAAATGAATGATTGGATCGTATTCAAACAGCGCCGATATTTGGCGAAATTTGCTAAGCTCTGTAACCCTGCGAATGTCACCCCCCTGTTTCCTTCCCCTCTCCTCATCTAAAAGTGCTTTTTTATTTAACGACTTCCCGGTAAAGCGTTGTTTATTTACCCGCTTTGTTTAAATTTTTTACAGTATCACATAGTATTGTATGTTTTATGTTAGTATTATAATTATATAATACAGGAAATATATTGCATTTAGTTGTTTTATTAAAAGGAAAAGTGTTGTGAATTACTTTTTTCTCGAATGATTTTTGTCTGCGTATGATTTTCCTTTCATTCCGCATAGCCTGCTAACATGATTGTTTTTTTACTCAACGGCTTTTTTAAAGATAATTTTTTGAATAATGCACTAAAAATAAAATACAAGTATTACCAGTAAATATTTTTATTGTTTTAAAGTGTAGAACAAATGCCTCTTGCCAAGTTGGTGGGATATTTTTGGGTGAAAGTTCAAGTGGGCGATACTAAACCCTTGCCTTATTTTGTTGAAAACAAAAGTTTGATAGAAATTACTGTTGTAATAGACTAAAATTGTATCTTCTTCAGCCCTGAAATATTTCATTTGGAAGATTTAAGAGTATGCTGCATTCGTATAAACATCTAACATTACAAAATCATAGTAATACTTAGTATTCCGCATATTTACACTGATGGAAATAAAGTTCCAATACTAAAAGTAGTTGTGCCAGATAAACGAAATTCGGCAGATCTGAAAGAGGTCGTTCAAATTTGCACAAGTGGGTGCTAGTAATGCCATTTTTGTGTATGCAGATCAAGTGTACTTTAAACATGCACTGTAAAGTTCGCTAGCATTATTTGTTGTTGAGATTTGACATAGGGAGTTGATATTAGTAAAGGGAAATCCCTAGAAGCCATTCTCAACAGATCCCTGATTTTGAATGTAGTTGTATAATACGGCTAAGGAAAGGGATTTTCTTTCTGGGATTGCAGAAAGACCTATAGGAATGTGTTTACTGTGCATTGTTTTGTTATCAAATACATTTATGCTGCAACAAACTGAAAAGCATTTGTTGGCTGAAACATCAGATGTATTTTACCCTAAATGACAAAATAATTTTTAGAATAAATTGTGATATTGGTTGTATGTATAACCTTTTAAAAAAATTTTATTACATGAGCATTTAAATTTTTAAACTTCCTTTCTTCAATACAGTCCTAGTCCAAATTGTTTTGAATTAATGAGTACACTTTTTGGAAAAATTGTCTAGGTTTATAAAATATGTGTAGAAAAGATTTGTTAATGATTGATGTTGACAGATGAGTTTTTTTTTTCTAGGGTTTTTGTATGAATATGAATAGAATCGCTTATCTTTTACTTTTATATCTCAACAAAACATGGCGGCTAATTCCCCCTTTGAGACCGTAAACATAATGACTGATTTCAATTAATCGTGATGTGGACACTTGCAAATAATGCATCGCCGCAGAGAATGAAGAACCCGCTGTTGAAGCAACCTCAATGGCCCCTTGTAACGCACTTGATTCGGGCGATGGAATCAGGAATCTGGTTTCATTGATTTCACTCATCTTGATTTTCTTCAAAGCATACACAAAGGTTCTTACGCTTCGATTATCAAAAAAGACACAAAAGAAACGTTTCCTACCTGTATCAAGGATGAGTTAGTTGTCTTTTTGTAACTTTTCAGTTTTAATAAGGTATGATGTTCATGATATTTTTGTTAGTATCATTACTTAACTTTAATTAATAGTATTTATGTGCAGCTTTAATATAGAAGTTTGTTACATTAAATTTTTGTATAGGTGTTGAGATGTTTTACTTCCATTATAATATTAAGCGTAAAATTACTATCTGCCAGTCTTTTCATTGTTTGATTCCAACATAACTTTTCTACCAAATGCTACTGCATGATTTGTTCAATTTCAGATTTTTAAAGAGGATTACCATTATTTTTTTTACTTTGAACAAGTCTCTGTTGCATATGTTTTGAAACTGTAAATTGATTGCAAAAGTGCTTTTAAAATAAAGTGCTCCTTGCAACCGAAACTTTTTGTATGGCCCTGATCATAGATGAGCTTTCGTAAATTTTATATTCATCTTTAAAAAATTTACCACATCATGAATTTTATTAGGAAAAGATTGGATATGGATAATTTATCTTCCCAAGCATTCTTAGTTTTTTTAGGTAATTTTTTTAATAGTAGTATATTGTCAAAAATTTCAATAGGTATTTTTTGTCTTAGTTCAGTTGAAAACCAGAACTCATCAATCTACCTCAAAGAATATATTTTGTGGGAATTTGTTATTTTCAGTATAAGAAATCTAAGACAAGTTTCTGGAAAAATTTCTTTAATGAACAAAAATATCTTTTTTCTCAGAGATATATGTGGGAGAAATACCTCAGAGAAGATAAAGTCATATCATTTGGCTGTCATCCGCATAATGCTAAAGATTATAATGATAATATCGAAAGCAGTCGTTGTGTGCTGCTCTAGAACATCCCAAAGTACGAAAGCATTAGAGAAATTGGCTTGATTATTCAAACAGGTACTTAATCCATTTTGTTTCCTGTTAAAAGTACAGAATTTTTGTGTGTATATACAATGCATCACATTTATTCCACTTTCTTTTAAAATATGTGCAAACATGTGTTGTTGATAGATATGGCCCCCATTCATTGCCATATATTACTATTTATTATAAACCCATAATTTTCATTGTGTGTTTCTTAAGCAAAATTCTATTCTGCGAACTCATGTTCTCATTAAATAACTTTGAGCACTTTCTAAAACAGCAAAAGTTTAGTTAAGACTGGCTACTTCTATTAAAGGAAACATGTGCGTTTATTTGAAAAGATTTCAGATGCTGTATAAATTTTAAACTACCCAACCTAGTTGAATAATTCATTGCGCGTATTTTACCTCGATGTTTGTTGGTAATCAAGTATATTTCATTTATTCTGACAGAAAAGATGAACTATCGCATAATTTCCTTATCACTATTTTGACATACCTCTATCAAATAAATACATTTTGACTGTGTCTCTCCCCTTCCTTAAATGTCCCTCTATTTACACGCTATCAGATGTTTTATATGTATTATGCTGGCAAATTCAATTTCAAAGTATACAGACAAAAAAGTGCAAACTAGATTGATCCATCTTGATAAAATAGTAATTTTTTTTTATTATTTATGTACATATACATTTCCATTCGCCAGAAGGAAGAAAAAAAAAAAGAAATGTATCGGAACATTCTTCTATGGAAAGCAACAAGGTTATGAGTAATATCATGCTTATTTCTGTTATTTTAAACAAGAAAAAATTTTAGATTGAAATTGTGTGTTTTTGCATGATGTAAACCATATAAATCAATAGAGAAATAATGTTTGAATATTTTAACTGAATTATCAAGGTATTAAGTACCCTTTGTAAACATTTCTCTATAGTACTAACAAAAATGAAAGATGCAATGGAATTTAAAAAAATTGTTTTAAGTCTAATTTGAATATTACATTTTTCGTTTTGTTAACTGTTTGAAAGAAGTGCAGTTTGAAGTCTTCCGGCAACTGAAAATCGCTTGA
This sequence comes from Trichonephila inaurata madagascariensis, assembly GCA_019973955.1. Taxonomy (NCBI): domain Eukaryota; kingdom Metazoa; phylum Arthropoda; class Arachnida; order Araneae; family Nephilidae; genus Trichonephila; species Trichonephila inaurata. The sequence goes on from BMAV01019094.1 coordinate 3,827, forward strand.
TGAAAATTACCTGTTGTTGTTCATTGTAGAGATGCTCATGAAGATGGAATGCGAATAATCTGTCAGGTAAATAACCCCTGTGTTTTCCAGTAAAATAGTTGTATAATAATTCAAATCTTTCTAAAAAATTATTTTTTCTTCTCAGAAGTCTATCATCAATATTTTCAAAATTGCAAATTTGTTATTAGCAATGTTTTGCCAAACTATCATTAAGTAAGCTACGGCTATAAGTAGGTTATCATTTAGGTTTCTAATTACGTGTTTGTCATCTGAAACGGAATGAAGGTCAGAATATGTCAATACAAATTTTAAAAAGCAAGCTATGAATAGGAATGTTGATATTGTTGTCTAAATTTTGAAAATGGGCTCTAATTGTGTCCAGAAAAAGTAATGTCTTCTTCTTGAGGTATATTTTCTGTGTGTTTAGATTTCTGAATGTATTTGCGATTTTTTTAAACAATGATTTTTTTTGTCTTTGCCTTGTGATATAGCTGATTTTAAATTTGGTATGGGAATAATCAACAAACTTATTTTTACTAAATTGTTTTCAAACTTCACTATGAAATTAATTGTAAAGCTGGTTTGTTCTCCTAAAAATGGCTAGATAAAGTATCTGTTAGCTCAGAATAGTAAACTGTTACGTGACGGACCACTCTAATTTTCTGTTGGGAGTGTATATGCACGCGGAAGAAAGGAGTGAGAACCACTAAAGCTACCGTCATGAAAATTTCAAAAATTGATGCAATTTATATATTACATGTGTACACATACATTTGGTCTAATGTTTGCATTAAATCATGTGAAACAGATTATATATTTTTATTCTTGAATCAAAACGCTGAATTTTGGCATCTAAGAAAATCCAATGTTTCTTACCTTCCATTACCATTTGTTTTGGAAAAACTTCATAAACTATTTGTAACTTTCTACTTGGAACATTGAACCTATCCATTGCAAAATATGTATTATTTTTGATTTATTGTGTGTATCTATTGTAATAAAATGCTTTATTTGTTCTATTATTTTATCAATGTTTTAAAATCCTGACTTTAATTCGCAGGTAACTGATATGTAGATTTTAATAGTGAAATCTTTTTGTATCGAGCTAACTTTTTTTCTCTCCGTAGGTTCTTCCGGCGATTACATCATACATCTGCATTGTTTCACTGACACAAGGAATGGGCTCAGAGATGTTTAAATAAATTTCCAAATCTTTATATTGGAATCATTAATGTTGTAACTTTTCTAAGTGCAGTCTGTCCATGAAGTTGCTAAGAATATTCCATTGATCGCCTGTTATTGAAATAGATGCACCCTATTTTGTACCAAAAAAGGGTAATTATATATTTAATATTTTTGTGAAATTTCACCAGCCGGGAAAACTAACGATGGGGAGTGAACTTTTAAAGAAGGTGAAATAAAATGTAAAATAGGTTCCGAGATGCATGTGTTGTACAATACTACGCATTCGCCCATCGGCCATTTATGCCAAAATGAAATGTCACTTTGTACAGTCAATAATGAAGGAGGAGGGGAATGCATGTTCACAAACATGCTCAAGCGCAGTAGTTAAGTTAATAAATTGGTCAAAATATTCACCAATTTACTGGTCATACGTAATATCCACAATGCAGTTAAGTTTTTTAACCCTTTGTGTCTTTAGGATAAGTAGCATGATTTTCAAGTTAGAGCAACAAATACTTTTAATTTATAGTTATTAATGTGAAGTGTGTTGAATGTAGAATACACACACAAAAAGTTTAAAAAGTGCACTTGTAAAACTTTTGTGTCTGTATGCATAATTAGATGTAGCAGGTTTTTCTATGAATTTAACCCTTAATTGTAGTTAGTTATGCTGGTGTTGTTTTTCCTTTCTAGAGAAAGGAAGAAATACCCTGAATTCAACTTTTCTTTGAATTGCGAACAGTAATTTTAAAAAATATATTACAGGATTATTAAGTAGTTTATTTTTTAGAGATTTCTGACTTGTGTACTTGATAGTCATGCAGAGAAGTGTAATGACAGAATGCCGTGTTTATAGCTTTTGAAATTATAAATACAACGATAAATTATGTAGGCATGAAAATCCTTGCATGATTTCTTCCTGAAGTAAACAAAGTGAGTTCTAAAGGGAAAATCAAGTATTTAATTGACTAGCAGCACCATGAGAGAGATCCAAATAACAATTCAGGCTGTTGTTTGAAACATATTTAAGGTCTAGGTTCAAAATCATGCTTGTTGTATAAGATCATTGCGAACCAAATTTATTAAAGGAATTTCATGTAAGAGATACACATAAAAAGGTTTCTTTTTAAGTATTAATTCATCAATATTGAATCAATGACTGGTATTCTAATAGAAAACTGAAATTTACATCTACTTTCTAAAAGCATTTGTTTATTAAGGTTTTGAGCAGAATAAATGTATCTTCTAAAATGTATTTGGGTTAAATTTTAACAAAGTTTGTTCTACTAATTAGTTATGTCGTGAAAAAGTTTCTAATAATATTTCCAATTTTTTTCCAGAGTCCAAAGGGAATCCCTCGATGGTCACATCCGGTATGGCTATACATGCTGCGAACAGATAGCTACTTGAAAATGTTCTAGAAGAATGTTCTCTGCTTAATTAAAAAATACTCACTTGTATACAATGTGCATGAAGATTGCAAATATGAATCCCAATCACACACGACAATGCTGAAGGCGATTATATATTATGTTGTTGTAGATATTACAATATTTGGTGATTGTAATTATGAGCTGATGGATTATGTTATTGTAGATGATACAATATATGCAGATTGTAGCTGCTTAAAGCTGATGGATCGCTGAAGCTGATATATTATATTATTGTAGATATTACAATATATGAAGAATGTCATTATGACGCTGATGGATGCTGAAAACTGATAATGCGGTCCACCTTAGAAAGACCTGCAGGTCGCCTCAAAAGTGTGCTCATAGCCGCAGGAAGGGGGTGTAGCTACGAACGGGCGGCACGCCGAGAGTAAATTCTGGCAGGGTCACCCAAGGCGAAGGCCGTTCCATTATGCTCAGCTAAGGCCCCTCCGGCAAGGACAAGTTGATATATTCTATGTTTGTGATTAAATATAGATTTTTTTTCTTCTGCTGTCAATTTGCTTTCTTCATTGTATGTTACACATTGCACACACACACACACAGTCAATTTTCTTATTCTCATTTGTTAAATAAGTTTTAATAGTAATTTTTTTTTTGAAGAAATTTGATTATTCCGAGAAGTTTAATATTAATGTTGATATTTTGTTATGCAAGTCCCATTTTTCTGCTTTGATTATATGAAAACGTAAGTGAAGTAAATCATATTTAAATATTAAGTAAAAGAATTAATTTCTTAATTTAAAAAAAAAAATTATCTGACATTAATTTAAAGTGTGCTATTTCACCTGCTGAAAACTACATGCTCTTATAAGGTCTTTATTGACTGAGTGGATTTATAAATAAAATTAATCTTTAATTAATTAAAATGTTGAGCACTTTGTATTATCCAAAATACAGAATTATATCCATAATAGCCTGTTACATTAATAACTAGCCTAAATAAATTTCATACTGTGAGATTTTTATGTGTATTTCCAGAATATATTGAATCCAAAATGTCTTTATTTTTATATCATACATAAATTTTCAGAATTACTAGTAATGCTTTGTCTATATTTTAAAATTTGACTTAAAAAGGTGAAAATGGCTATAATTTAGATTTAATAATAACTCTTCTAACTAAAATGAAAAACTTCATTAATAAACATTCCTTATTTGAGCATAACTCAATGAATTACATATTCTCAATTGCATTCTTATGTCAAACTTAAAAATGAACTCATTCTTTGTGAAATTGAACGGTCTTTGTGTTTTATCAACACCTCTATTGTGCACAGCATTAAGAACCTATATAAATAACCATGATTTGTGATAGTTTCTACAATTTGTTTCACTTCCGATGCTAGCAATTTTAGATGTCAACTTAAGAATAAGAGGACAAATATATATTCCCAAAAAGGTAGACATACAACAAAAATTTTAATAGAAAATTATGTCATAATTGATTTGTAAAGGAAAAAGATTTTTTCACCAAAATTATTCTAAGAACTTGAATATTACCTAATTGTAATATTTATTCTATATACATTTACTTCCGAAGTAAACTTAAACAATTTTTACAAGTTAAATTGCATTTCAGAGCGTGTTATTGAGAAATCATTTATTGCACTTGAATCCATACACGATTTATCTTGTAATCCAAAAGTAGTTGAAAATAAGTACATTTATGACAAAAGAGAGTTAAATTATAACTGTGAGAATTATTTTACTCATTAATGCATTCTCCTTTGCAGCCCATTTGCCCCTGGTTTTAATCCGAAACTAGTGCCCTGCTGAACCGCCATGCACAGTGGCTGATGTACGTTAGATTTATCGCCGAGCTCAAATTCCTCCCGTTTATGCGGTAAAAGTTCGAAAGGTGGTAGCCAGCTCTTCAGGTGTCGTCACTTGACCGTGGTCCAAAATTAAGACCTCCGCCCTAATAGGGGCTGTCGTGGTGGTCAGTGAAGCTTTAGAAATTGAATCAAATCTTGTTAATTTTACACTGTAACATTAAATTTTGATAGTTTATCAATCAATCATTGAGGCAAAAATCAAACAAAATTCTTACCTTTTATATATTTTTTTATCTCGCGGCTTTTAGAATCCTAACTACATTATGGAACAAATATTATTGTCTTTGCTTTCAATGTTTCTCTGGAATCAGCTTTGAGAATAATAATAAATTGTAACTACACAAACCACATTCATTTTGAAATAAAAAAAAATGCGCTTAATCAAGCCTTCAAATCATACATTTATGTCATTGGAAAGTTTAGTTTCCATATATTATATACGGCGTATAATAATCGCCTGTAATTCTCAAAACTGTAAATTTTTTAGCCATTCTCCATATAACCACTTCTCTTTTTATTAAAAGCCGAAATGCATGTTCAATATTGTTGTCTTTGTGCCCACGATAGTTTTGAAAATCCAAAACAAATCCCATACAATTGAAAAAGAATGCTGAATAACTACCAATCTAGATGGAACCCATACAGGCTTATTTATTTATGGATTTTATTTAATGAAATAAAAGTGGTTTTATATGTTGAATTCTATAATGCTGAGACCATTAAAACAGAAAACAATTTAAAATCAAATTAAGTTTAAAAGAATTAGAATTAATTCTGTACTTATGATAGATAATCATGGTAACATATTAATCTGATATACAAAAATAACAGTTTACCCAAACATATTTTTTCTTCTTTGTTAAAAAGTTACTATAAAACTAAATAAATAGTTGTTCCCTCAATCAACATTTGATATGGAGATAAATAACAATATTAAAAATTCAAGATGTGTTTTTAGAACAATGATTTAAATCCAGACATAAATGCGAGGTAGCTATATAGTACTAACAGTTAAAAAAAGGTATTTTGACGAAAATAATGTAGAATTCACCCAGAAGTTGTTGACTGATAATGTTAATAAGTGCACTATACAGAGTATACTTATATATATATGGGTAAGTATCATTGCGGTTTAAGCTCATTTAGGGCTCTGTGCGCAGAACATCTACGGGCCCCCTTCACACTGGCGGATCGAAATTTATTACCAGTAAACATGGGCGCACAATGCATAAACCGGCACGGGTGAGTATGCTAAAAATTATAAATAAATACAATGGGTTGGTGTTATTGGCGCAAGAGCCAACCTTGGCTAAACTGCGAAACATTCGTTACTCTACATTAAAAGTATAAAACCATTAAAAAGTTTGATAAAATTTCTGTTTAAAAATGTTAAATATGTATAAAAATAACATTTCAATAAATTTAAAAAATACATATTAGTGAGGGGGAATTCCCCACCAAGTTTGATGATCGAGAAAAAAGTTATTTTCTATGCCTCGTCGGAGTTAAAATTAATGTACCCTTATAAAAAATACGTTTTTCCATCTTTTTTCTCGTAATCGGGATTCGATTCAATTTCATTGTCCACGTCATACACAATCATGTCTTCCTCATCCGTTGTATACTCCACAGGTGCTGGTTCTTTTTATATCCCGAATTTTTGTTTTTTTCTCTAAATTCTGTGTTGTAGAGGCAGAAGGGGCTTGAATATTCGATCGAGTTGGATGAGGAAGCGGATATGATTGAGGAAGATGACTCAATTCGGGTGAACATATCATTGGTGGAAGGTGCGTCATTGGATGTAGGAATAGGTGGTTGAGGCTCCGACACAGTAGCTGTTACTGAAGATGTGGAAGGAATTAATAGTACTTGAGTCGATGAGGATAATGTGGAGACTGTAGGCATTGAGGGCGATGTACTTGGTATTTGACTTACAGAAGATACGGGTTTCAGGCACTGCAGAGGTGGGCATATTATTTTTGTAATCTTTTCCTCTGTTTGTGTAGTAGCGGATATTGTTGAAGATTTAGCAACCTGGGCATATGTTTGCGATTTTTGTGGAACTATTAGACTTCGGGCTTCTACATATGATATATTTTTATTTGTTTTGATTTCTTGAATTTGTTTTTCCATTTGGGGCATAATTTGGACTCAGATGGATGGGGTTGCGAACAGTTAATACACTTTGGCTCTAGATTGCAATCTGTGGAAGAATGACCGACAGATGCACATCTAGAGCACTTTAATTGGCCGCGGCAGGAAGTTTGCGAATGTCCGAACCTCTGGCACTTGAAACAGCGCAGAGGATTCGGTAGATAGGGACGGATTTTACAATTTACATATCCAGTTTTTATTGTATTTGGTAGTTTTGGATTATTAAATGTTTGTGGTGGGAATAATTGTAGAGTCTTTTTTAATTGTGATTCTCCTGACCTGAGTAACACCCTGATCAGAGAAGCCTTCAAGTATTTCTGATTCAGGAGTGCTCATCAAGTCAGGTTCCGAAATAACACCTCTGCAAGAGTTAAGAGATTTATGCGGAGTTACAACTAAAGGCGAGTTTAAAAAGGTTTTGGCGCGAGGAGAAACGACTTTGTTTGAATAGCGGAGTTGGTTTCAATGAGTAGATCTCCGGAACGTAACCGTTTTACGGACTTTGGTTCACCACCTATTCCAATAAGGGCTTTGTGAACAGCAAATGGTGATTTATTGGACATCTCATTATTTGGAAGAGCAAGTAGTAAAAATCTAATATTTTCTCAAATTCGATCGACGTTGAGTGTGGGTAAAATAAGGCCTTTACCCGGGCACAGCTGCATTGGATCCATAAAAACGCGTACACAACTTCGTTGTGGCGTGCCTCCGCCCACCACGGAGTCCAACAAGGGAGGCAGTGTGCCGGTCATCTGGCAAATACCAGGCACGGTGCTTACCCAGAGTACACCCAGAATAGTGATACAGTCCAGGCCGAGGATCCAACGGGTAAACCTGCCACCCCTTATCTGCAGCACTAACCCTACAGCAGTGTCTCTCCGGGGACACCGAAGAGAGGTACCACCAGCCGATTGACAGGAGTGGGCTCACTTCTGCCACCCGTCTTCAGTGAAGTGTGGGCCAAAGGTATTCCCAGGCAGGGGCGGCAAATTTTAAGGGCGGCATTTGGATCAAATTTGGAAAATATTTTTTTATAATACAAACAAATTTTATATACTTCTAAAATATTATTGGGTGGGAATTTGGTATTACATTTAACGTACCTTATTTCCTCATTTTGTATGTATGTTTAATGCCAGTTTTATTTTACATTGAAACTTGAAGGGCTCGAGGAGGGAGTATATGTTGAATTAGGAATGTTTACACAACTTTAACTAGTAACTTTCGCCCCATCCAGGAGTAGGTTCACAACGGACATTCCTTTAACCCATACAATGTCTGGTGCCAGCTTTTCTAAAGGGGACAAGGGTAATAAGAGTTTTTAGTAGATAGAGAGCCACAGGAGATAGTTTATTTTACTCTTGAATGTAGTTACTATAAGTTAAAATAAAAGCGCTTGTGACCCCCACCCTCAGTACTCTTTTTTCCGAAGAAATTGGGTTGCGGAAACGAGCTATTTCTTTTTTTACATTTTACTCATTTGAAATCATAACAGTGGCGTAGCTATCGCCGTATCAGTGATACGGGCCCCAAAATGTGTAAGCAAAACATCGTAATATAGAGAGCCCCCAAAAAAACTCCCAATAAATTTGGATACAGGACCCACTCAGTACTAGCTACGCCAGTGAATCATAACGAGAAATTATGTGCTTAATTTGGAATTATTTTGTATTTCTTAGGAAATTAGGATTAATTATGTATATTAATCATAATTTTTTGCTTTGGGAAGAGGGGCGGCAAAACTGCTAGAGCCGGCCCTGTCCCAGGACACCATTTTCCTCCTTACGGGACGCCGCACACGGCAAACATGCGGGTTGGCTAACCAACGGTGTTAGTCGAAAACAAATAAAGCAACATAATGAAAGTATTGAAAGAAATATACGAAAAAGAAACTAAATTAACGCAACAGACAATGTAAACCATAATATGTTAGTAATAAAGCATTAGTTTTTTCACTAGAAAAAACAAAATTTGAACAAAGTTCATTTTGTAACATAGGTCTGTGGTCTGGACGGGAAAAGGGAAAATAGCATGACAAGAAAGAGGGTCGAAAATAGAGAAGGATCACTAGGGTACCCTAAGTTCGTGAAGCTTATGTTTACCAAAGACAGTAAACCCCTTGGGAAAAGGCAAAGATCACTAGGGTACCTCGGCAGCGTGAAACCAGTACTCATCTAAAGAAGATGAGCCCCCTGAGGGGAAATAAATACAATGAAAAACACAACAAGTGACTATTATGAGGAAGCTTAGAACATTTAATACCAGCAATATAAACTAGATAAAAAAAATTTTCCTTCAGAAATTAGAATAACGTGTAAGACATGTTAATAATAAATATATAACTGAAGATAAAGATAGAGGAAAACACAAGATGACAGCAGCATAAGTATGGGAATTTTACATAACGCAAAGAGTACGTACTAATGTCTCCTCAAGTGATTTCGACTTGGGTTCAATTGCTTGCGCATCTAGTTTAGCCCTCTCTTCTGATACGAATGATCTCGGAAGGCAGGATAACTACAGCTCAACGTACTCAGCCACTACATCCCACGCGGTAAAGCGTGTGTTTATTTACCCGCTTTGTTTGAATTTTTACAGTATCACATAGTATTGTATGTGGTTTATGTTAGTATTATAATTATATAATACAGGAAATATATTGCATTTAGTTGTTTTTTTATTGAAAGGTAAGTGTTGTGAATTACTTTTTTCATTCCGAATGATTTTTGTCTGCGTATGATTTTCCTTTCATTCCGCATAGCCTTGCTAACATGATTGTTTTTTTTTACTCAACGGCATTTTAAAGATAATTTTTTTTTTGAATAATGCACTAAAAATAAAATACAAGTATTACCAGTAAATATTTTTATTGTTTTAAAGTGTAGAACAAAGTGCCTCTTGCCAAAGTTGGTGGGATATTTTGGGTGAAAGTTCAAGGTGGGCGATACTAAACCCTTGCCTTATTTTGTTGAAAAACAAAAAGTTTGATAGAAATTACTGTTGTAATAGACTAAAATTGTATCTTCTTCAGCCCTGAAATATTTCATTTGGAAGATTTAAGAGTATGCTGCATTCATGCTTATAAACATCTAACATTACAAAAATCATAGTAATACTTAGTATTCCGCATATTTACACTGATGGAAATAAAAGTTCCAATACTAAGAAGTAGTTGTGCCAGATAAACGAAATTCGGCAGATCTGAAAGAGGTCTGATTCAAATTTTGCACAAGTGGGGTGCTAGTAATGCCACTTTGTGTATGCAGATCAAGTGTACTTTAAACATGCACTGTAAAGTTCGCTAGCATTATTTGTTGTTGAGATTTGACATAGGGAGTTGATATTAGTGAAGAATGCCTTTAAGAAGCCATTCTCAACAGATCCCTGATTTTGAATGTAGTTGTATAATACGGCTAAGGAAAGGGGGGATTTTCTTTCTGCGGTATTGCAGAAAGACCTGGTAGGAATGTGTTTACTGTGCATTGTTTTGTTATCAAGTACATTTATGCTGCAACAAACTGAAAAGCATTTGTTGACTGAAACATCAGATGCGTATTTTACCCTAAATGACAAAATAATTTTTAGAATAAATTGTGTATATTGGTTGTATGTATAACCTTTTTAAAAATATTTTATTACATGAGCATTTAAATTTTTTAAACTTCCTTTCTTCAATACAGTCCTAGTCCAAATTGTTTTGAATTAATGAGTACACTTTTTTGGAAAAAAATTGTCTAGGTTTATAAAATATGTGTAGAAAGATTTGTTAATGATTGATGTTGACAGATGAGTTTTTTTGTTTCTAGGGTTTTTGTATGAATATGAATAGTAATGCTTATCTTTTAATTTCTTTTTAATAGGTCCAACAAACATGGCGGTTGCTCCCCCCCTTTTGAGACCAAACATACGCACTGATTTCAAATTAACGTATGTGGACACTGCAAATAATGCATCGTCGCAGAGAATGAAGAACCCGCTGTTGAAGCAACCTCAATGGCCCCCTTGTAACGTACTTGATTCGAAGTATTTGGAATCAGAATCTGGTTTCATTGATTCTCACTGCCATCTTGATTTTCTTCTTCAAAGACAAGGTTTTAAAGGTTCTTACGCTGATTATCAAAAAAGACACAAAGGAACGTTTCCCAATTCGTATCAAGGATGCATAGCTGTCTTTTGTAATCCTTTCAGTTTTAATAAGGTATGATGTTCATGATATTTTTGTTATATCATTACTTAACTTTTAATTAATAGATTTATGTGCATTTAATATAGAAGTTTGTTACATTAAATTTTTGTATAGGAAGAGATGTTTTACTTCCATTATAATATTGTTTAAAATTACTATCTACAGTCTTTCATTGTTTGATTCCAACATAACTTTTCTACCAATGCTACATTGCATGATTTGTTCGAATTAGATTTTTAAAGAGGATTACCATTATTTTTTTTTACTTTGAAACAAGTCTCTGTTGCATATGTTTTGAAACTGTAAATTGATTAAAAAGTGCTTTAAAATAGTGTCTCCTGCAACTCGAAACTTTTTGTATGGCCCTGATCATAGATGAGCTTTTTTAAAATTTTATATTCATCTTTTAAAAAATTTACCACATCATGAATTTTATTAGGAAAGATTGGATATGGATAATTTATCTTCCTAAGCATTCTTAGTTTTTAGTAATTTTTTAATAGTAGTATATTTGTCAAAATTTCTCTAATTGTGGTATTTTTTTGTCTTAGTTCAGTTGAAAAAACCAGAACTCATCAATCTACCTCAAAGAATATATTTTGTGGAATTTGTTATTTTCAGTATAAGAAATCTAAGCATAAGTTCTGGAAAAAAATTTCTTTTAATGAACAAAAATATCTTTTTTTCAGAGATATATGTGGGAGAAATACCTCAGAGAAGATAAAGTTTGGGCATCATTTGGCTGTCATCCGCATAATGCTAAAGATTATAATGATAATATCGAAAGGTCGTTGTGTGCTGCTCTAGAACATCCCAAAGTACGAGCATTAGGAGAAATTGGCTTGGATTATTCAAACAGGTACTTAATCCATTTTGTTTCGTTAAAAGTAATAGAATTTTTGTGTGTATATACAATGCATCACATTTATTCAATTTTCTTTTAAAATATGCAAACATGTGTTGTTGATAGATATGATTCCCATTCATTGGCTATATACATTATTTATTATAAACTCCATAATTTTCATTGTGTGTTTCTTAAGCAAAATCTTATTCTTATGAACCTCCATAGTTCATTAAATAACTTTGAGCACTTTCTAAAAATGAAGGGGCAAAAAGTTTATTAAGAATTGGCTACTTCTATTAAAGGAAAACATGTAGTGTTTATTTGAAAAAGATTTCAAATGCTGTATAAATTTTAAACTACCCAACTCAGTTGAATAATTCATTGCAAGTATTTTAATCTTCAGATGTGTGTTGGTAATCAAGTATATTTCATTTATTCTGACAGAAAAAGATGAACTATCGCATAATTTTTATCACTATTTTGACATACCTCTATCAAATAAATACATTTTGACTGTGTCTCCCTTTCCTTTAAATGTCCCTCGATTTTATACGTTGTCAGATGTTTCATATGTATTATGCTGGCAAATTCAATTTCAAAGTATATGCAGACAAAAAAGTGCAAACTAGATTGATCATCCATCTTGGATAAAATAGTAATTTTTTTTTATTATTTATGTACATACATTTTATCTGCCAGAAGGAAGAAAAAAGAAATGTATCGGAACATTCTATGTGGAAAGCAACAAGGTTATGAGTAATATCATGCTTATTTCTGTTATTTTAAAATCACAGTAAAAAAATTTTAGGATTGAAATTGTGTGTTTTTGTGTATGATGTAACCATATAAATCAATAGAGAAAATAATTTGTAGCTGAATATTCTTAACTGAATTATCATGTATTATACCCTTGTAAACATTTCCAGTAATTAACAAAAAATGAAAGATGCAATGGAATTTAAAAAAAAAATTGTTTTTAAGTCTAATTTGAATATTACATTTTTCGTTTTAGAAATAACTGTTTGAAAGAAGTGCAGTTTGAAGTCTTCCGCCGGCAACTGAAAATCGCTTTGATGAAAAAATTACCTGTTGTTGTTCATTGTAGAGATGCTCATGAAGATGGAATGCGAATAATCTGTCAGGTAAATAAATTCCCTGTGTTTTCCAGTAAAATAGTTGTATAATAATTCAAATCTTTCTAAAAAATTATTTTTTCTTCAGAAGTCTATCAATATTTTCAAAAAATTGCAAATTTGTTATTAGCAATGTTTTGCCAAACTATCATTAAGTAAGCTACTTAAGTTATAAGTAGGTTATCATTAAGGTTTCTAATTACGTGTTTGTCATCTGAAACGGGAATGAAGGTCAGAATATGTCAATACAAATTTTAAAAAGCAAGCTATGAATAGGAATGTTGATATTGCGTTGTCTAAATTTTGGAAAATGGGCTCTAATTGTGTCCAGAAAAGTAATGTCTTCTTTCTTGAGGTATATTTCTGTGTGTTTAGATTTTGAATGTATTTCTTATGATTTTTAAACAATGATTTTTTTTGTCTTTGCCTTGTGATATAGCTGATTTTAAATTTAAGTATGGGAATAATCAACAAACTTATTTTTTTACTAAATTGTTTTCAAACTTCAATTACATGAAATTAATTGTAAAGCTGGTTTGTTCTCCTAAAAATGGCGAGATAAAGTATCTGTTAGCTCAGAATAGTAACTGAAAGCATGTGACTTGGACCGACTCTAATTTTCTGTTGGGAGTGTATATGCACGTGAAGAAAAGGAGTGGAGAACTAATTAAAGCTACTGTCATGAAAATTCTCAAAAAAATTGATGCAATTTTATATATTACATGTGTACACATACATTTTGGTCTAATGTTTGCATTAAATCATGTGAAACAGATTATATATTTTTTGCATTCTTGAATCAAAACGCTGAATTTTTAAGTATCTAAGAAAAATCCAATGTTTCTCTTTACCTTCCATTACTCATTTGTTTTGGAAAAACTTCATAAACTATTTGTAACTTTCTATCTTGGAACATTGAACCCATCCATTGCAAAATATGTATTATTTTGATTTATTGTGTATCTATTGTAATAAAATGCTTTATTTATTTATTATTTTTTTTATCAATGTTTTAAACTTGACTTTAATTCGCAGTAACTGATATGTAGATTTTGATAGTGAAATCTTTTGTACTGATTAACTTTTTTCTCTCCGTAGGTTCTTCCGAAGGATTACACTATACATCTGCATTGTTTCACTGACACATGGGAATGGGCTCAGAGATGTTTAAATAAATTTCCAAATCTTTATATTGGAATCACTAATGTTGTAACTTTTCTAAGTGCAAAGTCTGTCCATGAAGTTGCTAAGAATATTCCATTGGATCGTCTGTTATTGGAAACAGATGCACCCTATTTTGTACCAAAAAGGGTAATTATATATTTAATATTTTTTTGTGAAATTTCTAATTGCATGGGAAAACTAACGATGGGGAGTGAACTTTTAAAGAAGGGTGAAATAAAATGTGTAAAATAGACCTGAGATGCATGTGTTGTACAATAATTACGTATCTGCCCATCGGCCATTTATGCCAAATGAAATGTCACTTTGTACAGTCAATAATGAAGGGAGAGGGGAATGCATGTTCACAAACATGCTCAAGCGCAGTAGCTTAGTTAATAAATTGGGTCAAAATATTCACCAATTTACTGGTCATACGTAATATCCAATAATGCAGTTAAGTTTTTTAACCTTTTTGTGTCTTTAGGATAAGTAGCATGATTTTCAAGTTAGAGCAACAAATACTTTTAATTTATAGTTATTAATGTGAAGTGTGTTGGAATGTAGAAATCACACACACAAAAAGTTTAAAAAGTGCACTTGTAAAACTTTTGTGTCTGTATGCATAATTAGATGTAGCAGGTTTTTCTATGAATTTAACCCTTAATTGTAGTTAGTTATGCTGGTGTTGTTTTCCTTTCTAGAGAAAGGGAAGAAATACCCTGGAATTCAACTTTTCTTTGAATTGCGAACAGTAATTTTTAAAAAATATATTACAGGGATTATTAAGTAGTTTATTTCTTTAGAGATTTCTGACTTGTGTACTTGATAGTCATGAGAAGTGTATACGCATAGAATTGCATATAGCTTTTGAAATTATAAATACAATGATAAATTATGTAGGCATGAAAACTTGCATGATTTCTTCTGAAGTAAACAAAGTGAGTTCTAAAGCAAAATCAAGTATTTAATTGACTGAAGTAGCACCATGAGAGAGATCCAAATAACACCAGGCTGTTAAGTTTGAAACATATTTAAGGTCTAGGTTCAAAATCATGCTTTGTTGTATAAGATCATTGTTAACCAAATTTTATTAAAGGAATTTCATAAGAGATACACATAAAAAAGGTTTTCTTTTTAAGTATTAATTCATCAATATTGAATCAATGATTGGTATTCGAATAGGAAAACTGAAATTTACATCTACTTCTAAAGCATTTGTTTATTAGTTTTGAGCAGAATAAATGTACTTCTGAACAATATTTCTGTAATAAATTTTAACAGTTTGTTCACTAATTAGTTATGTCGTAAAAAGTTTCTAATAATATTTCCAATTTTTTTCCAGAGTCCAAAGGGAACTCGATGGTCACATCCGGGTATGGCTATACATGTTGCAGAACAGATAGCTACTTTGAAAAATGTTCCTGTGAAGAATGTTCTCCAAGCGACTCGAAAAAATACTCAATTTGTATACAATGTATGAAGATTGTAAATATGAACCTAATCACACACGCACAATGCTGAAGGATTATATATTATGTTGTTGTAGATATTACAATATTTGGTGATTGTAATTATGGAGCTGATGGATTATGTTATTGTAGACATTACAATATATGCAGATTGTAGTTACGAAGCTGATGGACGTTGAAAGCTGATATATTATATTATTGTAGATATTACAATATATGAAGAATGTCATTATGACGCTGATGGATGCTGAAAACTGATACGTGTCCACCTTAGAAAGACCTGCAGGTCGCCTCAAAGTGTGCTCATAGCCGAGGAAGGGGTGTAGCTGGGCGGAACGGGCGAAGTACGTCGGGAGAGTAAATCTCCTGGCAGGGTCACCCAAGGCGTGAAGGCCGTTCCATTATGCTCAGCTAAGGCCCTCCGGCAAGGACAAAGTTGATATATTCTATGTTTGTGATTAAATATAGATTTTTTTTCTTCTGCTGTCAATTTGCTTTCTTCATTGTATGTTACACATTGCACACACACACACACGTCAATTTTCTTATTCTCATTTGTTAAATAAGTTTTAATAGTAATTTTTTTTGAAGAAATTTGATTATTCCGAGAAGTTTAATATTAATGTTGATATTTTGTTATGCAAGTCCCATTTTTCTGCTTTGATTATATGAAAACGTAAGTGAAGTAAATCATATTTAAATATTAAGTAAAAGAATTAATTTCTTAATTTAAAAAAAATTATCTGACATTAATTTAAAGTGTGCTATTTCACCTGCTGAAAAACTACATGTTTCATAAGGTCTTTATTTTGACTGAGGGATTTATAAATAAAATTAATCTTTAATTAATTAAAATGTTGAGCACTTTGTATTATCCAAAATACAGAATTATATCCATTAATAGCCTGTTACATTAATAACTAGCCGAAATAAATTTCATACTCGTAGATTTTGAGTGTGTATTTCCGTAAATATATTGAATCCAAAAATGTCTTTTATTTTTATATCATACATAAATTCTTCAGAATTACTAGTAATGTTTGTTCTTATATTTTAAAAATTTGACTTAAAAAGGTGAGAGTATAAAATGCATATAATTTAGATTTAATAATAACTCTTCTAACTAAAATGAAAACTTCATTAATAAACATTCCTTATTTGAGCATAACTCAATGAATTGTTATTATTCTCAATTGCATTCTTATGTCAAACTTAAAAATGAACTCATTCCTTTGTGAAATTGAAACGGGTCTTTGTGTTTATCAACACTTATTGTGCAATAGCATTAAGAACCTATATAAATAACCATGATTTGTGATAGTTTCTACACCTTGTTTTCACTTCCGATGCTGCAAGTAATTTTAGATGTCGAACTTAAGAATAAGAGGACAAATATATATCTCAAAAAAAGGTAGACATTACACAAAATTTTAATAGAAAATTATGTCATAATTGATTTGTAAAGGGAAAAAGATTTTTCACTCAAAATTATTCAAGAACTTTAATATTACCTAATTGTAATATTTATTCTATATACATTTACTTCCTGAAGTAAACTTTAAACAATTTTTTACAAGTTTAAATTGTATTTCAGAGCGTCCTGTGTTATTGAGAAATCATTTATTGCACTTGGAACGATACACGATTTATCTTGTAATTCAAAAAGTAGTTGAAAATAAGTACATTTATGACAAAAGAGAGTTAAATTATAACTGTGAGAATTATTTTACCTTTAATAATGCATTCCTCTTTGGCGCCCATTTGCCCTGGTTTCGAATCCGAAACTTAGTGCCCCTGTTGAACCGCCATGCACAGTGGCTGATGTACGTTAGATTTATCGTCGAGCTCAAATTCCTCCCGTTTGCGTGGTGTAAAAGTTCGAAAGGTGGTGCCAGCTCAGGTGTCGTCACTTGACCGTGGTCCAAAATTAAGACTCCCGTCCTTAATAGCTGTCGTGTGGTCAGTGAAGCAGAAATTGAATCAAATCTGTTAATTTTACACTGTAACATTAAATTTTGATAGTTTATCAATCAATCATTGGAGGTAAAAATCAAACAAAATTTCTTACTCTTTATATATTTTTTTTATCTCTCAAGTGGCTTAGAATCCTAACTACATTATGGAACAAATATTATTGTCTTTGCTTTCAATGTTTCGGAATCAGTTTATGAATTAATAATAAATTGTAACTACACAACCATTATCTATTTTGAAATAAAAAAAAATGTTTAATCAAGCCTTCAAATTATAAATAATGCATGTTCATTAAGTTTAGCTTCCATATATTATATACGGCGTATAATAATCGCCTGTACTTTCAAACTGCAATTTTTAGCATATTCTCCATATAAGCTACTTCTTTTTTATTAAAAGCGGAAATTGCATGTTCAATATTGTTGTCTTTTGAAGTCTATATAGTTTGTGAGTGGAACGAAAACAAATCGATACAATTGAAAAAAGAATGCTGAATAACTACCAATCTAGATGGAACGATACAGGCTTATTTATTTATGGATTTTATTTTACGAGTTAAAAGTGGTTTTATATGTTGGAATTTATAATGCGTATATTCATTAAAACAGAAAACAATTTAAAATCAAATTAAGCTTTAAAAGAATTAGAATTCAATTCTGTACTTATGATAGATAATCATGGTAACATATTAATCTGATATACAAAATAACAGTTTACCCAAACATATTTTTCTTCTTTTTGTTAAAAAAGTTACTATAAAACTAAATAAATAGTTGTCTCTCAATCAACATTTGATATGGAGATAAATAACAATATTAAAATTCCGCTAAGATGTGTTTTAGAACAATGATTTAAATCCAGACATAAATGCGAGGGTAGCTATATAGTACTAACAGTTAAAAAAAGGTATTTTGACGAAAATAATGTAGAATTCACCCAGAAGTTGTTGACTGATAATGTTAATAAGTGCACTATACAGAGTATACTTATATATATATGGGTAAGTATCATTGCGGTTTAAGCTCATTTAGGGCTCTGTGCGCAGAACATCTACGGGCCCCCTTCACACTGGCGGATCGAAATTTATTACCAGTAAACATGGGCGCACAATGCATAAACCGGCACGGGTGAGTATGCTAAATTTATAAATAAATACAATGGGTTGGTGTTATTGGCGCAAGAGCCAACCTTGGCTAAACTGCGAAACATTCGTTACTCTACATTAAAAGTATAAAACCATTAAAAAGTTTGATAAAATTTCTGTTTAAAAATGTTAAATATGTATAAAAATAACATTTCAATAAATTTAAAAAATACATATTAGTGAGGGGGAATTCCCCACCAAGTTTGATGATCGAGAAAAAAGTTATTTTCTATGCCTCGTCGGAGTTAAAATTAATGTACCCTTATAAAAAATACGTTTTTCCATCTTTTTTCTCGTAATCGGGATTCGATTCAATTTCATTGTCCACGTCATACACAATCATGTCTTCCTCATCCGTTGTATACTCCACAGGTGCTGGTTCTTTTTATATCCCGAATTTTTGTTTTTTTCTCTAAATTCTGTGTTGCAGAGGCAGAAGGGGCTTGAATATTCGATCGAGTTGGATGAGGAAGCGGATATGATTGAGGAAGATGACTCAATTCGGGTGAACATATCATTGGTGGAAGGTGCGTCATTGGATGTAGGAATAGGTGGTTGAGGCTCCGACACAGTAGCTGTTACTGAAGATGTGGAAGGAATTAATAGTACTTGAGTCGATGAGGATAATGTGGAGACTGTAGGCATTGAGGGCGATGTACTTGGTATTTGACTTACAGAAGATACGGGTTTCAGGCACTGCAGAGGTGGGCATATTATTTTTGTAATCTTTTCCTCTGTTTGTGTAGTAGCGGATATTGTTGAAGATTTAGCAACCTGGGCATATGTTTGCGATTTTTGTGGAACTATTAGACTTCGGGCTTCTACATATGATATATTTTTATTTGTTTTGATTTCTTGAATTTGTTTTTCCATTTGGGGCATAATTTGGACTCAGATGGATGGGGTTGCGAACAGTTAATACACTTTGGCTCTAGATTGCAATCTGTGGAAGAATGACCGACAGATGCACATCTAGAGCACTTTAATTGGCCGCGGCAGGAAGTTTGCGAATGTCCGAACCTCTGGCACTTGAAACAGCGCAGAGGATTCGGTAGATAGGGACGGATTTTACAATTTACATATCCAGTTTTTATTGTATTTGGTAGTTTTGGATTATTAAATGTTTGTGGTGGGAATAATTGTAGAGTCTTTTTTAATTGTGATTCTCCTGACCTGAGTAACACCCTGATCAGAGAAGCCTTCAAGTATTTCTGATTCAGGAGTGCTCATCAAGTCAGGTTCCGAAATAACACCTCTGCAAGAGTTAAGAGATTTATGCGGAGTTACAACTAAAGGCGAGTTTAAAAAGGTTTTGGCGCGAGGAGAAACGACTTTGTTTGAATAGCGGAGTTGGTTTCAATGAGTAGATCTCCGGAACGTAACCGTTTTACGGACTTTGGTTCACCACCTATTCCAATAAGGGCTTTGTGAACAGCAAATGGTGATTTATTGGACATCTCATTATTTGGAAGAGCAAGTAGTAAAAATCTAATATTTTCTCAAATTCGATCGACGTTGAGTGTGGGTAAAATAAGGCCTTTACCCGGGCACAGCTGCATTGGATCCATAAAAACGCGTACACAACTTCGTTGTGGCGTGCCTCCGCCCACCACGGAGTCCAACAAGGGAGGCAGTGTGCCGGTCATCTGGCAAATACCAGGCACGGTGCTTACCCAGAGTACACCCAGAATAGTGATACAGTCCAGGCCGAGGATCCAACGGGTAAACCTGCCACCCCTTATCTGCAGCACTAACCCTACAGCAGTGTCTCTCCGGGGACACCGAAGAGAGGTACCACCAGCCGATTGACAGGAGTGGGCTCACTTCTGCCACCCGTCTTCAGTGAAGTGTGGGCCAAAGGTATTCCCAGGCAGGGGCGGCAAATTTTAAGGGCGGCATTTGGATCAAATTTGGAAAATATTTTTTTATAATACAAACAAATTTTATATACTTCTAAAATATTATTGGGTGGGAATTTGGTATTACATTTAACGTACCTTATTTCCTCATTTTGTATGTATGTTTAATGCCAGTTTTATTTTACATTGAAACTTGAAGGGCTCGAGGAGGGAGTATATGTTGAATTAGGAATGTTTACACAACTTTAACTAGTAACTTTCGCCCCATCCAGGAGTAGGTTCACAACGGACATTCCTTTAACCCATACAATGTCTGGTGCCAGCTTTTCTAAAGGGGACAAGGGTAATAAGAGTTTTTAGTAGATAGAGAGCCACAGGAGATAGTTTATTTTACTCTTGAATGTAGTTACTATAAGTTAAAATAAAAGCGCTTGTGACCCCCACCCTCAGTACTCTTTTTTCCGAAGAAATTGGGTTGCAGAAACGAGCTATTTCTTTTTTTACATTTTACTCATTTGAAATCATAACAGTGGCGTAGCTATCGCCGTATCAGTGATACGGGGCCCCAAAATGTGTAAGCAAAACATCGTAATATAGAGAGCCCCCCCACAAAAAAAACCCCCAATAAATTTGGATACAGGACCCACTCAGTACTAGCTACGCCAGTGAATCATAACGAGAAATTATGTGCTTAATTTGGAATTATTTTGTATTTCTTAGGAAATTAGGATTAATTATGTATATTAATCATAATTTTTTGCTTTGGGAAGAGGGGCGGCAAAACTGCTAGAGCCGGCCCTGTCCCAGGACACCATTTTCCTCCTTACGGGACGCCGCACACGGCAAACATGCGGGTTGGCTAACCAACGGTGTTAGTCGAAAACAAATAAAGCAACATAATGAAAGTATTGAAAGAAATATACGAAAAAGAAACTAAATTAACGCAACAGACAATGTAAACCATAATATGTTAGTAATAAAGCATTAGTTTTTTCACTAGAAAAAACAAAATTTGAACAAAGTTCATTTTGTAACATAGGTCTGTGGTCTGGACGGGAAAAGGGAAAATAGCATGACAAGAAAGAGGGTCGAAAATAGAGAAGGATCACTAGGGTACCCTAAGTTCGTGAAGCTTATGTTTACCAAAGACAGTAAACCCCTTGGGAAAAGGCAAAGATCACTAGGGTACCTCGGCAGCGTGAAACCAGTACTCATCTAAAGAAGATGAGCCCCCTGAGGGGAAATAAATACAATGAAAAACACAACAAGTGACTATTATGAGGAAGCTTAGAACATTTAATACCAGCAATATAAACTAGATAAAAAAAAATTTTCCTTCAGAAATTAGAATAACGTGTAAGACATGTTAATAATAAATATATAACTGAAGATAAAGATAGAGGAAAACACAAGATGACAGCAGCATACGTATGGGAATTTTACATAACGCAAAGAGTACGTACTAATGTCTCCTCAAGTGATTTCGACTTGGGTTCAATTGCTTGCGCATCTAGTTTAGCCCTCTCTTCTGATACGAATGATCTCGGAAGGCAGGACAACTACAGCTCAACGTACTCAGCCACTACATCCCACGCGGTAAAGCGTGTGTTTATTTACCCGCTTTGTTTGAATTTTTACAGTATCACATAGTATTGTATGTGGTTTATGTTAGTATTATAATTATATAATACAGGAAATATATTGCATTTAGTTGTTTTTTTATTGAAAGGTAAGTGTTGTGAATTACTTTTTTCATTCCGAATGATTTTTGTCTGCGTATGATTTTCCTTTCATTCCGCATAGCCTTGCTAACATGATTGTTTTTTTTTACTCAACGGCATTTTAAAGATAATTTTTTTTGAATAATGCACTAAAAATAAAATACAAGTATTACCAGTAAATATTTTTATTGTTTTAAAGTGTAGAACAAAGTGCCTCTTGCCAAAGTTGGTGGGATATTTTGGGTGAAAGTTCAAGGTGGGCGATACTAAACCCTTGCCTTATTTTGTTGAAAAACAAAAAGTTTGATAGAAATTACTGTTGTAATAGACTAAAATTGTATCTTCTTCAGCCCTGAAATATTTCATTTGGAAGATTTAAGAGTATGCTGCATTCATGCTTATAAACATCTAACATTACAAAAATCATAGTAATACTTAGTATTCCGCATATTTACACTGATGGAAATAAAAGTTCCAATACTAAGAAGTAGTTGTGCCAGATAAACGAAATTCGGCAGATCTGAAAGAGGTCTGATTCAAATTTTGCACAAGTGGGGTGCTAGTAATGCCACTTTGTGTATGCAGATCAAGTGTACTTTAAACATGCACTGTAAAGTTCGCTAGCATTATTTGTTGTTGAGATTTGACATAGGGAGTTGATATTAGTGAAGAATGCCTTTAAGAAGCCATTCTCAACAGATCCCTGATTTTGAATGTAGTTGTATAATACGGCTAAGGAAAGGGGGGATTTTCTTTCTGCGGTATTGCAGAAAGACCTGGTAGGAATGTGTTTACTGTGCATTGTTTTGTTATCAAGTACATTTATGCTGCAACAAACTGAAAAGCATTTGTTGACTGAAACATCAGATGCGTATTTTACCCTAAATGACAAAATAATTTTTAGAATAAATTGTGTATATTGGTTGTATGTATAACCTTTTTAAAAATATTTTATTACATGAGCATTTAAATTTTTTAAACTTCCTTTCTTCAATACAGTCCTAGTCCAAATTGTTTTGAATTAATGAGTACACTTTTTTGGAAAAAAATTGTCTAGGTTTATAAAATATGTGTAGAAAGATTTGTTAATGATTGATGTTGACAGATGAGTTTTTTTGTTTCTAGGGTTTTTGTATGAATATGAATAGTAATGCTTATCTTTTAATTTCTTTTTAATAGGTCCAACAAACATGGCGGTTGCTCCCCCCCTTTTGAGACCAAACATACGCACTGATTTCAAATTAACGTATGTGGACACTGCAAATAATGCATCGTCGCAGAGAATGAAGAACCCGCTGTTGAAGCAACCTCAATGGCCCCCTTGTAACGTACTTGATTCGAAGTATTTGGAATCAGAATCTGGTTTCATTGATTCTCACTGCCATCTTGATTTTCTTCTTCAAAGACAAGGTTTTAAAGGTTCTTACGCTGATTATCAAAAAAAGACACAAAGGAACGTTTCCCAATTCGTATCAAGGATGCATAGCTGTCTTTTGTAATCCTTTCAGTTTTAATAAGGTATGATGTTCATGATATTTTTGTTATATCATTACTTAACTTTTAATTAATAGATTTATGTGCATTTAATATAGAAGTTTGTTACATTAAATTTTTGTATAGGAAGAGATGTTTTACTTCCATTATAATATTGTTTAAAATTACTATCTACAGTCTTTCATTGTTTGATTCCAACATAACTTTTCTACCAATGCTACATTGCATGATTTGTTCGAATTAGATTTTTAAAGAGGATTACCATTATTTTTTTTTACTTTGAAACAAGTCTCTGTTGCATATGTTTTGAAACTGTAAATTGATTAAAAAGTGCTTTAAAATAGTGTCTCCTGCAACTCGAAACTTTTTGTATGGCCCTGATCATAGATGAGCTTTTTTAAAATTTTATATTCATCTTTTAAAAAATTTACCACATCATGAATTTTATTAGGAAAGATTGGATATGGATAATTTATCTTCCTAAGCATTCTTAGTTTTTTTAGTAATTTTTTAATAGTAGTATATTTGTCAAAATTTCTCTAATTGTGGTATTTTTTTGTCTTAGTTCAGTTGAAAAAACCAGAACTCATCAATCTACCTCAAAGAATATATTTTGTGGAATTTGTTATTTTCAGTATAAGAAATCTAAGCATAAGTTCTGGAAAAAAATTTCTTTTAATGAACAAAAATATCTTTTTTTCAGAGATATATGTGGGAGAAATACCTCAGAGAAGATAAAGTTTGGGCATCATTTGGCTGTCATCCGCATAATGCTAAAGATTATAATGATAATATCGAAAGGTCGTTGTGTGCTGCTCTAGAACATCCCAAAGTACGAGCATTAGGAGAAATTGGCTTGGATTATTCAAACAGGTACTTAATCCATTTTGTTTCGTTAAAAGTAATAGAATTTTTGTGTGTATATACAATGCATCACATTTATTCAATTTTCTTTTAAAATATGCAAACATGTGTTGTTGATAGATATGATTCCCATTCATTGGCTATATACATTATTTATTATAAACTCCATAATTTTCATTGTGTGTTTCTTAAGCAAAATCTTATTCTTATGAACCTCCATAGTTCATTAAATAACTTTGAGCACTTTCTAAAAATGAAGGGGCAAAAAGTTTATTAAGAATTGGCTACTTCTATTAAAGGAAAACATGTAGTGTTTATTTGAAAAAGATTTCAAATGCTGTATAAATTTTAAACTACCCAACTCAGTTGAATAATTCATTGCAAGTATTTAATCTTCAGATGTTTGTTGGTAATCAAGTATATTTCATTTATTCTGACAGAAAAAGATGAACTATCGCATAATTTTTATCACTATTTTGACATACCTCTATCAAATAAATACATTTTGACTGTGTCTCCCTTTCCTTTAAATGTCCCTCGATTTTATACGTTGTCAGATGTTTCATATGTATTATGCTGGCAAATTCAATTTCAAAGTATATGCAGACAAAAAAGTGCAAACTAGATTGATCATCCATCTTGGATAAAATAGTAATTTTTTTTTATTATTTATGTACATACATTTTATCTGCCAGAAGGAAGAAAAAAAAAAAAAAGAAATGTATCGGAACATTCTATGTGGAAAGCAACAAGGTTATGAGTAATATCATGCTTATTTCTGTTATTTTAAAATCACAGTAAAAAAATTTTAGGATTGAAATTGTGTGTTTTTGTGTATGATGTAACCATATAAATCAATAGAGAAAATAATTTGTAGCTGAATATTCTTAACTGAATTATCATGTATTATACCCTTGTAAACATTTCCAGTAATTAACAAAAAATGAAAGATGCAATGGAATTTAAAAAAAAAATTGTTTTTAAGTCTAATTTGAATATTACATTTTTCGTTTTAGAAATAACTGTTTGAAAGAAGTGCAGTTTGAAGTCTTCCGCCGGCAACTGAAAATCGCTTTGATGAAAAAATTACCTGTTGTTGTTCATTGTAGAGATGCTCATGAAGATGGAATGCGAATAATCTGTCAGGTAAATAAATTCCCTGTGTTTTCCAGTAAAATAGTTGTATAATAATTCAAATCTTTCTAAAAAATTATTTTTTCTTCAGAAGTCTATCAATATTTTCAAAAATTGCAAATTTGTTATTAGCAATGTTTTGCCAAACTATCATTAAGTAAGCTACTTAAGTTATAAGTAGGTTATCATTAAGGTTTCTAATTACGTGTTTGTCATCTGAAACGGGAATGAAGGTCAGAATATGTCAATACAAATTTTAAAAAGCAAGCTATGAATAGGAATGTTGATATTGCGTTGTCTAAATTTTGGAAAATGGGCTCTAATTGTGTCCAGAAAAGTAATGTCTTCTTTCTTGAGGTATATTTCTGTGTGTTTAGATTTTGAATGTATTTCTTATGATTTTTAAACAATGATTTTTTTTGTCTTTGCCTTGTGATATAGCTGATTTTAAATTTAAGTATGGGAATAATCAACAAACTTATTTTTTTACTAAATTGTTTTCAAACTTCAATTACATGAAATTAATTGTAAAGCTGGTTTGTTCTCCTAAAAATGGCGAGATAAAGTATCTGTTAGCTCAGAATAGTAACTGAAAGCATGTGACTTGGACCGACTCTAATTTTCTGTTGGGAGTGTATATGCACGTGAAGAAAAGGAGTGGAGAACTAATTAAAGCTACTGTCATGAAAATTCTCAAAAAAATTGATGCAATTTTATATATTACATGTGTACACATACATTTTGGTCTAATGTTTGCATTAAATCATGTGAAACAGATTATATATTTTTGCAGTCTTGAATCAAAACGCTGAATTTTTAAGTATCTAAGAAAAATCCAATGTTTCTCTTTACCTTCCATTACTCATTTGTTTTGGAAAAACTTCATAAACTATTTGTAACTTTCTATCTTGGAACATTGAACCCATCCATTGCAAAATATGTATTATTTTGATTTATTGTGTATCTATTGTAATAAAATGCTTTATTTATTTATTATTTTTTTTATCAATGTTTTAAACTTGACTTTAATTCGCAGTAACTGATATGTAGATTTTGATAGTGAAATCTTTTGTACTGATTAACTTTTTTCTCTCCGTAGGTTCTTCCGAAGGATTACACTATACATCTGCATTGTTTCACTGACACATGGGAATGGGCTCAGAGATGGTTAAATAAATTTCCAAATCTTTATATTGGAATCACTAATGTTGTAACTTTTCCAAGTGCAAAGTCTGTCCATGAAGTTGCTAAGAATATTCCATTGGATCGTCTGTTATTGGAAACAGATGCACCCTATTTTGTACCAAAAAGGGTAATTATATATTTAATATTTTTTTGTGAAATTTCTAATTGCATGGGAAAACTAACGATGGGGAGTGAACTTTTAAAGAAGGGTGAAATAAAATGTGTAAAATAGACCTGAGATGCATGTGTTGTACAATAATTACGTATCTGCCCATCGGCCATTTATGCCAAATGAAATGTCACTTTGTACAGTCAATAATGAAGGGAGAGGGGAATGCATGTTCACAAACATGCTCAAGCGCAGTAGCTTAGTTAATAAATTGGGTCAAAATATTCACCAATTTACTGGTCATACGTAATATCCAATAATGCAGTTAAGTTTTTTAACCCTTTTGTGTCTTTAGGATAAGTAGCATGATTTTCAAGTTAGAGCAACAAATACTTTTAATTTATAGTTATTAATGTGAAGTGTGTTGGAATGTAGAAATCACACACACAAAAAGTTTAAAAAGTGCACTTGTAAAACTTTTGTGTCTGTATGCATAATTAGATGTAGCAGGTTTTTCTATGAATTTAACCCT
The DNA here is from genome assembly GCA_019973955.1 of Trichonephila inaurata madagascariensis. Lineage (NCBI taxonomy): Eukaryota > Metazoa > Arthropoda > Arachnida > Araneae > Nephilidae > Trichonephila > Trichonephila inaurata. The sequence goes on from BMAV01019094.1 coordinate 31,270, forward strand.
TAATTGTAGTTAGTTATGCTGGTGTTGTTTTCCTTTCTAGAGAAAGGGAAGAAATACCCTGGAATTCAACTTTTCTTTGAATTGCGAACAGTAATTTTTAAAAAATATATTACAGGGATTATTAAGTAGTTTATTTCTTTAGAGATTTCTGACTTGTGTACTTGATAGTCATGAGAAGTGTATACGCATAGAATTGCATATAGCTTTTGAAATTATAAATACAATGATAAATTATGTAGGCATGAAAACTTGCATGATTTCTTCTGAAGTAAACAAAGTGAGTTCTAAAGCAAAATCAAGTATTTAATTGACTGAAGTAGCACCATGAGAGAGATCCAAATAACACCAGGCTGTTAAGTTTGAAACATATTTAAGGTCTAGGTTCAAAATCATGCTTTGTTGTATAAGATCATTGTTAACCAAATTTTATTAAAGGAATTTCATAAGAGATACACATAAAAAAGGTTTTCTTTTTAAGTATTAATTCATCAATATTGAATCAATGATTGGTATTCGAATAGGAAAACTGAAATTTACATCTACTTCTAAAGCATTTGTTTATTAGTTTTGAGCAGAATAAATGTACTTCTGAACAATATTTCTGTAATAAATTTTAACAGTTTGTTCACTAATTAGTTATGTCGTAAAAAGTTTCTAATAATATTTCCAATTTTTCCAGAGTCCAAAGGGAACTCGATGGTCACATCCGGTATGGCTATACATGTTGC
>BMAV01019095.1:0-16485 GCA_019973955.1 Trichonephila inaurata madagascariensis
GATTTATTTTTACCAATATTAATTTAACAACAGTAAATTTGGCTATAGTATTTTTCACCCAACAGAGAATACCAATTTTTCAGAATTTCTAATTTAAATCTGTGCCATAAAATAAAAGGAAAAACGGACTACGGAATTTATTCACTCAAATAAAATTTCCTTCTAAATCTCTTAAAATATACATGGACTGTTACTTAATAAATTATGAAAACGAGGAATTTTCATCCTTCGAGAGATTCCGAAATAAAAGTTATTTTCTTTCTCAAGACCACGGGAAACCTCGAGGGTAAACTTAACTTCATTTAAAATGTATATGTATTACACAAGCCAAATATACATAGAAATTGTCATGGCTTACACATACCTTGTTGAACGCAGTATTCACACAAGACGGTTAACAAATACATTAACAAAGTAACAAATTCATATTAAAGAAGGGTAGCAAATACATTTGATGAACTCCAAATGTGTTAATATATTTTTTAATACATTATCAATGCAGGTTTTCTTTTTTCCCTTTCTATTGCGTGAAACTTTAATCTCGAAAATGCCATTACAAATTAAAAATACTAAAAATTGTACTTGTAATGAAACGCAAAAACAATTTTTAATTTTTATAATTTCTTATTAGGTCTTTTTTTATATGGTTTCTTAAGCTATAAAAAATATCTTATTTTTGCAAAAAAATTATCATTGAATATTAGCAACCAATAAATAGCACGTAACCGCTTCTCAAATGCCTGCTTTCACCAGTAATGAACTTAATTTTCAAAAATGTATAACGAGAAAGATTTGTTTCTCTAATTCTTTCTTGCTTTAGATTAAAGTAAAACTCACACAGAAATTGAAATTTTTTTTTCAATTCATTGATGCATTATAATCATTCATACGTAATCAGGAACTCAACATCAATTACAAAAAATTAAATAGAATAAAATAAGGATTTTATGACAGTTCACCATGTTTATCTCGAGAGCTCTTTTATTGTCATTTGGCTTTCTCCTTGGCGTATTTTGGAATCAAACGATTTTCATTAAAATCTGTATAAGAAAGCAGACTTGGCGTAAATTATTTTCCGAGGTCGCCAATATGGCAACTTAACAATGGAAACGTAATCGTAGTGGGTTTGCCATGTGAAATCAGAGCAAGAGAAATAAATTCGATCCGTTTGTAATACGAAATATATTGTTCTCATCCGATTTAAATTTAAATTTCCTTTACGAATCCATTCCCTAGTGGTTAACACCGTTCTTTGCAAGACTTTAAATGGAACTTTAATATTTTGTTTATGTAATTAGAAACAAATGGCTTTTAAAGTCGTACTCATTTTTTTGTATGTAATGTGGGTATCATATAAAGCTTATTTTCTGATAACCATTTTAAAAGAGAGATCAATGTATATTAAGTTTTTTAATATCTATAATGAAAAAAATAAGACTGTATTTCTTATGATATTATTAATATATTATTTTTGAATTCTATAACGAATTACTCGTTTTTGTTCATAATGTACGAAAACATTTGCTAGTTTAATATATTCTACAGCATAAAAAGCGACGCACAAAGAATTTATCTGAATAAGTCGAAAATCGGATGTACAGAAAACCAAACGATAACAGTACCATATGAATCGAAGGCTTTTTTCTAAAAATACAGCCACAAGAGCACAAAAAACACAATAAATCTCTAACCAAGATACGTTATCTGATGGGGCAATCCCTCATGGAGTTGGCAAATGTTCTCACGCGGGATTGCTTGTCATTCGCGTTACAAATTGCGAGTTAGAGCAGCGCGATCCAGGGACAGTTAAATACCCCCAGCCATCACAGTTTAAACGGGCTCTGTTGGGGATAGATATGGCGATATCGGTGATCCTAAAAGGTGATACTCGGAGGTAAATAGTACAAAGACGTGACGTGTATAGCCGGGCATTTCCTACTGAAGTGTCCGTGAAAGGAGGAAGGAACATTATGAGGCATAGAATCTCATCACTGTACTGCAGTGGCGCCCCCCCCCCGGGGGCCGCCCCCCCGGGGGCCGGATTCAAGAACAACCCTTGGTTTTTTTCCCGATTGATTATAATTCTAAGTATATAGTACGTAAAATTTAATTAAGTTATTAATGATTAATTTTATTAATTAATGCTAATTATTTGCTCAATAATTAGTTTTTTACTGTTTTTTGTTCTTGAAAATCGACAAAAAGGAGCAAGATACAAGAATTGTGAACTTTTGACCCTGGACAATGCCCTTGGAAAATTCCTGTGCAGTAAAGGTATCGCGGATGGCAACCATAGGAACCCGGTTATCAAATAAAATAGCACTTCATACTAGAATTCCTGGTTGTTGGTCTGTGTTGCGGATAGCAGTCAGGTGAGTATCCCACTACTGTCTTGGACGTCACCAGACGCGTCTCCATTGATCCTCTGGGCTCAATTCAAAAGCGGAACTCATCGCTGAAGACAGACTCTAGTTCATGGGATTCCAGGTCGCACCGCACGCGTTCGGCACCATTGGCACTGTAACGGCTTCCCTATGCAGATAGCACTTCGCCTTTCATATCCACAAGTGTACCCCTAAAATATTGCGAGGTCTTTTCAACTGACATCACTCGGACAATCGACTCATGAGTGAGTGAGACCTGCGAGCCAAACCTCGAGAAAAATTCGAGGTGTAAGTGAGTGAGTGAATATTAACATCGTAATGTGACGGGCTCATCACGCTTTCTATTAATTATCCTCTTGGGTTCTTTGAGGCCGAAAAAGGCAAATTCTTTCCAACCGAATCCAGAGGCGAAGCGTGATTATACAAATTAGGAACCTTTTAAATAGCAGAAGTTTAGCGTAAGCGGTGTGGCCTTTTAAGAAGTGATTATGCTTGTTTGAGTTTAAGCGTGTAAGCTGAAGTAAGCCTATATTCCAGTGTTCAACTATCCGTGAGAGTGCGTTCAAGTCAAGGTGGATACCAATCCAAGCTAGATAAAGAAACGACATTGAGGATTCGAGAGTGTTACTGCTGACCTAGGATCATTCAAATTAATGCTAGGAACTGCGTATATACTGAGATTAGGAATAGGTGGTAAAGTTAAATATAGTGAGTAGGTCGCGTTTATTTGGTAGTACGTATTGTGTGTTGCTTCACCTCAGATTAAGTTAAAAAAATATTATCACTGTATAGTGTTTAAGTTAAGATCTTAATAAAGAGATGTTAAGATTATGGCAATGCCTGGTTCTTCATTCACTCCCACACCCTTAGGTCACGAAGATAACTTAGAAGTAAGGCATCACCCATGGGCGAATGTTTTACAAAACTGTTCAGCTACTCGAGGGCTTTTGGCGACGGACCTCGTCATTTTGAACCACGCTTAAGTGACTAGGATGACCCCTGAGCTGGCACCTTCCTCTCCTAACTACCACACCACACCAACGAGAGGACGCTAGAGCTCTCGACAGATTTAACGTGCATCGCTCCCCTACATGGTCTTCAGTGGTACTGGGCTCGAACTAATGACACACCGGCCACGAGTCCTTTACCTTGATCACTAGGCTACCATGGCCTTCGAAGTGTAAGAAAGGACCACCCTACCTTAAAGAGGGTGAAGAGGCCAGTCCGCCCGAAACACTACACAAGAAACGGAGTGTTTTGCCTCCTCTGTCACCAATAACATATTTTGTGGAACTGAAATACTAAATAATTTGAATAACTTATATCTAAATGTAAATATCGTAATTAAATTATTGATTTATTGCGGCTATACAGCTAAAGGGCTGTCGGAAAGCTATTTTTTTTGTGTGACAATTTGAGATTTTTACATTTTCAAATTGTACAGATTTTAACCTTTCTAAAAATACTTTACTTTAACCTCTAGGGTAATCAGAAGCCCTTAAAACCTATTTTTAAATAATCATTGAAAATGGGTCACGCCCATTTGAATGGCGCGAAAAATGTATAAACAAAGCACTTCGTTTATGCTTAAAAGTTGAACGTCTGATATAAGCCAAAACATTTATCTTTTATTGTAAATTAAGCTTTTTATTTTTTTATTTACTAGCTGATTAGAATCCTCACTGTATACATTAAAAAATCAATTTATCTCAAAATGTAAATTTTGATGTGCGATAAACCTTTTCTGAGAAACTTTTGTTCACAGGTATGTAAATTTTTTATGATACATTTATAATGATGGCTAATGTATACTGGAATGAGCTTTTTGTAGAAAACTCAAAAATTCGTTTTTTATAAACTTTTTTATGTGAAAATGGGTAAAATTTCGTAATGTTTGATAAAATATTTCATAAATAATAAAAATACAAAATTAGCTAAAAGCTTATTTCAGAATAATGAGAAAGGTGTACTTTAATTGTACGAAAAATTTCAAGCATGTACATACAACAGATTTTGAGAAAAAGTACATCGAAAACAGCTTATTTAACATTGTCAGTATAGAGACAGAGAGAGGTTTCCAACTGCTCTTTAATTTCTAAAGTTTTACGCTACCCATCAATTTTCATAAATCCTCACTCTGCTCATACTTCCAAAAGCCTTCCAAAATTAAGAAACGCGGCTTGATTAAATTTCCCATGTCATTTCTTCATTAGTTAAAAAGAAAGTACCTGTGGTGGGACTTTTTATGAAACTGCACAGGGGTTGTAGTTCTTTACAGGTGTCTATGATATTTGTAACACTGTGAACAGAAACTGAAGTACCGTTTGCTCTCTTGGTACAAAAAGAGTGAGAGAAATTTCTGAGTTGTGATTATATCTCCTGTAATTATATATGTGAGAAATTCTATATGAATTACTTTGATAACAAAGCAAATGAAAATGAAGTGGACCTTAATAAGTGGACAATTATAGTAAACGCCTTTTCGTGGACTTTTATACTTAATATAAAATGGGACTGTAAAATGTGCTTCTGCGTGCAAGGACGTCTTAAGACTTCTTGAGGCCCAGGGTCCCTACACATTTATAGGGCCCACCTATGACCCAAGTAGACATAACATAGCATAGCATACATCATCAAAAACTCATATAAACAATAACCTAAAACAAACAGATGTGCCTGACTTACAATAGTAAAAAACGGTTCGATCAACTATCGCCTTTTGACTGAATGAATAATGATGGTGTATGGTGATAGGCCTAGACCAGGGGTCGGCAACCTTTTGAGTCAGAAGAGCCAAACATTACAATTATCAAAATTTCAAAGTTTTTAAAGAGCCACAAAATTTTTTTCTTGCCAACAATAAATAGTACTTGCATAAATAAAGTTTTTTTTTGATAAAAAAACTAATCTATTTATTCATATGAAAAAAAAAATCTATTCATATATTAGTGTTTTTCACAAAAAAATTAGATAAACATTTCCTTACAACACTAACCTGTACTTCAATAGCAAACAATTGAGCAAACAAATTCAGTGGAAGCGATGGCTTTGCATGGTTATTCAAGTAGAAAATTTAAACTTAACTAAACAATGTAAATTTTAATTAAAAAAAAAAAAAAAAAAACAATAACATACATTTGAGCAAACAAATTCAATGAGAGTGTTGGCTTTGGATGATTTTAGAAAGTTTGGATAAATTTGACTCATAACTTGTTGGTTTAAGTTTCAAACACGATTCTATAAATTTTTATTTGTTAGTTGGCTTCTTACTTTACTTTTAATTACATATATTCACGCAAGAGAACGCTTGCTCTTGCGAATATGTCGATCCGAAGATAGTCAACACTCCAAATGTCAACTTCTTCACTTCACTGTAGCAATCTGGAACACTATTCCATGCGTCGAATATAAGTGCCTCAACTCGCGGCATTTCTTTTAATTCTGTCAACTTTTATTGCGATACGTACATACATTTCTGGACCTCCAACTCTTCCAACTTGCTTTTCAACTCTGTAAATTTTCCGTTCCACACTGTTTAAGGTATCCGACTACGTTCGGAACCGTGATTTTGCAAAAGCGCATAAATGGATAATTTTCATGATATTTAGTGTCACTTAGATTAGAATACATGTATACAATTGTTTTAAGGACATTTTGACAAAAAAATTTATTTCAATACAATATTTTGGCAAAAAAATTAACTTAGAATAATTTTTCTTCAAAATCTCCTTTTGTGAAAACCCTTCTATTATAATAATATATTGACTGTATATAGCTGAGACCTCTCTACAGAGGATCTACTAGAATTTTTGAAATATATAACTTAGAAGTGGGTTTATCCAAATTTTACGATAACAGAGGGAAGCAATTTTAAGAAAAAAACGCCAATAATTATATTTCAATGGGTAGTAGCTCTGGAAATAATGTGAATTTTTCAAAATTTCTAGTTGTGCCTCTATAGAGAGGTCTGGGCTATATACAGGCAAGATATTATTATAATAGAAGCATTTTTCACAGAAGGGGAACATTTTGAAAAAATATTATTCAAAGTTCATTTTTTGCCAAAATATTGTATTTAAATAATTTTTATTTGTCAAAATGTCCTTAAAACTATTTTATACATGTATTCTAATCTGAGTGACACTAAATACCATGAAAGTTATCTATTTATGCGCTTTTGCAAAATCACGGTTCCGAACGTAGTCGGATACCTTAAATCGATCAATTGCATTTCTAGAGAACCAGTATCAATTCCAAATGGCTCAATGTGGATTTAGTAAATCCTCTGAACGCAAATAGTAACGATGTGCTAGAGTAATTTTGTTGGTTTTGAATTGCTCAAATCTGTCAGCAAATTCATCCATAATTTTTTTTATAACTGTGCTGAAGAAATTCGGGTCAACAGTTGCACTGGTTTTATCGCGATATTGCTTTAGAAATTGAAAATGAAGTAATTTACCGCTCTGAATATCTTCTGCAAAAAAAGAATTAATACTTCTTCGAAACAAACCAAATCGTCTGCCAAAACATAGACTGGGTTTCCCATTCCTTGCAGTTTTAGATTCAGCTCATTTAATTTTGCTGTGATATCCACCATAAAGTAAAAATTTTTGCAACCATTTGTCGTTCTCTAATTTAGGGTGATTAATGCCTTTTTCATTGAGGAGTGTATTTATTTCATTCAAGCACAAAGCAAAACGTTTGAACACCTCATCTTTGGAAAGCCATCGTACTTTATTGTGAAGAAGGATGTCGGAAAATTGAATCTCCATTTCGCTTAAGAATTCTATAAACTGGCGATGGTAGAGTGCTTTTGACAAGATGCTGTTGACAATCTTGATCACCAAATCCATGACCTCAACTATTTCGGCTGGTAAATATTTGAGCACAAAGCGCTTCTTGGTGTATTATGCAGTAAAACGTAATAATTTCGTAGTTTATTTTGCTCTGAAGAATGGCTGTTGCCCCTTTATTTTTTCCTGTCATACTTCTCGATACATTAGTTGATATTGAAACGATTTTATTTAAATCGATCTTATTGTCTTCCAGGCATTCGCTATATCTTCCCTTCTAGTTGGTCCCGAGAGCGGTAGCAATCCTAGAAGTTCTTTTGCACCTTTCGAAAGACATACCTGACAAAAAGGGCAACTTGGTTTTTTTTTTTAATTACGCCCACCAACGTCTTCTCAGACATAAGGCGCCTTGCAGTCCAATATAAAGCAGATAAAGGGCAACTTGTGCCATGTCTTTTATGTCGCAAGACTCATCTATGGCAAGTGATAAGGCATAAGAAAGTTGAATATCTTCCACCTGGAAATATGTTACATTTGAAAACATTTTAGCTATTCTCTTGTATTGTTATAGCAGATAGCAGCAAATCTTTGGTTTTTTTCAAGATTTCTGGTTTGTTTTTGAAATCACGAAACAGTTCTTCAGATGTACGTATAAAGCAAACTTTGACAAATTCACCATCTGTGAATGGTTTGTCTTTGTTTGCAATTTCTAGTGATACCGCGAAGCTTGCCAGATTAACATTACTTGTAGGTAGCGTCTCTCCCCAGTTACATAATATAGAACTTGATTGCTGTTTTTGTTTTTGGCGTTCGTCGACAGTTTTTTTTCGTTCTTCACTGGTTGGATATTTACTATCAAACTGAGTATGTTTTGTAGTGAAGTGTCTCTCTAAATTTGATTTCTTAAGTGTGCGAGTTTTTCGTGTCAAATGAGACAAGTCGGAAGGCCATCTGAGTTGCATATAAAAGCGAATGACTCCGTCCAATCTTGATTGAATTCTCGATGCTCTTCTTCAGTTTTTTTTTTTATTTTATTTATTTTTTTTTATATGCCATGCTTGAGGTGAAGCATGAAGAATTTTTAAAATTATTATTTAGGTATCCAAAACAGCAGAAGACACACACAAGTTTTGCAAATATTTACTGTGTCAACGTATACTTAGGTAAATACATACGAGAAGCAGGGCATAATGAAATATAATTTATCAAAAAATATTTTACAGCGATATTTCTCAAATATACTTTTGCCTAAATAAAATAAATAGTTCTCTAATAATTTAATTATTAAAATAAATAATTTAGACTCGAAACACTGTTTGTCTCACGTACTGATTGACTAAAAGTACATAGTTTCATCGCATCTGTGGTAGCCTCCCGAGTGTGGTTGATCGATGACTGACACGAACGGACTTGTCAAAACGTGTTTATCACAGAGCAGTCTACACATTTTTGTTTTTTGTTTTTTTAAATTTTGAAAATGTTAGATACTTAGTTTACGAGTAAAGGTGTTATTTCCAGCTATGCCGAAATCAATGAAAATTGCCAAACATACAAACAATTTAAAACTGCAAATACTACCCACTTTGATCCTCAGAGTTCGAAAATAGGTTTATTTAATAACAATTTATAGGTACTTACACTTATAATTATTATTTTAACGCTAATTTTTAAATAATAAAAGTTACAAAATAGATAAATAATAAAATAGATAATTTATTTAATATATATGTTAATAAAAACACTTTCGCGGTAATATCCAACAGTAGTATTTCGTTTCTTTTTTGACAATTCTTATTGACATCAAAAAAGTAGTTAGGTATCTTATTCGGAAAAAAAAATATGTATAATGTATGTATATATATTTTAGAAATATAATATTATGTTACCTACCTTTACTTCGGTTGTTATACTATTATATATATATACATACATACCTTTGAGAAGATAATTCGCTTCTAAATCTTCTACTGGAAACAACAAACTTTACGTCACAGCCAAAGTACTGGTGAAGACGCCAAATTGTCTTGCGTCGAAAGAGAATTAAAAACCTGCATAGAATTGTCCGACAACGGTGTCATTCCACAGCTTCCGACAGACTGACGAGAGTGACGACGAATGTCACAGGGGAGGTGCGCGGGGACAAGTGGCTGAGAGATAGAAATGGTGCCTAATTCTCGTTAATCAATTCTCAGAACGATTATTTATTTTTTTCGATAAAATAAATAATATTTGCTTATGGAACTAAAGAGCCGCAGCTTCACATCCGAAGAGCCGCATGTGGTTCGCGAGCCGCAGGTTGCCGACCCCTGGCCTAGACCAAGGATGGCGAACAAGTGGTACGCGTGCCATCAATGGCACGTAGCACAATATTTTGGGCACACCAGTAATCAAAATGTGGTCTGCATTTTATTTAAAAATAACAAATTTCCCTATGAAGTATTACGAACAAAGGCGAGGGATCAATCGCGGGGTGGCGGGGAGCACACCCGTTTGTTATTGCCTTAGTTACGTCCTGGACTACGTTTGTTTATGATGCAAGATTTGTCTACGCATAGCATAGTCAATTTCGTTGACACAACTGTATTTTAAAGTTTGTGTTATTATCACGATTTTTAACTGTTATTTAATATGGCTATATAGTTCAGCAGAAGAGAATAAAAAGTGCAAGATAGTAAATGTAACAGAATTTCAAACTTGCTGAATCTAGAAATACGGCATTATTAATAAGGGCGAGAAAGCGGTGTGTATTTTATGTTCTGGAACAGTGGTATGCTGAACATCGTCTGTAAAATGGCATTTTGAAACAAATCACAAATCTTCTTGTCAAAATAGTGAACGACAGCAAAAATAATTATTTGCTTAGAAACCATTTGGCAGATGACTCCAATTCAGCATGCATTTTACTAAATGTATAACAACTTACAATCCTAATATAAGTTATTTGTCATCCAATCTGCAACAACAGAAGTCAAACTAATTTTACTTTAATTTGAATTACACGCCTAACTAAAACATATACAACAAACAGTACAAAAAGTATTTTTTCGTAGTAAATAAAAAGTTTGAGTTGTTAGTAATTAGCTTTTTTTTCAACCACAAGTCAAAATTATTTGATGGCACGTCTGTTCCTCATGAAACACTTCTTGAGAAAAAAATGGCACGTTGATCCATAAAGGTTCGCCACCCCTGGCCAAAGCCCATACGTGGACGATGGTCATCGCAAGTAGCCAGTTGACTTATCGTCCGAAATTCCCAGTATTTTCGGAGAATACAACCGGAAATAACATTTGACTGTTGAAATTATTTGAATTATGATATTAAGACTGAGTCAAGAACGAGACCATTTTGGCCGAGGCTCTGTGCCCTGATCCATTTGACCTATGCCGTCCTTGTCTGCGTGAATGAAATAAGAATGGGCATCAATGCTCTCGCGCTAGCCAAATTTCTCACAATCTGTTCTTCGTATTTGGATTTGTTCATGAACCAAATAATACAATTATTTACAACTCGTCTGGTGATATTTCTATCACCTAAACTCAGTGGCGCAACAGCCGATGAGAGCCAAGGCCTACTGTGCTCATCTCAGTATTCGTGACCTTGGGCGTTGAGATGCACGTGCAGATGCTCTGATTGGGTGGTCAATCTGACGCAAAACCCCTCAATGTTTAATTCCCAAGCAAGCTCGGTTCTCATTTATCGACCCCCTGAAGGAATGAAAGGCTGAGTCAACCTTCCGCAGACCCCCGGACCTGTGGTGTGGAAGTGCAAAATACTACCACTCAGGCACTAGGCTTCATCTCTATCACCTAGTGATCAGAAATCTAGTCTAACAAGGTAAAATCTTTCTTACCTGAGTGTAAGTTTTTTTTATTCGATAATAATTCAAATAAATACTAAATTTAACTTAAGTTTTGGACGGCAACATGAAAAATTTACCATCAAATGTTGATTCTGAATTATTGTGAATTGAATTTTGGGGATAATAATTACTTAAAGAGCACACAGAATTACCTTTTTTATTTTTAATAAGAAACCGTGATACGTAAAAGTTTCATTTCTCTGGACATTTCCCTCTTTAAAGTGATTCTATGTTTTCTTAGAAACTTCTTCAAATTTTTTAACTACCACTTTTTTTTACAGGAGAAACGTGATGTTAATGTACGAGGTTTCCTGTATTTCTCACCTTGCTTAACTGTTACCACAAGTGCGACATTTTTTTTTCCTATCCTAACTTCAACTTCACAACCCCCGCATGGCAGAGACTGAGTGAGAAAAGGAAACGGACGCAATGTCTGTTCGTCCTCGTCAAAAGACAATCGCGATTTAAACTCAAAGGTGTGATTTACATTTCTATCCATATTTTACTATTTTAAGGTATCCGACTACGTTCGGAACCGTGATTTTAAAAAAGCGTATAAATGGATAATTTTCATGATATTTAGTGTCACTCAGATTAGAATACATGTATACAATTGTTTTAAGGACACACATTTTGGCAAAAAAAAAAAAAAAATTTAAATACAATATTTTGGCAAAAAATTAAGTTAGAATAACCTTTTTTTCAAAATGTTCTCCTTTTGTGAAAAATACTTCTATTATAATAATATTTTGCCTGTATATAGCTCAGACCTCTCTACAGAGGCTCAACTAGAATTTTTGAAAAATTCACATTTTCAAAGTTACCAATTGAAATAATTATTAGGGTTTTTTTTTCTTAAAATTACTTCCCTCTGTTGTCGTAAAATATGGATAAACCCACTTCTAAGTGATATATTTCAAAAATTCTAGTTGAGCCTCTGTAAAGAGGTCTGAGCTATATACAGGCAAAATATTATTATAATAGAAGTATTTTTCACAAAAGGAGAACATTTTGAAAAAAGGTTATTCTAAATTAATTTTTTGCCAAAATAGTGTATTTAAACAATTTTTTTTTGTCAAAATATCCTTAAAACAATTTTGTACATGTATTCTAATCTAATTGGCACTAAATATGATGAAAATTATCCATTTATTCGCTTTTGCAAAATCACGGTTCCGAACGTAGTCGGATACCTTAAATGAAGTGCAAATACACTACTGGTTTTTAAAACTGCTACAGCAGGAAGAAATGCCAAATACAAAATGATATTTAATGAATAAATATATTATACTGGAAATAACAAGTGAGTAAAATTTCAAGAAATTTGGGTGTATAGATCCTGAAAATTCAGTACCCAGAACAACCACCTTTGGCGGTAATAACAGAACTTACACACCTGGGCATTGAGTCAAACAGAGATTGGATGGCATGTACAGGTACAGATGCCCATGCAATTTCACCACGATGCCACATCTCATCAACTGTAGTGACTGGTGTATAGTAACGAACCTGTCGCTCGTCAACCATGGACCAGACGTTTTTTTATTGGTGAGGGAACTGGTGAACGGGCAGTCTAGGACAACAGCCGAACATTTTCCGTATCAAGGAAGGGCCGTACAATACCGGTAACATGTGTGGCCGTGCATTATTCTACTGAAACGTATGGTTTCGCAGGGCTAGAATAAACGGTAGAGCCACGGGTCGTAACACACCAGAAATGCAACGTGCACTGTCAAAGTGCCGCCAATGAGAAATAGAGGTGACCAAGACGTATATGCAATAGCACCCCATACCATCCCATCCCATCCCGCCAGGTGATGGGCCAGTATAACGATGACGAATGCGCACTGCCAATGTGCGTTCGCCACGATGTCGCCAAAGACAGATGTGACCATCTTGATGCTGTAAACAGAACCTGGTTTCGAAAACGCATGTTGAATATAAAAAGAATGAAATTGGAATTTATTTGTGTGTATTATATGCCGGATATAAAAACGATAGATTTAAAAATAAGGAAAAGTCTAGCAGGAAAAACAAATAGATTTCTACATATACTAAAATATTGTTTATTTAAAGTAAATATATGACACGCCTTATTCACTCTTGTTTTTTTATTTTTTCCTTGAAGAATTAAATTATTCCAGGACCAATATCGCCTCCATCAATTGAAAGTTGCATTGAAGCTTTCACTTTCATTTGTATTTTTTTTTGTCCACTTAAAAGCAAATAAAAGTACTCTATTTCTTGCTTTATAATTATCCATTCGGATGATTTTCTAGAACAGGCGCGGCCCGCCGTCTCCTTTTAAAATTTTTTAAATATAAGGTTTTTAAAGTTTTTTCACACATTTTGAAATTTATTTAAAGTGGACCTTATATATATATATATTTGCCTATTACCTGTTTTAAAAAATCCTTTGTGATAATAGAAAAGTGGCCTTTAGAATAAAAATATTATTTATATTTTATGAAACGTTTTCATTTTAGTTTACTATATTATAAACTACTTTGTTAAGTTCTGAAATGCATTATGCAAATTCTTTACTATGGATGGCACACGATTCTTCATGTGAGCGACTTTTATCTCTCTTCCTCCTTTTCTGTTTAGAGTGCCCCAATCGGCAAGCGGTAATCAGATATGTTTTTTAAAGTTTAAAAAAAAATATTCAGGATGGTTAAGATATACAGTGAGACATACACTGCGAAAAACCGGTATTCTGAACTGAGTACAAAATACTCACTTTTAAATACGTCACATACTCAAAATAGCTCCGATGCAAGCATACTCAAATTTGAGAATAGCCCATTCTTATCTTTGGCAACGACTACGTACTCAAAATTGTAAACATCACATACTCATTTTTGAACCTGTTACTGGATCAAATTTGAGAATATAACAGCAAAATGAGTGCGTAATGTACTCATGTATGAGTTTTTATGGGTCAAATATGAGTATGTATTGTTTTTATTTTATGGTTTGTGTATCCAATACGAATTTTTAACTTACAAATATATATCAAATCAAATTTAAAAGGATCTAAATATGTGATACTTAAGTTGTAAATTTCATTTTTTCCATCTTATATATTATTTAATCTACATTTTACGAAGCTTTTACCACTTTACTTCGAAGATCTAAATTCTTTTTGCATTTATTGTGTTACTTGCATATCATCGCAAAAGTGTCAACATTCAAGATAATTCGCCATGTCTTAAGCGCAGAATTAATAACCATGTACTTCGTTTTATATAATGTCGCCAATGTTTTTGAGGTGATACGCAAGTTTCAACAAAAATATAATTTTTGGTTTAAAAATGCAACTGCTATGTGATCATAAACTGTATTATTTTTGAACTTATACCTCAAATTTTAATCTTTGAAAATAACAAAAAAGATTCAATGCTATAGTTAAACAAATGAGTAAGCAATTTGGCTCATTAAAAGTTATATTTATATTTCTAGAAGCAATATATTGTCTTTAAAATCTAATACAAACAGAAAATTAACTTTTATTTAAAATCAGTCTTTCAATAAGTATCTTGGAAACATTATTCATTAAGAAGTGTCTTGGAAACATTATGATGAATAACAGACTTTTCATATTAAAAATTTCTGAACATAAAAGTAAGAAAGGAATGGTTTCTTAACATATTATTATCATATTGTTATCAATTGTTATTATCATTTTTTTATCAATTGTTTTGTTTAAATCGATTCATACACAACTTCTGCTCTCAATACTTATCAACCGAGCTACTGGGACTCCCTTTTAATCCATCCAGATGGAATTAAAAATGTATTGTAACATATGTTACAAATCAAACTCACTTTTATATTATTAACTGATTTTATACTCATCACCAAAGAAAACAAATATTGTAGTTTTTAAGTTAATATTTTTTTTAAATCAAAATATTTAAAAAGTTTAGGCCTTAACCATTCTACCATTCTATTAACTATTCTACCATTTTAGTTGTTTTTACATTCNCCCAAAAAAAAAAAAAAAAAAAAAAAAAAAAAAAAAAAAAAAAATGTATTTGAAAATTTCATGAATTCCTACATATGACAAGCCAATTCGTCGAAATACTGGAGAAATGTTTTTTTATGCGGTCGCTCAAAAATAAAATCGCATAAAAAAGGACCGCGCAAAAACAAGTTCTACTGTATATTTCTTAGGTTGTTCTATACGGTTTTGAGCAAATATCCAGAAATGCAAAGGATTAAATGGTTTTAGTTGTAAAATGAAACAATTCTAAAATAAACTTTGGATGGATTGATTGTTTATTAAAGTCCTGCTTCGAAACAACATGATAGCTATCAGCCTTAGACTTTGTAATTTTGCACCATGGTCAACTGATTGATTTTTGAATTGTTTATTATTTGAATTGTTAGTGGCAACGGACCCGACATTTGATTGTTAACCTCAACCCTTATACCTGCCCCCGTCCTGGCATTTCCCGGCCTGAGCTCGGACAGGCGAAACGTACCATCCTCTTTCATCCCGAGTGAAGCTCGGGCACTGTGAAAATTTACACTGCGCAATCGGTCTTTCCCGAAATATTTCACATGTGCCTTTTCTGGTTTCGAACAATTGAAAAATACCATTTGGTAGAATTTTCTGCAAAAGAAGACGTCCTTCTGCTGTGGCCCCCCCCCCCTTCACGCTTGTCTGTAATGTGTCTACATTGTTGATAACATTCCCCCAACATAACAGTGTATTATTTTCTGCTCAAAGACAGATAGTAAAGGGAAGAAGAAAAAAAGAGAAATAAGATTTTACTGTCCAGAGATTGCAGTGTTGGGCTATGTGTGGTACATGTGTTTTAGAATTTATCATACACGATCAAATTTTGATTAATAATTTCATAATCATTTATGTAAATGCAAAAAGATGTGAATAAAATTTGTAATTCAAGATAGAAGCTAGGTATTCTAAGCTTTATATATTTATAATTAGTGTGAATTGATTCCAAAGTTCAATGATTTCTACCACACAGAAAGATATCTTTACAGGTAAATTAATCATTTATTTAAAAAGTTTTTTTTTTACATTAATTTTTAGGAAATTTTTTATGCCAATGGTACTATTGTATTTAAAAAGATATGTATGTTTGAAAATAGGCAAATTTGACACTTTTTGATCCATAGTTCAGAAATAAACTGTGCCTGCAAGGTGTTAAAAACCATCACCGTGATTTATCATATTTAATATTGATTTTTATCACATACAGCGAAAAAAGTTACCTGGAAGATATTGGAGCATTAAAAATAATTTATTGTGATTTGTTATACTTAGTAATTTTTTAATCACCTGAATCCACCTACTGCCTAATAATTGCAAAAAGATTTATTAGTTCAGATGGATTCATTATAGTTATTACATAACATACCCCCTCCCAAAAACCCTACCATTCAATTATTGTTCTTTTTCCCCTTCAACTACTGTTTT